>CM056049.1:303521115-303834397 GCA_029574335.1 Rana kukunoris
AGTCTTCAAGGGATCAATTACAGTCCCAAGATACCCATGGACTTGTACGTGGCTGGGATGAGGTGGCTGCGGATCCTGTCGTCCTCAGTGACCCAGAGCAGTCCGCACCGAATGCCTCAGAAAACCTATGTTGTATGGCCTCCCTGATCCTGCAAAGCTTGTGGAAGGATCCTCGTATTCGTGCTATCAAGGAGAGAGATCATTACTGGCTGCAACTCTCCTTGATCCACGCTACAAGAGTAAGGTTCTTGTCAGCGCAGAGGGAGCAGAAGATGAAACATCATCGGTAGGCCTTGCAGAAAGGTCTGTGCAACGTGTTCCCAGAGACTGGGAGGTTACAAAAGGCTTCGGTGATGCTGGAAGCTTTGTAACCGATCACAGGGTGTGCCTCTCCACCGACTCGGTCGACCGACTAGGTCGATCAACTGACCTTCATAAAAATGAATCAGGCTTGGATCACCACCAGCTACCAAGCACCTGATGCTGATGTAACTGAATATTTTTTTTTTTAAATGTCAGATCCCTTCAAGACTGCCTATGCTGATGCTGAGTGACTATCCTGTTATGCTGAGTTACTATCCTTTTCCTCCTCAATGATCATGCTAATAGCTTGTAAGAACATTTTTGGTTCTGGGCACCACCACCAGTGGCTAAGGCCCAATTTTTCTGCCCCTGTTTAACAAAGGTGCGTAATTACAATTTTTGATCCAATACTTTGCAGCAGGCTCATACCTGCGCTCCAACTAGAGTATCTGTGAGGGGTTGCAGTCTTGTGGCACCAGCACTAGTGCCTAAGGCCCAATTTTTCTGCCCCTGTTTAACAGGGGCATGAAATTACAATTGTTGATGCAATACTTTGCAGCGTGCTCATTCCTGCGCTCCAACTAGAGTATCTGTGAGGGGTTGCACTATTGTGGCACCAGCACCAGTGCCTAAGGCCCAATTTTCTGCCCCTGTTTAACAGCGGTGTGTAATTACAATTTTTGATGCAATACTTTGCAGTGGGCTCATTCCTGCGCTCCAACTAAAGTATCTGTGAGGGGTTGCAGTGTTGTGGCAACAGCACCACCACCAACAAATGCCCAATTTTTCTGCCCCTGTTCAACAGGGGCATGTAATTACAATTATTGATCTAATATTTCACAGCAGGGCCCATTCCTGTGCCCACCAAGAGTAACTGTGAGTACTTACAGTGTTGTGGCACCAGCGCTAGCACCAAAGGGCCAATTTTTCTACCACTGTTCAACCATGGCATGTAACTACAATTCTTGATATAATACTTCACAGCAGGGCATTCCAGTGCCCACCAAGACTAACTGTGAGGGCTTACAGTGTTGTGGCAACACCAACACCTAAGGCCCAAATTTCTGCAGAGTATATACGGCAGTCCCCTACTTTCAAACATCCAACTTACAAACGACTCCTACTTGCAAATGGAAGGAGACAACAGGAAGTGAGAGGAAATCTACCCATGGGAAGGGAAATTCTCTTCTGTAAGAGGTGTCTCCTGTCCACTGATGCTTTATCACCAATCCTTGTTTCACTAAAAAAAATGTTTTTTTCAAAAAATCATTTGTCATTGGGACAGAAAGTGAATTGCAATCTTCTGAACAGATGCGCACAGACATCAAAACAAATGTTACAGGGGTGATAACGCTTCTCTATATTTTCAGAAAAGCTTAAAGATAGATTTTTTGGCTGGAACTACACTTTAAAAAATGTACCAGTTCAAAATTACAAACAGATTCTACTTAACAGCAAACCTACAGTCTCTGTCTTGTTTGCACCGCCTGTATACTGCTGTTCAAAGTATATAGGGCCAAAGGGGCTTGTAATGACCTGGGGGGAGGGGGGAACCCATGCTATTTTCATCCATATTGCAGGGACCAGACATTACATTCAAGCCGCAAGCAGTTTTAAATTACTTTTTTCTTATAGTAATCTCATTTTGTGTAGGGACAGTTCTAAACACATGCCACTTCACATGCATAATATAGACACCCAGCAGGAACAATATTTAAAGGAATTTTTCAATTTTTATTTCACTTTAAGCATCGTTAAAATCACTGCTCCAGAAAAAACAACCGTTTTTAAAACTTTTTTTTCCATTGATGCATGGTCCCTGGGGCAAGACCCGGGTTCCCAACCCCGTTTTACGACAATAACTTGAATATTAGGCTTTGAAATGAGCACTTTTGAATTTGAACATTCAAGTCCCATAGACTTCAATGGGGTTCTAATTGTTTGCGCGAATGTTCGGTCCGTTCGAAGGTTCTGGTGCTAACCAAACGGGGGGGGGGGGTGTTCAGCTCATCCCTAATGAAGATCATCTAAGGCACTGGGCCTATGACAGCTAGTCTCTGCATTCTGTGCATGAAGGTAAAAAGGTAAAATCCCCCCCACCCATCTATTACTTACCTGAGACCTGTCTCGATCCAGCACTGTCCACAAGAGTCTTGCCCTTCCAGGGACTAATACTCCTGATTGGCTTTTGGCAGCAGCAGGAGACATTGGCCTTCACTTCAGTCAATCACAGACAGTGAGCCAATCAGGAGATGGAGGGGGTGGGGCCAAGTTACAGCTCAGTGTGTGAGTGGACACACAGAGCTGTGGCTCGGGAGTGCGCCTGCTTGGGTGCCCCCACAGCAAGCAGCTTTCTGTGGGGACACCCAAGCAGAAGGAAGGAGCCAGGAGCACCGGCATGGGATCTGAGAAGAGGAGGATCCTGGCTGCTCTGTGCAATGCCACTGCACAGGGCAGGTAAGTATAAAATGCTTTTGTTTGTTTGTTTAAAAACAAGGCTTTAACATTACTTTAAATATATTATGGGTAAAGGAGAGTGGAACTTTAAATGAGACACCCTAGATAAGTGTCTCCATCCCTAAATTGATTTAACATTAGGAACGGGTTCGGGACTTTGAATGAGGCACATAGGTGGAACAATGGATCAGTTTGAAAAAACTATTTTAATAGAGTGAACACAAGTTATACAAAATATCTTGGCCAGCAGGCTCCACATAAGACATAAGTTAACAATAATTATAAAATATTTTTTACTAGATCTCATCATATATGATCACGTATAGCATCTAGGATGGCGTTGGCTCGACACATTTCGGAGACTATATTGCCTCATCAGGAGCAATGCATATAATCTGAAAGAAATATATATATATATATATATATATATATATTATATATATATATATATTATATAATATATATATATAAGGGCCAATAAACTATTTTTGGAGCTCATCAATTGTGGTAGAAAAGGAAAAAATTTTAATTATAAAGGGAAAAAAAACACAATAAAAATATGAAGGAAGGAGATAATACTGCCTCCTACTTACACATTAAAGCGGAGTTCCACCCTTAAAATCACTTTGTTTCATTACATCCAGCATACTGGCGTCAGCGCCAGTATGCTGTTTTTTTTTTTTTTAATGCATGTACTTACTTTATATAAAATCATTGAATTTCTGGCGCACCGCGGAATGTCGCCGCTATAAGGCGTCACGCCTTCCGGAAACAGCCGATTAGCATTCGGCTTTTCTCGGCGCCTGCGCACAGACCCAGGAGCTGACTGCGCAGGCGCCGAAAATAGCCGGTCCTAGTTCGGGTTTTTTCGGAGGGCGTGACGCGGCTATATACAGCGCCTGCGCAGTCAGCTCCTGGGTCTGTGCGCAGGCGCCGAGAAAAGCCGAATGCTAATCGGCTGTTTCCGGAAAGCGTGACGCCTTATAGCGGCGACATTCCGCGGTGCGCCTGAAATTCAATGATTTTATATAAAGTAAGTACGTGCATTAAAAAAAAAAAAAAACAGCATACTGGCACTGACGCCAGTATGCTGGATGTAATGAAACAAAGTGATTTTAAGGGTGGAACTCCGCTTTAAGGCAACAATGTGCTGGTAGCGCTAAACCGGCGGAAATCAACCTGCATCCCAGTCCCGGGGCTGAGGGGACAAAAATCCCCAAGGGAATCGGACCCCAACATAGAACCTCCAATGAGATGGTAGCACCCCCCCCCCTCACTGGCACCGTGGATGATGCTGAAAAGTGACCTGGGGATGGCTAGTGAAAAAAAAAAAAGGACAATGTAGGGAAGGTAGGGGTGTGCAGTTGTATAAGCTCAAAGTGATGAGCATTGTAATGTGAGGTAAGCTAGTGTGGTATAATATACTATTGAACAAAGCTGGGAGTATGAATGAGGATAGTTGAAGTGTAGAATGAACGCATCATACTAAGTGAGGGGAACCTAAGTGTAGTATGTATGTTGGAAGGTGAGCGGTAAATTAAAATTTACCACTCACGTTAGCGTGACTTTGGGGACATCTCCCGGGGGTTGCATGCAGTCCCTCATGGCTCCCCGCGCGGTTTGAGCATTCCCACTGTCTGCTATTTGCTGATGTCTGGTTCCCTACCACATCTCATTACCTCATAGTATGGCTCTGACATCCATCAGGTAATTTCTTTATTCAATTATTAAATAAAAAATTTCCATTTTAATTTACCACTCACCTTCCAACACACATACTACACTTATGTGCCCCTCATTTAGTATGATGCGTTCATTCTACACTTCAACTATCCTCATTCATACTCCCAGCTTTGTTCAATAGTCATAGGTATGCGCAGCCTATGGCATTAGGGTGTGCACCCCAAAGTTAAAACACATACTACCAATCACTCACGATGAAAGGGAAGGGGTCGGTAAGTTACATATTTACCAGCCCCTTCCCCCACTCATCCTAAAACATCCCCGCAGCAACAGCCGAAGGAAGAGGAGAGGAGGGAAGCCGGAGGCACTGCGAAAAGAAGGAGGGGAGAGCCAGGGCAGTAGGGGGAATCTGTGCTGCACAGTCCGATTAGGGTGTGCCTGGGCACACCTGGCACACCCTGTGCGCACACCTATGTCAATAGTATATTATACCACACTAGCTTACCTCACATTACAATGCTCATCACTTTGAGCTTATACAACTGCACACCCCTACATTTTCCTTTTTTTTTCCTAGCCATCCCCAGGTCACTTTTCAGCATCATCCACGGTGCCAGTGGGGGTGCTACCATCTCGTTGGAGGTTCTATGTTGGGGTCCGATTCCCTCTGGGCTTTTCATCCCCTCAGCCCCCGGACTGGTATGCAGGGTGATTTCTGCCGGTTTAGCGCCACCAGCACATTGTTGCCTTAAAGCGGATGGTTCACAAATAAAAAAATATTAAAAGCCAGCAGCAACAAATACTGCAGCTGCTGACTTTTAATATTAGGACACTTACCTGTCCTGGAGTCCAGCGCCGTCCGCAGCAGAGGATGAGCGATCGCTCGTCACCCTGCTGCTCCCCCCTCCATCCACGGTGAGGGAACCAGGAAGTGAAGCGCTGCGGCTTCACTGCCCGGTTCCCTACGGCCGCATGTGCGAGTCGCGCTGCGCCCGCCAATTGGCTCCAGCTGTGTGCTGGGAGCTGAGTGTTCCCAGCACACAACGGGCGGGAGACGGGATGTGATGCAATGCCCGTCTTTTGCCCGTGAATGCTGGGCCGGAAGTGGGTGCAGATACATGTCTATCTGCACCCCCCTCCCCCCTGAAAGGTGTCAATTGTGACACCGGAGGGGGGGAGTGTTCGGATCAGCGGATCTTCACTTTAGGGTGGAGATCCGCTTTAATGTGTAAGTAGGAGGCAGTATTATCTCCTTCCTCCATATTTTTATTGTGTAGTTTTTTCAAACTGATCCATTGTTCCACCCATGTGCCTCATTCAAAGTCCCGAACACGTTCCCATATTACTTTAAATAGTTTGTGAGGAACCACTACTTCAAACTCTCCCATTTTGCAGACAATGAACATCATTTCAGCTAAATTGTATGATGTTTATTTGTTGTAACTAAAGGATTTCTATCATGTTACACATGCTGTGTGTGTTTCTTTGCCTTTAATATTTTTTTTCCCTACCTCCCTCCATAGCTCTGTATAGTTATTTCAATGCTTAGACTGGGGAGGCAAAACAGTTTCCTTATAATTTGTGATCATATTTGCAGTGTTGATCTAACCTATACACCACATTGTTTTCTAAAGATTTTACCTCCTACCTTTAATCAAGGGCGGATCCAGAGTCTAGTCTCGGGAGGGGCACTGCCAGAAAATAAACCGTTTCTCTCTCGACGGTGGCACCGCTGACCGGGTGATGAGCAGGGCCAGACTGGGAATAAAAACCAGCCCTGGAAAAAAATTCATACCAGCCCCATAGCATTTTTATACCGGCCCAACAGCACAATGTCATTATTTTCTTGTTCATGAAAGGGAAAACCATGCATTTTAAAGCACATTTAAAGAGTGTATTCTATAGAGAGAAGACATATATGAAAGCACTAGTTAATAGTGCTAAAAGTAGTCAATCATCAAGGGGGACCCCAGGAACTCTGGGAACGTGGGGGGTGACTCTGTTGGTCAGAGACCACCTTCCACAAAAGAATACACTAAAGGGGGGGGGGTTACTAATATAGGGAGAAACCTTTATATCAGTGCCCCATTACATTGTTGTATTCACTCCCCCTTTACATCACTGGCCTAGTGGTGCTGTCACTGACCTCCTCTCAGGTGCACCATGCAGGGCTTAGTCAGTCGGCTTCAACTTGGTGCCTCTGGTTTTATTCTATAGTCTGCTCTCCACATCCACACACCTCTGACTTCTCCCATGACCCACATTCTGGCAGCTCTTCCTCTCTTGACTTCTCTCCACACTCCCTCAGAGACTGCAGACATAATATAAGACAAGGGATGGTCAGAGACTGCAGACATAGTACAAGAGATAGTCAGAGACTGCAGACATGGTACAAGAGATGGTCAGAGACTGCAGAAATGGTACAAGAGATGGTCAGAGAATGAAGACATAATACAGGAGTTGGTCAGAGACTGCAGACATAAAACAGGAGTTGGTCAGAGACTGCAGACATTATATAAGACAAGAGATGGTTACAGGTTGTGGACATGGTACAAGAGATGGTCAGAGACTACAGACATGGTACAAGGGATGGTCAGAGACTGCAGATGTGGTACAAGGGATGGTCAGAGACTGCACACGTGGTACAAGAGACGGTCAGAGACTGAAGACATGGTACAAGAGACGGTCAGAGACTGAAGATATGGTACAAGAGACGGTCAGAGACTGAAGACCTGGTACAAGAGACGGTCAGAGACTGAAGACCTGGTAGAAGAGACGTTTCAGAGACTGAAGACCTGGTAGAAGAGACGGTCAGAGACTGAAGACCTGGTACAAGAGACGGTCAGAGACTGAAGACCTGGTACAAGAGACGGTCAGAGACTGAAGACATGGTACAAGAGACTGTCAGGCCCCGTACGGCCGAGGTTCTCGCTGAAAAGCACATTCCAGCGAGGACCTCGGCCGTGTGTACGGTCTCAGCGAGCTTCCCGTCGGGAAGCCCGTCGAGCCGAAATAGAGAGCACGCTCTCTATTTCCTCGACGGCCCGCCTGGAAGAATGGCTGGTTGCCATTCCCGACGGGCGGGTCGCCGAATCCGACGGCCGGGAGAGAACCTCGACGGGCGGAACGATGTGTTCTGCCCGTCGAGGTTCTCTGCCGTGTGTACGGCACCTCAGAGACTGAAGACATGGTACAAGAGATCAATGCAGCCTCATCAGTGCCCATCATTGCAGCCTCACTGTACATATGAATGCAGCCCCACTTTTGTATATAAATGAAGCCCTACTGTAAATATAAGTCAAGTGGCCCATTGAACCACCGAATCAGCTCACCATTCATGCCCACCTGTTTTTTTAATGCAGCCTGATCAGTGGCCATCCAATGCAGCCTCGCCAGTGGCCATCCAATGCAGCCTCGCCAGTGGCCATCCAATGCAGCCTCACCAGCAGCCATAAATGCAGTCTCATCAGTGCCCATCCCATCAGCTCAGCCTTACCTATGCTCATCAATTCAGCCTAATCAGACAGTAGTGCCCAATAGCGCAGCCTTGCCAGAGCACGGGGAGAGAGGAGAGCCGCCGGTTTACACAGTGCGGGTATCTCCCGCTTACCCCGGCCATTGTCACATTAGGTCCCGCCTGCAAGACTGGCTCCTAAGCTGGACATCACACGTCCCGAGATTGGACCAGTATTACATCCATCACAGGATCCGGTCCAAGAGGCAGGACTTCATATGTCTCTGGGCAGTATGTACAGGAGAGGAGTGTGGAAGGTATGAGAGTTGGCAGTATGTACAGGAGAGGAGTGTGGGGGGGTATGAGAGTGGGCACTGTAACAGAATGAACCGTGACAGACTGAGATATTCCTATGTCTAGGGTCACCTTATGTCCACTAGGGCCATAGGGTGACAAAGAATCATAATTCATATATTACATGAGATGGGACATTAATAATAATTCATATTGCAGCACTGGAATATTACAAAAGTGGTTCATGTGGACTTGAGACCAGGTTACCCAGACAGTGACACATCCCTCTGTATAATAGGCTTTTGAAATGTTAAGTGAAGTTGGCTCTTCAATGTGAAAGACTCTTTTATTGTGTGAAGCTCTCTGTTTACCCTATTGTGTTATTCTAAAGGTTAATTGAATTCTATGGATACAGGAATGCATTAATGCTCAGGTGTGATAGTATTTGGTTTTGATGTCATCCTCTCTGAGTTAACACTATTGATGATGCGGTGCCGACGTGTCTACATAATTAGCTTACCTGAATGCCTTTTAAGGTGATTGAAGCCCCCCATGGTGTGAAGGGGGGGTGGAGACTACATTGTCCTGTGATTAACTGCATTATGCTTGAAACTGTATAAGAAGCTGAGAAAATATCAATAAATGGGTCATATCTGAGGAAGTAAGTACGGAGCTCTGTCTCGTCTTATTCTGGGAATTGATATGGATCGTGTATGCAGGATTGTGAAGTGTCGGATAAGCTTGTCGTGGTTGGATGGAAGGTCGTAAGCGGTGGTGACCGTTACATGCACTATGTACATGAGAGGCGTGTGGGGGGGTATGATAGTGGGCACTATGTACAGGAGAGGAGTGTGGGGGGTATGAGAGTGGGCAGTATGTACAGGAGAGAAGTGTGGGGAGTATGAGAGTGGACAATATGTACAGGAGAGGAGTGTGGGGGTCATATGAGAGTGGGCACTATGTACAGGAGAGGAGTGTGGGGGGTATGAGAGAGGGCACTATGTACAGGAGAGGAGTGTGGGGGGGTATGAGAGTGGGCACTATGTACAGGAGAGGAGTGTGGGGGGTATAAGAGTGGGCACTTTGTACATGAGAGAAAAGTGGAGGGTATGAGAGTGGGCACTATGTACAGGAGAGGAGTGTGGGGAGGTATGAGAGTGGGCACTATGTACAGGAGAGGAGTGTGGGGGAGTATGAGAGTGGGCACTATGTACAGGAGAGGAGTGTGGGGGAGTATGAGAGTGGGCACTATGTACAGGAGAGTAGTGTGGGGGGGGTATGATAGTGGGCACTATGTAGAAGAGGAGTGTGGGGGAGTATGAGAGTGGGCACTGTGTACAGGAGAGGAGTGTGGGGGGTATGAGAGTGAAAGCACTCTGTGTATGTGGTTTACAGATAATGTTATAACCATTCAATTTAACCCTGTGTTGATCCAAACTCTGTATAATCCAAAGTGTAAATTCACCATATAAAAACAAAACACTCTAAGGCTAAGTTCACATATATTGCAAGCTTCCCAACATGCAAGGAAATGTGCTGTCCTTAAGCAGACATGCAGCAGTGCCATTCTTTGTTATTGGCACCTTCATGCATCTGCAAACATGTGGACCAAACTACAGGGTGCGGCACACTTTTGGAAAAGTTTCAGGACTTCTTTTTCATGTTGGTCGTGTGTAGGGCAGCACTACACCTAATGCATGAAAACCACGCCTGTGCACATGTGTGTTAAAAAAGCCTAAGGGCCCTTTCCAACCTACGGATTCTGAGGATCTGTACATGTCTCATCTGCTTGCTCAGCGGGGGTCGCTCCGTTGATCCCCGCTGAGCCGGCAGATCACACTGTGCAGGGACTGCCCTGTCAGATCTCCGCTCTCCTCTATGGGGGGGAATTGGATGAACACGGACCGTCTGTCCGTGTTCACCCGATCTAATCCGCAGAAGGATGGAAAAATAGGATTTTTCTCCATCTGCAGAATCGGAGCATAGCAGGGCCAATCAGATCGGATGTTCATCCGCTGACACCCGCTATCCCATAGGGATCCATGTATGACCCTTTTTTCATCTGTAAACGGATGGATGAAAAAACGGACATAAAGTTCACTGGTGTGAAAGGGGCCTTACTGAGCAGATGCAAAATAACAATTCTCAATAAAAAAATTATTCTCTAGATAATCAGTATTCATACAATTGTACTACCATTTAAACTGTAAACACTGCGCTCTGCTCTGTTTATTTCGGACAGCTAACATGTATATAGAGTGTTTAGTTTGTGTGGGGAATTTACATGTTGATTGTACAGTTTGGAGAACACAGGGTTAAATTGAATGGTTATATAGTTTTCACATTATTTGGACATACATAGAGAGTGGGGGTTGTTTATATAGTGATATGTGCCAGCTTCCAAGATATCTGTTTGCTGTGAGCAAGGATGACTACTCCCCCATTATCCCATACACACTCTTTCGATCCTTTGTGTTAGCTTAAAGGGGTTGTAAAGGTACAAGTTTTTTTACCTTCATGCATCCTATGCATGAAGGTAAAAAAACATCTAGCAGCACCGCCCCCCCCGAGCCCCCGTTGTACTTACCTGACCGTTCGAATCTCCCGGGCGCGTCCACGTCGTCCTCTTCGGTTCCCAGCCTGGCCGTTGATTGGCTAGGCTGGGCGGATTGATAGCAGCGCAGCCATTGGCTAGCGCTGCTGTCAATGAGGGCGGATGACGCGGCGCGCTGGGGGGCGGAGCCGAGTGATACAGACGGCGGCTATGGCCGCCGCTGTATCACGGGAGCGTGCTCGCAAAAGCTTTCCTCCATGCGAGTGCCCTCGCATGAAGAAGGAAAGCTTTTGCGAGGAGGAGCCCAGACAGCCGCCGAGGGACCCTAGAAGACAGGTTTCCGGGCCACTCTGTGCAAAACGAACGGGACAGTGGAGGTAAGTATCACATGTTTGTTATTTTTATTTTTTAAATCCCTGACTTTAGTGACCCTTTAATCATTCTCATCACACTGCAAACAAATCCTCCAGAATAGTCCTCATGTGAAACTGTCAGCTTACCGCTCCAGACTGACTTTTCTTAGACTTAGAACATCAGCTCACCCCCCTTCCTGCACAGTGTCAGCAGCACCTGCCAATAGCATTCCCTCACCTCTGGGTTCTCTGGGCAGACGGCACTGGAGATAGGGGGGAGGATCTAAGTGAATGAGGGCACAGATCAAACAGACAGGAGACTTGGGGGAGATAGAAAAAAACGAGATTGGAAGCTTCTGCATACACTACAAGCAATGATACCTCTATTACCTTTACAGCCCTGATCCCAGGGTTGAGCTGTGGCAGGACGGTCACTGCTGTTGTAACATGCAGGAGGTGATTAGGGCGTGCCTATTGCTGCGGTGCCTAGTTCCACCCACCGCCACCAGGAAGCATGGTTCAAACTACAACTTCCAGAATACACTGCAGCCAGCCAATCAGCAGCCACTGTGGCCGAATTTACCATCTACAGGAAAAAAAAAATAGCAGACAGGCAGTGCGGCCTTTTTGAATACAAAGTAGCCGGCCACCCCCCCTGGCCCAGCCCGCCCCTGACTGCAGGCACCCAAAAGCAGTTTAAAAAAAAAATCATAAATAAAAAAAAAAAAGCCAATGTGACATGATTGTCTTGGGGGGGGGGGATGGTCAATTGCCTTGTTGCCCCCCCCGGATCCGCCGTTGCCTTTAATCTAGTTTAAATACTACCTCAACCCTCTCAGAAACTTCAGGCCTTCTTGTATTGAACTGTATTGTCACTGTACTGTCTACCCCTTATTGTAAAGTGCTGCACAAACTGGTGGTTCTAAATAAAATAGTTATAATGATAATAATCATCTGATCCTGCAAAAAATGCATGCTAATGCTTCCAACATCTTCCTTTCTCTCAGGCTACAGTCTAGTGTTTATATGTGGTTTATATGCAGAGCTGCACCAGATTTTACACACTCCAGTTTTAGTAAATTACCCTATAATGTTGTAAGCCCTATCAAAGTGAACCTGATCAGACCTAAAGTGCGGGAACCAGGTATCTGTGTAGGTCCTAAAATTGATCCCTATGTACCTTGGCTAATATTAGGCCCCACCTCCTTTCCTGACATTAAACCATATTCACTTCCATGTAACTGTGAAACAGCAGAGACTCTTCTCCCCACTGATTTTCTGGCACTGCACAGCCAATTAATTAGGGTAGGGTTCAAAATATGCAAATTATTGTACTAGATCCCAAGGGGCTCTATAAGTATTTGACGATCACCCTAAAAACCCTAAACAGATACCTTGTGATGCCTCTAATGTACAAATGTAATCATCACCTGGATAAATGATGCAAATAAAAATGTGCAAACATGCTGTATCTTTTAACTGCTTCCCGACCGCCCACCGTCATATTACTGTGGGACGGTGGCGCGGTCTCGCGGGAGCACGTAGCTCTACGTCCTCTACTTTTCGGCCACTAGGGGGCGCGCGCGCCACGGGGTACGATCGGCGCCGGGCACCCGCGATTGCTCGTTACAGAGCGGGGAACGGGAGGTATGTGTGTAAACACATACCTTTCGTTCCTGCCAGCGAGGGAAACGCTGATTTTCTGTTCATACAATGTATGAACGGAAGATCAGTGATTTCCCCTAGTGAGTCCACCCCCCCATACAGTTAGAACACAAATAGGAACACACTTAACCCCTTCCCTGCCCCCTAGTGTTAACCCCTTCACTGCCAATGGCATTTTTATAGTAATCCAATGCATTTCTATAGCATTGATCGCTATAAAAATGCCAATGGTCCCAAAAATGTGTCAAAAGTGTCCGATGTGTCCGCCGTAATATCGCAGTACCGAAAAAAAAACGCTGATCGCAGCCATTACTGTTAAAAAAAAATATTAATAAAAATGCCATAAAACTACCCCCTTTTTTGTAAACACTATAAATTTTGCGCTAACCAATCAATAAACGCTAATTGCGATTTTTTTTTACGAAAAATATGTAGAAGAATACGTATCGGCCTAAACTGAGGAAAAAAAATGTTTTTTTATATCTTTTTTGGGGATATTTATTATAGCAAAATGTAAAAAATATTGCATTTTTTTCAAAATAGTCGCTCTATTTTTGTTTATAGCGCAAAAAATTAAAACCGCAGAGATGATCAAATACCACCAAAAGAAAGCTCTATTTGTGGGAAAAAAAGGACGCCAATTTTGTTTGGGAGCCACGTCGCACGACCGCGCAATTGTCAGTTAAAGCGACGCAGTGCCGAATCACAAAAAGTGCTCTGGGCTTTGGACAGCAATATGGTCCGGGGCTAAAGTGGTTAAACAAAATCTGAAATGGTTGAGTCTACACATATATTTTAATTATAATTAACATTTGATTGATATTCAAAGTATAGCAGTTGTTTGTAAGAAATATAGAGCTTTCTTTGGGTTTCAGATATAATTTTTAGAATAACCAGTTTGTTTAATGATAACTTCAAATCACGTGTAGCTTTGACTTATCTGTATATAATAGAAATTTGTGGCAACTCAATTTCTAAAATAGAATCAGGTTTGTAGTATCTTTGTTTATCTTGATTGATGGAATGTGAGTTTTTTTTAGTGAAGGTTTTCTCTATAAGAAAAGATTGAGGTCATCGCAGTAGTGATAGATACAAACTCTTTGTATTGAGCTATGATTTACAGGAGATACCACCATAAGAACATATTTCTTAACCATTTTAACAAAAGCATTTTTTCTCACCTTAATGACTGTTCTAGAATACATATAAATGCCACTGTTTAAGTAATTTTTTTTATTAAAGTGATTCTAAATACTTTTTAAAAATTTGTTTAGTTAAAATAAAAAAGAGGCTTATACATACCTGCTCTCTGCAATGATACTTCAAAAAGTAGCCCCATAAATCCTCTTCTGTGTGTAGGCACAAGTGTAGGCATGTTACCAAGCTAAGCTGAATGTGTGCACATAGACACACACACAAGTGGGGCTCGACCCCACCACCCTCCACTTCCTCCTAACATCGCTTCTCCCTCCCTCAGAGAACAGCTGAAACTGGGAACAGCGCTGGATCACTGACAGGCTCAGGTAAGTGTCTATTGAGTGGGGGGCACTATGTTTTTTTTATCTTAAAACAGAGAATACAACTTTAGAACCACTTTAATATAATGTTGTTGGCGAATCTGTGATGATGATGATATCTTTCTCATACTATGGGCTTAGTTAACAGTTGATTTTCAGCAGAGTTGTGATAGATGCCGATAGTAAGACCTAATAGAAAATATCTAAGGGCTCTAAAATGAACTGGGGTAAAAACACAAATGTTTTAAGCTTGTATGCAGATGGCCTACTGTATGTTTAGTTAGCATCCAGCTGTCCAGGTTAGGGGGAAGAGGTAATGTTTTTGCCACCTTTCCTGAGTGTGTTTGCAGGCTTTCTCTGGAATCCAGCCTTCCACCCATGTTCTATAAGAGGGAAGGGGTCTGGATCCTAAAAGGACACATAAAAAAGGGGCTTAAGAAGTATGGGATACATGCAGAGGCTTGCTGGGACCTGTGGTCTGCTTTGGAATGGAAGAAGAACATAAAAAAGTGCAACCTAGTTAATCATGAAAAAATATATATATATATCAATTATATCATATAAATGATGTGATATTGGAAATAAGCCAATATTGACCCAAAAAAAAACATATATGTGAAATGACACTAATCATGTGCAAAATAAACCATACATAGAGTTCATATGCTGTAAATCTGTGAAATAGAAAGTCCAAAAACGTGATAAATCCAACCAAACAACCACAGAATGGTAATAGAAATGCAGCGACAGGTATGTTGAATGGATGGTGTAATAAAATAGTAAGACAATGGCTGCTTACCAGATCCAGAAGATATTATGCTCTGAGCCAGGCCGATCTGCCTATGGTCAATCTATCTGCGGTGCTCCCCACACATTGATCGATCCTAGACTCTTAGAGGCAATCCTAGGTATATACCTGATCTCTGACACGGTTAACTTGGTTTATCCTTCACAAGCAGTGAAAAAAGAGGCGTTGTCTCGTATTGCACTCAATATTGGATGCAGAGATGGTATCCCAGGATCAGTAATTAATGGAAGTAAGAAGAAAGAATCCTCATGGTGCAGTATGCCTTCTTAAAAATGCATTTATTGCACAAAATACAAAATATACTGACATCCATAGGAACAGAAACATTTTCAAACTCAGCCGCTGTTCGCACCAGCTGGCTGGAACATGATGACGTCAAGGACTTGTAGCTCCACCCTACACGTTTCCCCGTATTAGGATTCATCTGGGGCCCCTTTATAAAAGGGGGCTCCCGGATTCCGATAACCTCCCCCTGACAAACAACGGCCAGGGTTGTCAGGAAGAGACCCTTGTCCTCATCAACATGGGGACACAGTGCTTTGGGGTGGGGGGGGGCCCGGAGGTTACCCCCGGCCCCAAAGCACCAATCCCCCATGCTGAGGGCATGCGGTCTAGTACGGTTAAGGAGGGGGGCGCTCGCTCATCCCCACCCCCTTTCCTGACCGAACCCATGCCGTTTTTTTATTAAAAAAAATTGCCATGGAGTTCCCTCTCAAGATTCATACCAAATGCAGCTGACACAATGCACTGCGATTACCTGCGGTTTTGTGCCGATAGCTGTGCCAGATCGCACCTGGACGCATTCTATTTTTTCTATTCGCACAAAACTGCAGGTAACAAAACCGCAGCTAAACGCAGTGTGTGAAGGGTGTCATAGGAAAGCATTGTGTGCTTCTAGCTGTGGTAGAATCCGCAGTTTAAAGCACCATTCTATCCATCCGTGTGAAATGGGCCTTAAGCTACACACGAGCTCTGATGCTAACATTATTGCTCTCACACCAGTGTGTTTGGTGATATATCACATGTGTATCGAAATTAGTGTTTTTGTGCATAGGTGCCTTCATGTGTAAATTTACCTTTGTACATGCGTCTATGTAGGTGTGGAGGACCTCAATTTTGCTTTTGACAAAATACCCGGAAGCTGCGGTGAAAATACGGTATGTACGGCAATGAAAAAAAAAAACAGCCTAATGTCATTCTCACAACTCGGCTGAATGTAATGTTAAAAAAAAAAAAATTGGGTGAACCCCTGTTTTAAAGCGGAGGTCCACCCTAAAAAAATTGTATAAACAGGCTCCTTAAAATACATAAAAAAACATAAAAAAAAAAAAATGTTTTACTTACCAGAAACGCCTATTGCCTGGCAGTCGTCCTAATCTGCCACTTCCTATACCACGGAGCTCCTCAGTCTCCTCCTCCTCGTGTTCTTTTCTGGGAAATGGGGTACTCACCATCTTCTGGCACCTGTGTGTGTCCCAGAAGACAGCCACCCATTCACAAAGCTCTGCGCGACTCGCGCATGCTCAGTAGGAAACAGGCAGTGAAGCCGAAAGACTACACTGGCTGTTTCGCTGAGTTCGAATGGCGGCGGCGGCACCTAATCCGATAGACGGATCAGCCTCGGGAGTCCAACATTGCGGGCTCCCTGGACAGGTAAGTTTCCTTATTAAAAGACAATAACTACAGTGTTTGGAAGTGATCGGGTGGATGTCTATCCACTGGATCGATTCCGTCTGACAGCTAACAGTTGGCTTGTTAGCCACCTGGAGTGTGATTATAACCCAGTATGGACCTAGAGCCAAAAGGGTTAAAAATTATCTAAACCCAAAAACAAAAAAGTAAAATTTTGCAGCTTTCCAGTCCATAACCACTTAAGGACCGCCTCCTGCACATATATGTAGGCAGAATGGCACGGCTGGGCAGATCCACCTACAGGTACGTCCTGTACTACTACCCAGCCGTGGGTCAAGGGGCGCGCGCTCGTGGCAAGCTCCCGTGACCCGGTCCGAAGCTCCGGGACCAGGACGGTGGGACTCGCGGACCGATCGCCGCTGGAGTGCGGCGATCGGTCTCCCGGTGCTGAAGAACGGGGAGAATCGTGTGTAAACACGTCTTCCCCGTGCTTCACTGTGGCGGCAGCATTGATCGCATCATCCCATCATCACCTACAGCCACACCCCTATAGTTGTAAACACACACAGGTAACACATAACCCCTACAGCGCCCCCTTGTGGTTAATTTCCAAACTACAACTGTTTAAATGCAATTTAACCACTTAAGGACCCCCGCACGCACATATACGGCCACAGAATGGCACGTACAGGCACAAGGGCGTAAATTTACGTCCCCGCCTGAGTGCGGTTCGGGGGTCCCATCGGGACCCCCTCCGCGGCGTGCGGGGGTCCCCCTACCTCTGGGAGCGATCCGGGATCTGCGGGCGGATGTCCGTGATATCCGCCCCCCCCGCGATCGCTCCCAGCCTGTCACTTCCTCCTCCTGTGTTTACACAGGAAGGAGGAAATGATGTATTCTCTCATCGCAGCACTGTTTCCCAGCGCTGCTGATGAGAGAAGACATCACAAGTAAGTGTGCACCAAACACAACACTGACACACACTCACATAGGCATATTAACCCCTTGTGATCGTCCCCCCCACCCCCCTGTCACAGTGTCACTGAATGCAGTGATTTAATCACTGCATTTAGTGTCAGTGTGACAGGCAGTGTAAAAAACAGTTAGTGTTAGGTTCAGGATAGCCCCCCCACCCCCCTAATAAAGTTTTAACCCCCTGATCACCCCCCTAGTTAACCCTTTCACTCCCTATTGCCAGCGTCACTAAGCGATCATTTTTCTGATCGCTGTATTAGTGCCGCTGTTCCCGCTAGGTAGCTATTTTTTTTTTATTGCGATTTTTTTTTTTACTAAAGACATGTGGCTAAATAAATTTTGGCCTAAATGTTTGACTAAAATGTAGTTTATTTGATTTTTTTTTTAACAAAAAGTAAAAAATAGTGTTTTTTTTTCAAAAATGTCGCTCTATTTTTGTATATAGCGCAAAAAATAAAAATCGCAGAGGTGATCAAATACCACCAAAAGAAAGCTCTATTTGTGGGAAGAAAAGGACGCAAATTTTGTTTGGGAGCCACGTCGCACGACCGCGCAATTGTCTGTTAAAGCGACGCAGTGCCGAATCGCAAAAACACCTTGGGTCATTTACCAGCGTATTGGTCCGGGTCTTAAGTGGTTAAATGCATTTTTTGCTGTGAAAATGACAATTGTCCCAAAAATGTGTCAAAATTGTCCGAAGTGTCCGCCATAATGTCGCAGTCACGAAAAAAATCGCTGATCGCTGCCATAAAATAAAAAATAAAAATAAAAATGCAATAAAACTATCCCCTATTTTGTAAACGCTATACATTTCGCGCAAACCAACCGATAAACGCGTATTGAGATTTTTTTTTACCAAAATAGGTAGAAGAATACGTATCGGCCTAACTGAGGAAAAAAATGTTTTCTTATATATTTTTGGGGGATATTTATTATAGCAAAAAGTAAAAAACATTGCATTTTTTTTCAAAATTGTCGCTCTATTTTTGTTTATGGCGCAAAAAATAAAAATCGCAGAAGTGATCAAATACCACCAAAAGAAAGCTCTATTTGTGGGAAAGAAAGGATGCCAATTTTGTTTGGGAGCCATGTTGCACGACCACACAATTGTCAGTTAAAGCGACAAAGTGCCAATTTGCAAAAAGGGGCCTGGTCCTTTAGCTGCATTTTGGTCCGGGGCGTAAGTGGTTAAATGTAGTATCTACATTAGGGTTTTCTCAATTCTGTTTTCCTTTATTTTTATATAGAAATCCTGAAAATGCGTCGGAATGCACTTCATGTCACGTCACATATTCACTCATTGCTCCACTGTATCTGTGGAGGCAGCCATGGCTGTCACACAGGCTGGACTTCAAACATGACTGCCTTTGTTTATCTGCATTACCTGGAGGATTGATGGGACTAGTAGTTTTCACGCTAACGATAAGGGTTTTTTGCTTTTGCTTTACGTTTACAGAAAGTGACAAGGACACTGCATTTAATTAAGATAAAATCAACAGGTATATTCTGTACTTGCTCTAAATGTTCATAGCCTGAAAAATGAAAACGAATGCATATATCTCATTATTTAACATTTTTGTTTTTTCACTTTACATTATGTCCATCTCAACAAAATTCTGTGAACTTTCTGAATGAAATTGTAATGTTTATTGCGTATGTTTAAGGCATGGGTCTTCAAGCTATGGCCCTCCAGTTGTTCAGGAACTACAATTGCCATCATGCCTAGTCATGTCTGTGAATGTCAGAGTTTTACAATGCCTCATGGGATGTGTAGTTCCGCAACAGCTGGAGGGCCGTAGTTTGAGGATCCCTGGTTTAAGGCCTCTGGTGCCTATTAAAATGATAAGTGAAGCTTGTAATCTCTTGCTTACAATAGCAAAAATATAGAGTGATCTACAAAACTAGCTAAGGCATTTTAATTTGCCTTTGCAATCCCAGATATTATCTTGGCGATATCACCAATGCATTCGCTTATGCAGATGGCAGAGCTGTGGGAGGGACTCAGTAGAGACATATCAAACAGATAAAAGACTGCATTTAAAGCAAAACACTGACACAAGGGCTTTAACCACTTCAATACCCAGCCATAGTAATATGACGTTCACAAATGGGATCTACCATCCTGGGTGGATGTCATATGACATCCTGAGCTTTGTGGGGGGATAGCAGAATGATGCCTGCAGCTAGAGGCATTATTCAGATATCCTTCTCTTCTGCCGGCGATTCTGCACACAATAAGAATGATCATAGCAGCAGTTCCGCCGCAACATCCCTCCTCCCGCCGCCATCCGGTGCTTTTTTGGGGGCTCTCCCATGTCCTTGGGGGCCCGGAGAAAGAATTGCCCGGTGACGGTGTCTTGTCACATGACGAGCATAGAGATGACTGGTAACCAGATGGTCACAGTCCTCTCTATGACCACGATCTTATGCTTTCCAGCCTGGAGGAAAGATGTGGGGTCTTATTGACCCCACATCTCTTCATAAAGAGGACTTGTCACACACCATTCCTATTACAAGGGATGTTTACATTCCTTGTAAAAGAAATAAAAGTGATAAAAAAAGTAAAAAAAAAGGTAAAAATCAAAAATATATTTTTTTTAAATGCCACTGTCCCTGGTAGCTTGCGCTCAGAAACGAACACACACACATAAGTCCCGCCCACATATGTATATGCCGTTCAAACCACATATGTGAGGTATCACCGCATGCGTTAGAGCGAGAGCAACAATTCTAGCTCTAGATCTGCTCTGTAACTCTAAACTGGTAACCTGTAAAAAAATTCTAAGCGTCACCTATGGAGATTTTTAAGTACCGAAGTTTACACAATTTTACAGCGTGAGGTATCTATTTACTCGGAGAAGACAGATGTGCAACCTTGGAGAGGAGCCTCTGTGGGAATATGTTTTTTGGACCTGTTCCGTTGTGCCCTAAAATTCCCGAAAGGGTCTTTCACCACCACCTCAACCATCCATTGGATTCAGGGTGGACACTTTGGGAGATCCGGTTTGGTACACTGTTCTAGGATACCGTCCATCCAGGGTCCTTCATTGAAGATCATCGGTTTCCAACAATTCAGTTTGTGGTTCCAACTGCACAGAGTCTTCAGTGATGCCGAGCTGATTTGCCTCGAGATTTCCCACGCCTACATGATCTGCTGTCGCTGACAAGTAGATCCATTGGTTTTCGGTAAGCGCATTCACATCTATATCTAGTTGGAAGGAATGACTGTTTGCCTATGAGGATCTACGTGGTCACACATTTGTTTTTCTTAATTGTTCATCCACAAGTTCTATTGATGGACTTTTCTTTGTCTTTTTCTTTTTGGATGTGGACTTATCAACACATTTATTCACTTAATATTGTTTTTTTGTCATTATTATCACTGGTTCAGCACAGTGATCACACATTGGTTATTGACTTAACATGGGAACTCAACTGTTTGGTGTGTAGTCAACATTCGAGTGAGTTTAATTTAAAGTACTGGGGAAGAGATAAGATGAGAATGTCTTCATAAACTATATCTGGGGATGCATACACTGTGAGATATAATGAATAATGACATCTTAGGTTCAATTTGTTTTAAAAAAAAACTTGCATTGGCTATGTACAAGGACATTATTCTACTGTACTTGGTATTCTGTGAAGGTATTGTGTAAATGTAATCCTTCGGAATGTGCATTGTTTTGTGTACTGTTAACGGTTGTTAATAAACTTTATTCTGATAATAAAAAAGTGTTCCTTTCATTTTTTTGAGCAGTGTAGGATATACAGTATAGAGGTTTGGTTTGGATTTAAGGGAATTCTAAAATATAATTTTATTTTATGTGTGTATGTTTAATATATGTGTGTGTTTCTGTGCTTTTCATGAGTACTTACTCTACGTATTAATTCTATCACTGGTGATTTTGTTCTGCTAATCTACTTACTCCTACTGACCACCCTTGTATGGGGGCAGTTTTTCTTCTATTAATCCCCGACCTAAAGGGATATACTTCTTCCCACTGACTACAAACAAGGGCCCAGATTCACAGAGCGATTACGCCTGCGCAACAGGAGATGCGCGTGCGTGCGTAAGTCGAAATGTGCGCGTGCGTTTCGATGCACGGCATCCCCAGAACGAGATACGCAAAAAATCTACTTTTTTTTGTCCGGCGTAATTTCGTTAGACTGGCGCATCCGTCCGCGCAAAAGTGCGCTAGACAGACTATTGATTTGCTAGTCAAATATGCTAATGAGGGACTTACGGGGATCCACAAAAGAACATTAGGACAGCGCAGGCTACGCAGTGTGCGCAACAGCAAAATGTCCTGTCTAAAATTAGACCATATAAAAGCTGGTCTAAAAAGAGAAAAAAAGTCTACTTGTTAGATAAAGCAACACTGTTAGTGAGGAGCTCAGCAGTCACACGTGTTGCACAACAATCTGTATGCCAACATGCCAGGGGCATCGTCGTGCATAGCTATACTACTGACTTTAGATGAACAAAGAAGGATGAGGGCACTGAGGAGGGCACTAAGGAGGGCACGGGAGATGTTTTTTTTTTTTTTTTTTATTTGCTTATATAAACTTTACAATTTAATCTAATCGAATACAATATTCTTATCTGATACAAGCCCCTCACTCTTCACTTGATATATCACACATGCATAGACATCTTTGGCATGAGTGATTCTGAGGTGTCTCGCATCTTCAGATTCACCCCTCATGCCATCATGGAATTACCACAACCTTGCAGGAGGACATCAGCAGCCCAACACATGGCACTACCCATGACACCCATGACAGCTACATATACAATCAGAGCCCCATCCCCACAGATTTCGAACAGAACATGTATGGGGACAGCTGGCTGGTTGGTGAGTAACATGGGTGGCAGGCATGACTGTCCCCCCCCCATGATGCACACATCACAAGGGGCACATGCACTACTAAAATCCTCCTGTCTTTTCCCTTCAAGGTGACTCTGCATATGCACTGGGACCCCATCTCATGACCCCATCTCATGCCAGCTCACATATGCATCTTTGCACGTTAAACACACACATTAATCATGGCACAATGAGAATGCATGCATGCACACCACTGTGGTCCCTAGCACACACACCCCACATCCTCATCACATTGGCACCAGTCCACCATGCAGGACTTGTGAGCTGCAACGCCATGCCACGGCTCCAATTATGTCACTGTACATTCATACACCATTCACACGGACCTGGGGATAACTTCTCCACCACAAATGAGGGTGACACCCCTTTTCCCGCAGGAATATCACCCCCACATTCCAAAATCATACACAAACAGAACCAAAAAAATAAAAAAAATGACGAGCAAAAATAAAAAATGCCCCAGCAAAAATATAATTTAAACAAAATAACAACAAAGAAAACACATAAAAGACAAAAATCACTCTGCAAAACAGTCCCTAAATATCTCAAAGACACGTCACAAACAAATAAACAAACGCTAATAAACAAAAGCACCTTGCTGTATAGGAAGGGAAACAAAGGGATGTACTTTTGCAAAGGAAGTGTGTTTGTGTCTGTCTATTTATGCTGTTTGCGTAGTTCACTAAGTTGCCCTAGTCCATTTCCAATTTCACTGATTGCGCCGCTCCCAAGTTGTGAGCATGCGCACAGCGGAGCTGACCATGGTCTCCTTCAAGCGCGCATGCGCAAGCAGGCCGGCCCTTCATTTGCATGGGGTCACGGCTCATTTCAATGTAACACGCCCACGTCCTTCCCAATTTGTATTACTCCGCCTTACGCCTCTGAAAAAACGTTACGCATGCGCAATTTTCTGCGCAAAAGCTACGAGAATAGGGTGATTACGCGGCAAAATTGCGCATGTCTAACGTAAAGGCGGTGCACTACGCCGGTCCAATAATGCGCAGATGTACCTGAATCTGGGCCAAGGGCTTTTTGTCCTCCTACTGACCACCAATTTAAAGGGCATTCCTGCTTTTGACGACCACTAACATAAGGTAGAATTTTTCTATTTACTGCTCACCAACATATAGCAGAATGGTTGCAAATCACCAACAATGGGCATAGCCACCAGTCAGACATTAGTTAGGCACAAAGAAATATTCATAAATTGGACTTACATCTGCTCCATGAAAGATTACTGTACCAGTCAAAGTTATTTTAAGCCCCATATTTTAAAAGGGAAGTTCAGCACTACGCAAGATCAATTGTATTGAACAAGTATCATATATATTATGTACTGTACTAACAAGAGTCAGATATTTTTTCCATAGCTATATATGGGCTAAAACTATGTTCTTCTTTGTATTCTTTTCTCATAAATCCTGCTAACAGATGTGTACACGTGTTGTCAGCTGTATTTGTCACTGTACAAGCCCTCTCTTGGAGCTTCTACATGGTGCCAGCCATGATTTATTATCTGTTGTCAGTCTTTCTAGTTACTTTGTAACGAAAAGCAAATCTGACTACCAACTCTAAGTAAAGTAGTTTTTGAATAATAAATAAGATAATAATATTTATAACTTAGCTGGATTTTCACAATAGCTTGGAGGTTTGTGTCGGAATATTATTGTATGATTCATGTGTCCATTAAAAACATGAAAGCATGGGGGAATTCAATCTCTTATAGTTAAACATGCAGTGTGCTCATATTTGCATGTGCATCTATTGGTTATACTAAAACATTTTACATTTTTCAAAGGAAAATTTCCCTATACCTGCCACCAAAAAATAGTTTAACCTTGCACTTGCATGTTTACTTTTCCTTGTTAGTAATACATATTTCATAGAATCCTGCTCTGATTTATGGCCAGGACACATAGTTGTGGTACGCTTGGGGAGGAAAAAAAAACATATATATTAGGCCCCTTTAACTCACTGGTATTCTTACTGATTCTATATGTGACAGTTTCCCACTGTCACTGGTTCCTATGCTTGCACTTGCCATGTCCCTATCAACAGTAAACTCAAATGTGTTGTGCTATCCAACAATTAAAGTGAAAATGCATACATAAATATATGAAAATACATCAAACAGAGAACAAAAAATAAATGGATACATGTAAGTGCTCAAAAATACAAATCAATAAAAATGTTATATAAGTGCTCAGAAAATCATGTCAAACAAGTCCCACATAATCAAGAGAGTGCTCAGTGCAAAGTCCATATAAATTCCAGTAATCCAACAAGATAAGTTACACTCTGCACCACTAGTCACAAGCTGCTTATCAGACTTCAAAAAAGGAGGTCTGAGGCCGCGTACACACGACCGGTTATCTCGGCAGAATCCATCAAGAAACTTGATGGGAGACGTATTCTGCCGAGAAAAACGGTCGTGTGTACACTTTTTCGCCGAGAAAACTGTTGAGGAACTCGCCGAGCCAAAAAGAGAGCATGTCTTCTTTTTCCTCGACGGGAATGGGAAAATTTGGCTTGACGAGATCCTCGACAGCCGAACAAGGAACTTCACAGGGAAAACTATGTGTTTCGCCCGTCGAGTTCCTCGGTCGTGTGTACGCAGTCTCACTGTGCTTTGGGAAAGATCCCACAAGGATGGTTGGATGATGACTCTCAGGTATCAGATGGAGCTCATCTTGTCAGCCGCAGAAATCCATCACATGGTTAATAATACTTAGTAAGAGGCAAGAGGAAGACAATCTCTCATAGTATGGTAGTTAATAAAATGCAGGGTTTATTAAAGTTAAAAACCACTTAGAAACATAAGCAGACAAATTTAATTAAAACACCAGTAATTCCCAATAAACACCTCAGTGGTTGTGATTGCTGTATATCCGCCGGACGTGTTTTATCCTACAGGACATCGTCACTGGGGCATACTCTGTGGAGAAGAGTCCTGGTGTCCCTGTAGTCTCTTCAGCATGCAGGGAAAGGAGAAACAATTTTGATAGACATACTAATTTAAGGAAAGTTTCCCAATGAGTGACACAGCTTGTCAATTTTAAGAAGCTACTTCATAGCTTGTGACCATTTGGCTGATTGAAATGACTGGGAAAGGTTCACTTCCAAATGATGCATAGAATGCACCTTGTTCGATAAATGTCATTGATAAATAGTATATATTGAATCAATCGCTGAAAAACAGTATTCCATATGGCCAATTTTTGAGACTTAAACATTATTGAAGCAATCAGGAGGAAATTAAAGCCCAGGCTAAAAAACTACAATTCCGTCTTTTGCAGGGGGGGGGGGGGGGGGGGGGACTCAGCAAAAATGTCTCAAATGAGCCTTCAACAAAACAAAATGCAGATTTTTGCACATGAACTGCCTAAAACAAATTGTACATACCTACTCACATCACACAATTCTCAACATCATCCCCAAACTACACAAATATTACAACAACACTGGCATCTATTTAGGGAAGATCCCATAGTTGCTAAATATGTTGGCGTTAGGCCACAAGTTACCTATCATTATGCCAGGTCAAAACAGGACCATCTTACTCATAGCCATCGGAATAAAAATGTCTCCCCACCCTCTCTATTTAGCGACCGAGGGGCACATATAGATGTGGGAGTTGTAATTTTTGCAGTTGTATTTTAACGGGTAATACCATCTCTTTACCCAATGGTCAATCATAGAGTGCTCGTGTAGAGCTTGTGTAGAGCATTCTATATAGATAAAAACAAGAGACCCTTTTCAAAACGATTCAGAGACCATGTGTGCTAAATACAAAATAAAAAAAATTTGTCATTAGTGAATTGACATGTCGATTTATATCACAGTTTCAATGCTGACTCCATTAGGTTTTTCGCTCTTGATGTTAAATGGTCACCAAGATGGGAGGGGGGATATAAACACATGTTTCCTCCAGTTGCAGATGATCAGAAGTGGATCTTCAAACTGGAGGTGACCAAGCCCCCAGGCATCAACAAGAAAAACATATCCAATAAAAAAAACTTGATTTTTTTAATGTATTTTTTTTATAAATGTAGGCCAATATGTATTCTGCTACATATTTTTATTTTATTTATTTTTTACTAGTAATGGTGCCGGTCAGACTTATAGCGGTGCTGCAATATTGCAGCTGACTATCGGACACTAACTGTCACTTTTGACCCTTTTTGGGGACCAGTGACACTTATACAGTGATCACTGTACTAATGACACTGGCTGGGAAGGGGTTAGACATCAGGGATGATCAAAGGGTTAACTGTGTGCCTGCCCAGTATTTTAGTGTACTGTGAGAGCCGTTTTTACTAAGGGATGGCATGGATCCATGTCCCTGCTTTGCAGAAACATAGGTTCCATGCCTTCCCTACTGACAGAACAGCGTTCTGCCTTGTTTACATAGGCAGACCACCACCATGTGCTGGATGACATTGAGTTTTTGATACCTGCAGAAGAGCTCCAGCTTTGTATAATCACAGTGGAAGAGGGTTGCTGCCCCAGACCCAGAAGTGTTGGATCACATACTAGGTACGTGATCCAGTGCAGCAGTGCCATCTTGCCTCCATATAAGTTATACAAATGGCAAGTAGTTAAGGTAGTCATCATTGATGCACACCCTCAGTGTTACCAGCCACACGTCTTATGCTTTTAGTATCTGTGTTTTTGTAGCTTGCGTTTTGCCCCCTTACTTTATATTTTTCCTTTATAGATCTAGTTGTTTTATGGAATGAAATGTGATTGCGCTTATCTATGTATGGCCCGCTAGGCTTCCAGGCTCAACATGTGGGCACCCCATCTATCATCCATCTTTGCCTCCAATCTGCAAAGCCAGGTTTTGTGAGATTTTCACCAGATCAAATCATAAACCTTTTCTGGGCATGTGTTGTAAGTGATGTGCCATATGTTTAAATGTTTTGAACTATACACTTTTAGAAGCTATTTATATGTGTGCAATATGTATCTTCTTTTTTGTTTAGTATCATAACGCTTCCTTTATTTTCAGTAATTACTCTCAACCACACTCTCTGAACCCCTGAAGAAGCTACCATTGCAAAACGCATTGGATCATTATCACCTGTCCTCCTTTTTTTCTCTTACTATATCATATTTTGATTATATTTGTTTAGATTCTATACTTAATGTTGTATGAGGGAAGATGATATTGAAGGTGGCTGATCTGATTATTACCTCCTTCACTTGATTCTGAGGGGGGATAAATCTGGGTGGGTGCGGGGTTTAGGTTATTCATGGTGCGACTAATTCAGGGGGGAAAGTAGGACTTGTAGCTATCAGAGGATGTAAAATGAGTCCAACAGGCCCAAGTCAGCGTGAATTTCTGTAAAGGTTCCTGGGATGTGTAAATAAGTTCCTCTAGTTCTGCAATTTTTGCTATTCTGGATAACCATTCTCTGATGGTGGGTGCGTCCGATGAGAGCCAGTGGTTAGGGATGCATAGTCTGGCCGCATTCACCATATGCATGGCTAAGGACTTGTGGTATGAACTGTTAGGAAGAGTTGAATGGTGCAGGAGGTATTGAGCTGGGTTGTAGTCCAACTCGTATGTTGTCACCTTTTTGATGATGAAGTGCAGGCCCCATTCACACCTTAGCGGTTTTCCTTTTTGAAGCTTGTTGCTCTATAAAGCACAACAAGCCAAATACCATTAATTTTAACAGCCCCTGTTCACATCTGAGTGTTCTGTCGCCTGAAGCAAATTGCCTGTCCCTCAAAAAAGTACAAGAGCTTCTTTTTGGCAGTCTACAAGCGTTTTTGGCCCCGTAGACTTCAATAAAAACACCTGATTTGAGCATTTTACAAGTGATTTTACGCTCGTTTGCTATTCAAACAGCAGCACTCCACCCCTAATTTCCTCTCCCTCTCCTCCTCCTAGTGCTTTCTATTGACTCAACAAAAATGCCTGAAGCTGTAAAATGCTTGTAATGTAATTCTAAAAAGCTTAACATTTACTAAAAAACTCTTGTAAAAAACTGCAAAATTGCTTAAAAAATAGCCAGTAAATTGCTACGCTCTGGTGTAAATTGAGCCTCAGCGCTTCCTGCAGTAATGTGGCCATAATAGGGAGCGATTCTGCAAGCAACATTTCACAGATACTTATATTAAAGGTAAAGCACATGCATTTCACAGTAGATAGCAACCGCAACATTTCACTGTGACTTATTTTATTTTTATGGTATATACAGGAAAAAACTATGTTAGTATTACCATGGTATAAGTAGTGCTTGGAAAATTTCAGTGTTATAATTAAGAATTACATTCTTAAAAACTGTAATTCATCTTTAAAAGAATCAAAAGGTAAATATCAACACTAATTAATTAACTACAGAAAGAAGTGCCTTGTAATCCCTATTAACAAGAGCTTTCATCTTTTTAATATTTCTACATTTTGAAACTTGCATTACATGTAATTTCCCTACTTGCAAAGTAAAGCCAATTAATAAGTAAAAGTTAATGACAGATCTAATGCTGTTGTTTTTTTAATCTTTTCAATATTTGTTTTTGAAGTTTCGTGCAGCCAACTTAAAAGACTTCACAGTAATGTACTAATGAGCTTCATTCACATAATATAAAAATAAAAGAAAAATAAATATAATTTGCTTAATGTCAAGTGAGGTTTCTTATATATGTTACTGCACTTAAACAATTTGGTACAGTTCGAGTGAAGGTGACATTTGAAAAGATATGCAATAATAACTAAAAATATTACAAACACAATAAAGAAAGATGGAAATGTATAACATACTAGTTTAAGCACAAACAAATTAGAGCATTGGTTTTAAAATGTGACTTATGTTATTTGTGTATAGGAACACAGATGAATCAATCACTTATTAAACTAAAGACTCCTTAACACTAGCAGTGATCTCTGAAAAATTGATTGTTTTTTAGGGGATATTTGATAGGTAGTGAGGAAGTAGTATGTGTGCTTTGCACACAATTGCAGCTCAGCCCTATTTAAGTGAATGGATCACATTTAGTTGTGGAATCAATGTGGGTGATAGCCCAAAAATTGTAAAAGCATGACATAACATATACAATGGGTGATATATATGGTGCACAAAAAGTATGAAAGTGCCAAGCTTATAGGTCTATCGGGGACGGAAAATAAGTCCAAAGAAAGTGCTAAATCATAAATCAGTGCACTAATAGTCCATAATGGTGAAAAACAGTGTAAAAGGATGTCCACTAGTCCAGAGAATGAGGAAAAAACACCACTACACAGCGCATCTGGTCTCCCAGAACTCTCACCTTCAGCAAGTCAAAAACAGGCATATAAGATGATCCTCTGTGTGGACAACCTCCCTCGGTAGTTTTGTTAGCCCCCACGGATCGGTGGGAAGATAGGTACCTGCGATCTCGGGTGACAGTGGAAAACAGGGGAGGGGGAAGGACAAAAAACCTCCAATAGTGTGTTATCCTTGGTAAAAAATAGTTTAATAGAAGAATCGCACTTACAGGTAGATGAATAAAAATTTGCATGTATACAGCGGTGATCGCAGCGCTTACAGCACGTCACTCACTGCACGTCTTTCCCTTCCCTACGCGTTACGACACAGGATCTCGTGTCTTCATCTGGGGAATGCTATTAGTCGTGTGAGAAAAACATCGTATTTATGTGAACCGGAAGTTCCGCATCCGCCATTTTCTTGTAGTCTGCCACACTCGAGGGCATTGTGCTAGAACTGTCTGTATTGCGAATGAATAAAAATTGCTACTACACACAGCATTAAATAATGACAAACGTGTGTTTAAAATGATGGGAATACATGTATATAATCATATTATTCCTAAACCAGAAGTTCAGCATCTGCCATTTTCTTGTAGTCTGCCACACTCGAGGGCAGTGTGCTAGAACTGTCTGTATTGCGAATGAATAAGAATTGCTACTACACACAGCATTAAATAATGACAAACGTGTGTTTAAAATGATGGGAATACATGTATATAAACATATTATTCCTAAACCGGAAATTCAGCATCCGCCATTTTCCCGTAGCCCGTCGCACTCGAGGACAGGATGCTGGAGCTATCAGTATTGCGAGTGAATTAAAATTACTATTACACACAGCATTAACTAATGCCAAATGGGTGTTTTAAAAATACAAATATATGTTTATAAACCATATTATAGCTACATTTCAAACAAGAATCTTATCTCTCTAGAAACACCTCTGTGCTTCTCACTTTACTTTTGCCTAATATGTCGCTGTCTATATTTGGGCATTGCCACATATTATTCAACGGACTAAAAAATCTTTTCCAATCTGTGTGGCTAAATGTGGATATTTATTTGCAGATAGGGGTGATCGTGCATCTGAGTGTCATGTTAACATAGTGTTCAGTATCCAAGTAGTCCCTTTTGGCAAAAAACCTGAACAGTGTATGATAATGTATTCCAATGATAACATTATTATATGCAAATTGTGCATCTGACACGGGCTCCTAGTTCGCTTTTTTTACACCCGTACAGGGTGGCGAACAACTCAGGGGCAATGAATTGCACATAACTGAAATACTCCACATAAAGAATAAAAATTTAAATATTAAGAATTATTAAAAATTACTTAAAAAACAATTTAAATCAAAATCAACATTCATCCCCCAGGAACTAAAGTCTTCATTTTGTAGATCCATTGGGACTCTTTTTGACTAATAGTCCTTACTTTGTGACTACCCCTCCAGTTTTTCGTATATTTGTCAATCCCCCAAAACTCCAAACAAGTAGGGTCCTTATTATGTACTTTGTCGAAATGTCTCGACACATTGTGTTTGGAGGATCCTTTGATAATATTCTTAACGTGCTCCTTTACACGGACTTTCAGGGCTCTCTTTGTCCTACCAATGTATTGGTAAATTACAGCTACACTGTAGGACATAGATCACCCCCTCAGTGTAGCATCCTATACATTCCTTAATGTCAAAGGATTCTCCTGTATTTGTTGCTACAAACTGAGTCCGTTTCTTTTGTGGTTTTCTTGTTTTTTCACATGCAAAACAATTTCTGCAGGGAAAGAAACCCTTTCCTGTAAAAAATGAGAAAGGGGTTTAGGTGGAGGATCCACAACTGACTTGACCACTAGATCTTTGAATGTGGGAGCTCTTTTGTATACAATCTGCGGTTTCTCCGGGAGTATCGTACACAGATCTTTATCACTCTGTAGGATATACCAATATTTTTTGATAATCTTTGCCACATCCTTATGCTGGGAATTATAGTTCAAAACCAGAGAGGGGGCTTTCTGTTCTCTTTGTGTTGGAGTCTTTGATAGTAGCATTTTTGATCTATCTAATGAGCCCACCTCTTTGATTTGATTAGAGATTGAAGATTCATCATACCCTTTGCTGGTGAAACGTGAGCCTATCAATTGGGCTTGATTCATATAATCCTCTTCCTTCGTGCAGTTCCGCTTCATTCTAACCAGTTGGCCCTTGGAATGTTGAATAGCCAAGGTTTAAAATGGCAGCTATCGGTTGATATGTAGCTGTTGGTGTCCACATTTTTAAAGAAAGTTTTCGTAGTGATCTTATCGCCTTCTATACTTCTACTTTGATCAAGGAAATCGACAGATTTCTCATCGATCTTCCAGACCAATTTAATGTTCTGTTCATTGGTGTTCAATTTATTTAGGAAATTTTCTAGAGATTGCTTACTTCCATTCCAAATAATGATGAGGTCATCAATATACCTCTTGTATAGAGCAAGCTCAGCTGGCATACCTTCATATACTGCTGACTCCTCCCACCATGCCATAAACGCATTGGCTACGCTAGGGGCAAATTTAGCTCCCATCGCGATGCCAATGGTTTGTTTATAGTATAGTTGATCATACCAAAAGTAGTTATACTTCAAGCATATATCAATGCACTTTATGAGGTATTTTCGTTGTAAGCATATAAGATCATTAAAATTCCTCAATAACCATTTGGTGGCATGACATGCGTCGTGATGTTTGACTATCGTGTATAACGATGAAACATCAGCAGTGGAAAGGATTGTTCTGCCTTCCAGTACTGGTATTGAGTCCAATAGCTGTAAGATATGTTTGATATCTTTTAAAAAAGCATTGGTTTTTTGGACAGCTGGTTGCATGAAGTGGTCTATGTATTGACCAAGTCTTGATGTCAAAGAGTCAATCCCATTGACAATCGGTCTGCCCGGGGGATTCTCTTTCGACTTGTGTATTTTGGGGATGGTATAGATTACCGGTACCCTACACGAATCAGGAATTAGATATCTGGCCTCCTTTTTATTTAGGATGCCCTTCTTTACTCCCAGATTGAGGACTCTTTGCACTTCCTTCTTATACTTCCAGAGTGGATTTCCAAGTAATTTGCAATATGTGTCTGCATCTTGTAATTGTCTATCCAATTCATCTTTGTATTGTTGTTTGTACTGGACCACCACTGCTCCCCCTTTATCTGCTGGACGGATCACGATATCTTTCCTCTGAGTGAGGAGTTTAATTCCTTTTTTGATATATCCAGGATCTGATTTGGGTTTTAGTTTCAAAGAATCTAGATCTTTTAGTACTAGCTTTTTGAATACATCGATGTGCTGATTATTCGTAACCTGAGGATTAAACAGAGATTGGCTCCTCAGATTACTATGCATAGGTAGTGTTGGATCCCTGATAGTGGGGTATGTGATTTTTGAAGGGTTACTCAGGAAGTATTTTTTAATATTTAGCTTCCTTATGTATTTCCGGATGTCTATGTATGTTTCAAATTTATTAAGGTTTTTCATTGGAGCGTATTTCAGGCCTTTATCCAAGACTGCTAGTTCTTCTGCAGACATGGTGCACCCGCTAATGTTTACGACGTTCTCACCACATCCTCTCTTTTTCTTTTGGTATCTCTTTCCCGCTCTAGTGCCTTTCTTAGTTCGGGGCTGGGTCTGTTCTCTTGGGGGCGGGTCCTTGGGGATCGATATTGTTCTTGTGTCCGTTGGGGGAGTAATCCCTCCTCTCCCTAAAAAAGAGCGTTGGGAGTTATAGTCATAATGGTATTGCCGATGATCTGCGGGGTATGGTTCTTGTTGGTATCTGATCGGGTCAAATCTATTATAAGTAGAGATTGGTGATCTCAGAGGTCTTCCATATTGGTCATAACAGGGAGCCTCCCTTTGCTCTCTATGGTTCCCATCATTACCATTATCGCCATTTTGGGGTTTCTTGAAACGTTTCTTGAAAGGTTTCTTCCTAGTGTTTTTTGGAGTACGAGGCCCTTGATAACTATTAGACGGTGGTTCATAGTATGGCCTGGACATCCCCTGATACGGGTCCCTTCCTTCAAATCTTGGTTCCTGCTTTGGCATATCAAGGCGTATATCCCTTCCTTCAGGTCTTAAATCCTGTCTCATATACGATGTTGCAGGTTCCTGTATTCTTACCTCCCTTTCGGGGGTTGAATAGGTGGAGACTGGTTGGGCTGCTTCGGTTTTCAGTTGCCATTTGAAAACCTGTTGCGCTTTATAATCAGCTGTATCACGTTGATATTTCTTCATTTTACGCAGCTGTACTTCTAGATCCTTGGCGATCAGATCTTTGTTTAGCTGGGTAGTGAGTTTATTGAAATCACCCGTTTCTTTATGGGGTTCGACCTTTATTTTCAATTCCTCTATCTGTTTCTCTAATGCTCTTAATTTCCGCTGTTTGCGTTTTAGCAGAAATTTGAGACCTTCTAGACTTTTGTTATTAAAAAAATCATACCATTCATCCATCGCTTCTTTGCCAATGAGACCATCGTTGGGAGGTAAATCCCAGCGAAGTCTGCGAGGTACTATACCCTCTCTAATGTACCTATCAAAGGTGTTAATGTCCCACCAAAGGCATACTTTTTTATCCATGTGGTGACCTAGCTTTCTGATCAAGCTTTGTAGGTTCAAGTTATGTGTCTTATTCTGTGGGTTGAAAACCTCGTCTAGATTGACATTTCTGCTCTCAACAAAAGTGAAAACATCCATAGTGGCAGCAAAAGTAAAGTGTAAATAAGTAATAAAATCAAGTGGGACTTCTGCGCTACTAATTTGTCTATCAAGAAATCAGTGACAATATGCAGCAAACACAAAAAATGCATACACAGCACCTAATAACCTAAAATCAATGTGGGTGATAGCGCAAATTGTAAAAACATGACATAACATATACAATGGGTGATATATATGGTGCACAAAAAGTATGAAAGTGCCAAGCTTATAGGTCTATCGGGGACGGAAAATAAGTCCAAAGAAAGTGCTAAATCATAAATCAGTGCACTAATAGTCCATAATGGTGAAAAACAGTGTAAAAGGATGTCCACTAGTCCAGAGAATGAGGAAAAAACACACCACCACACAGCGCATCTGGTCTCCCAGAACTCTCACCTTCAGCAAGTATGATTTAGCACTTTCTTTGGACTTATTTTCCATCCCCGATAGACCTATAAGCTTGGCACTTTCATACTTTTTTGTGCACCATATATATCACCCATTGTATATGTTATGTCATGTTTTTACAATTTGCGCTATCACCCACATTGATTTTAGGTTATTAGGTGCTGTGTATGCATTTTTTGTGTTTGCTGCATATTGTCACTGATTTCTTGATAGACAAATTAGTAGCGCAGAAGTCCCACTTGATTTTATTACTTATTTACACTTTACTTTTGCTGCCACTATGGATGTTTTCACTTTTGTTGAGAGCAGAAATGTCAATCTAGATGAGGTTTTCAACCCACAGAATAAGACACATAACTTGAACCTACAAAGCTTGATAAGAAAGCTAGGTCACCACATGGATAAAAAAAGTATGCCTTTGGTGGGACATTAACACCTTTGATAGGTACATTAGAGAGGGTATAGTACCTCGCAGACTTCGCTGGGATTTACCTCCCAACGATGGTCTCATTGGCAAAGAAGCGATGGATGAATGGTATGATTTTTTTAATAACAAAAGTCTAGAAGGTCTCAAATTTCTGCTAAAACGCAAACAGCGGAAATTAAGAGCATTAGAGAAACAGATAGAGGAATTGAAAATAAAGGTCGAACCCCATAAAGAAACGGGTGATTTCAATAAACTCACTACCCAGCTAAACAAAGATCTGATCGCCAAGGATCTAGAAGTACAGCTGCGTAAAATGAAGAAATATCAACGTGATACAGCTGATTATAAAGCGCAACAGGTTTTCAAATGGCAACTGAAAACCGAAGCAGCCCAACCAGTCTCCACCTATTCAACCCCCGAAAGGGAGGTAAGAATACAGGAACCTGCAACATCGTATATGAGACAGGATTTAAGACCTGAAGGAAGGGATATACGCCTTGTCAAGGCAGGAACCAAGATTTGAAGGAAGGGACCCGTATCAGGGGATGTCCAGGCCATACTATGAACCACCGTCTAATAGTTATCAAGGGCCTCGTACTCCAAAAAACACTAGGAAGAAACCTTTCAAGAAACGTTTCAAGAAATCCCAAAATGGCGGTAATGGTAATGATGGGAACCATAGAGAGCAAAGGGAGGCTCCCTGTTATGACCAATATGGAAGACCTCTGAGATCACCAATCTCTACTTATAATAGGTTTGACCCAATCAGATACCAACAAGAACCATACCCCGCAGATAATCGGCAATACCATTATGACTATAACTCCCAACGCTCTTTTTTAGACAGGGAGAGGAGGGATTACTCCCCCCAACGGACACAAGAACAATATCGATCCCCAAGGACCCGCCCCCAAGAGAACAGACCCAGCCCCGAACTAAGAAAGGCACTAGAGCGGGAAATGTGAGAGGATGTGGTGAGAACGTCGTAAACATTAGCGGGTGCACCATGTCTGCAGAAGAACTAGCAGTCTTGGATAAAGGCCTGAAATATGCTCCAATGAAAAACCTTAATAAATTTGAAACATACATAGGCATCCGGAAATACATAAGGAAGCTAAATATTAAAAAATACTTCCTGAGTAACCCTTCAAAAATCGCATACCCCACTATCAGGGATCCAACACTACCTATGCATAGTAATCTGAGGAACCAATCTCTGTTTAATCCTCAGGTTACGAATAATCAGCACATCGATGTATTCAAAAAAACTAGTACTAAAAGATCTAGATTCTTTGAAACTAAAACCCAAATCAGATCCTGGATATATCAAAAAAGGAATTAAACTCCTCACTCAGAGGAAAGATATCGTGATCCGTCCAGCAGATAAAGGGGGAGCAGTGGTGGTCCAGTACAAACAACAATACAAAGATGAATTGGATAGACAATTACAAGATGCAGACACATATTGCAAATTACTTGGAAATCCACTCTGGAAGTATAAGAAGGAAGTGCAAAGAGTCATCAATCTGGGAGTAAAGAAGGGCATCCTAAATAAAAAGGAGGCCAGATATCTAATTCCTGATTCGTGTAGGGTACCGGTAATCTATACCATCCCCAAAATACACAAGTCGAAAGAGAATCCCCCGGGCAGACCGATTGTCAATGGGATTGACTCTTTGACATCAAGACTTGGTCAATACATAGACCACTTCATGCAACCAGCTGTCCAGAAAAACAATGCTTTTTTAAAAGATACCAAACATATCTTACAGCTATTGGACTCAATACCAGTACTGGAAGGCAGAACAATCCTTGCCACTGCTGATGTTTCATCGTTATACACGATAGTCAAACATCACGACGCATGTCATGCCACCAAATGGTTATTGAGGAATTTTAGTGATCTTATATGCCCACAACGAAAATACCTCATAAAGTGCCTTAATATATGATTGAAGTATAACTACTTTTGGTATGATCAACTATACTATAAACAAACCATTGGCATCGCGATGGGAGCTAAATTTGCCCCTAGCGTAGCCAATGCGTTTATGGCATGGTGGGAGGAGTCAGCAGTATATGAAGGTATGCCAGCTGAGCTTGCTCTATACAAGAGGTATATTGATGACCTCATCATTATTTGGAATGGAAGTAAGCAATCTCTAGAAAATTTCCTAAATAAATTGAACACCAATGAACAGAACATTAAATTGGTCTGGAAGATCGATGAGAAATCTGTCGATTTCCTTGATCAAAGTAGAAGTATAGAAGGCGATAAGATCACTACGAAAACTTTCTTTAAAAATGTGGACACCAACAGCTACATATCAACCGATAGCTGCCATTTTAAACCTTGGCTATTCAACATTCCAAGGGGCCAACTGGTTAGAATGAAGCGGAACTGCACGAAGGAAGAGGATTATATGAATCAAGCCCAATTGATAGGCTCACGTTTCACCAGCAAAGGGTATGATGAATCTTCAATTTCTAATCAAATCAAAGAGGTGGGCTCATTAGATAGATCAAAAATGCTACTATCAAAGACTCCAACACAAAGAGAACAGAAAGCCCCCTCTCTGGTTTTGAACTATAATTCCCAGCATAAGGATGTGGCAAAGATTATCAAAAAATATTGGTATATCCTACAGAGTGATAAAGATCTGTGTACGATACTCCCGGAGAAACCACAGATTGTATACAAAAGAGCTCCCACATTCAAAGATCTAGTGGTCAAGTCAGTTGTGGATCCTCCACCTAAACCCCCTTTCTCATTTTTTACAGGAAAGGGTTTCTTTCCCTGCAGAAATTGTTTTGCATGTGAAAAAACAAGAAAACCACAAAAGAAACAGACTCAGTTTGTAGCAACAAATACAGGAGAATCCTTTGACATTAAGGAATGTATATGATGCTACACTGAGGGGGTGATCTATGTTCTACAGTGTAGCTGTAATTTACCAATACATTGGTAGGACAAAGAGAGCCCTGAAAGTCAGTGTAAAGGAGCACGTTAAGAATATTATCAAAGGATCCTCCAAACACAATGTGTCGAGACATTTCGACAAAGTACATAATAAGGACCCTACTTGTTTGGAGTTTTGGGGGATTGACACATATACGAAAAACTGGAGGGGTAGTCACAAAGTAAGGACTATTAGTCAAAAAGAGTTCCAATGGATGCACAAAATGAAGACTTTAGTTCCTGGGGGGATGAATGTTGATTTTGATTTAAATTGTTTTTTAAGTAATTTTAATAATTCTTAATATTTTAATTTTTATTCTTTATGTGGAGTATTTCAGTTATGTGCAATTCATTGCCCCTGAGTTGTTCGCCACCCTGTACGGGTGTAAAGAGGCGAACTAGGAGCCTCTGTCAGATGCACAATTTGCATATAATAATGTTATCATTGGAATACATTATCATACACTGTTCAGGTTTTTTGCCAAAAGGGACTACTTGGATACTGAACACTATGTTAACATGACACTCAGATGCACGATCACCCCTATCTGCGTAAATATCCACATTTAGCCACACAGATTGGAAAAGATTTTTTAGTCCGTTGAATAATATGTGGCAATGCCCAAATATAGACGCTAGATGGCGACATATTAGGCAAAAGTAAAGTGAGAAGCACAGAGGTGTTTCTAGAGAGATAGGATTCTTGTTTGAAATGTAGCTATAATATGGTTTATATACATATATTTGTATTTTTAAAACACCCATTTGGCATTAGTTAATGCTGCTGTGTGTAATAGTAATTTTAATTCACTCGCAATACTGATAGCTCCAGCATCCTGCCCTCGAGTGCGACGGGCTACGGGAAAATGGCGGATGCTGAACTTCCGGTTTAGGAATAATATGTTTATATACATGTATTCCCATCATTTTAAACACACGTTTGTCATTATTTAATGCTGTGTGTAGTAGCAATTCTTATTCATTCGCAATACAGACAGTTCTAGCACACTGCCCTCGAGTGTGGCAGACTACAAGAAAATGGCGGATGCTGAACTTCCGGTTTAGGAATAATATGTTTACATACATGTATTCCCATCATTTTAAAACACACGTTTGTCATTATTTAATGCTGTGTGTAGTAGCAATTTTTATTCATTCGCAATACAGACAGTTCTAGCACACTGCCCTCGAGTGTGGCAGACTACAAGAAAATGGCGGATGCGGAACTTCCGGTTCACATAAATACGATGTTTTTCTCACACGACAAATAGCATTCCCCAGATGAAGACACGAGATCCTGTGTCGTAATGCGTAGGGAAGGGAAAGACGTGCAGTAAGTGACATGCTGTAAGCGCTGCGATCACCGTTGTATAAATGCGAATTTTCATTCATCTACCTGTAAGTGAGATTCTTCTATTAAACTATTTTTTTACCAAGGATAACACACTATTGGAGGTTTTTTGTCCTTCCCCCTCCCTGTTTTCCACTGTCACCCGAGATCGCAGGTACCTATCTTCCCACCGATCCGTGGGGGCTAACAAAACTACCGAGGGAGGTTGTCCACACAGAGGATCATCTTATATGCCTGTTTTTGACTTGCTGAAGGTGAGAGTTCTGGGAGACCAGATGCGCTGTGTGGTGGTGTTTTTCCTCATTCTCTGGACTAGTGGACATCCTTTTATTTTCCGTCCCCAATAGACCTATAAGCTTGGCACTTTCATACTTTTTGTGCACCATATATATCACCCATTGTATATGTTATGTCATGTTTTTACAATTTGCGCTATCACCCACATTGATTTTACGTTATTAGGTGCTGTGTATGCATTTTTTGTGTTTGCTGCATATTGTCACTGATTTCTTGATAGACAAATTAGTAGCGCAGAAGTCCCACTTGATTTTATTACATTTAGTTGTGGGTACTGCCCACCAAGCACATCAGGGAATCGTTTTTGCTGCTTGTACACCCCCGTTTAATGCCTTTACAGCTTAAGAAGTGAGGTGGGTGTAGGGGGGAGCTTAACCACATGTTTTTGCCTTTTATAATTTATTCAGGCCCTGAAAACCTGCACCACCACATCCCAAGTGTGTGCATTGCATCCATTTGCCCTATTCAGGTTAATAAATCGTGTTCAGTGAATGGAACTACCTGCCAAGCATTATGGGGGATAGTTTTTGCTGCTTGTACACCCCTGCACACCCCTGCTCACTTCACTGCCTTTGCAGCTTAAGTGGGAGTCATTGGAGGGAAGATTTGGTTAAAATGCAGCTCAACCATGTTTTCTTTTACCTGTTATGATTTATGATTTTACTCTGAAAATGTATTGTTCATGAATATGCTGAAATTCCAACTTTGTAAAGCTGAACTCTAGACAGGTATAGGTTTAGGCCTTAATAAACAAAAACAAAAACAAAAACATTATACTATACTATTTACCAGGGCTTTTTTTCAGGGGGAACTTGGGGGAACTCAGTTCCACCACCTTTGGCTCAGACTCATTGGTGCCTTCTCACCACAATCACTTGTAAACACAGAAGTCTGGTTTCTGTGTTTACAAGTGACAGCTCTGCACTCTGTGTGTAACCATCTGAACTCTGCACTCTGTATGTAATGCAATCCTGGTATTTAATGCCCCTTTAAGACCCTTCTACTGTTTTTGAAATCTGAAAGGGGTCGTGGTTGAGTTCCTGCACCTATTTTCGGAGAAAAAAAGCTCTGCTATTTACCAAAACACCACCACATGCAATTTTCTATAAATAACAGGAGAAGAGCACATTTTTTAGCTATTCACGTATGTCTCTGGTGTTTTATAATACTTCATTGTTATAAATATCATCATGTAGTGTTTCACACTTTTTCTTATTATGCACATCACAAATATTCTTACAATTAGACATATCCCTCCATAATTTTTTTTTTTTTTTTTTTAGTTATCAACCTACCATTATCTGCATTTTCTTTTTTTTATTTAGTTATTCCAGTCTCAGACTACTCTTTGAAATATTTCCTATAAGGTCCCAATCTTAGGGTTTGTTCATTGAGGACCTGTGGGTTGTCTGTTTTCCACACTGTAGTTTCTAATGATTCTCCTTCTGAAGTATTCCATGAGGACATAACACATAAGTTGGCAGAGCTAGCTGGTGTAATCAGATTCGAATGATACTTATCTTTGTGTGTCTCAGTATTCCCAATATTTTTCTATCCTGGTTAGATCAAGCTAAAGAATTGTACACACTGGGTGAATTTCGGCTGAAATTTGCCATTACAGTAGATACCGGCCGGGATTCAGTCCTTGTTTGATAGAAGCCGATCTCATGACCAGCATCTCTCAAATGAGCATGCTGAAAATCCAGCAGCTGATCGGCATACAATTAGTGCTCTCAGCCAATGGTTGTGTGTATTGGGGTATAGGGCAGCCCCCCTGTTGGAACACAATAGCACAGATGGGAGATGGCTTTACTAACCAAAGTTAGTACAGAGACCTCCTCATGAGTTACTCAGTTAAAAAACTTACCGTGTGTACCAGGCTTTACCCTCTTCTATACAGGTAGTAGGCAATATCTTTCAATGAAAGTATCAGTTTATTGGCAATCTGGTTTGAAGACCAACCTTAGAGTGAGCCTGTGTTTCTACTTTGCAAGATAAAATTAATGCATACTGAAGAAGCAGTGAAAGCACTTTAAAACATCTCCGAGTCCTCATTCATCTATGTGGCTATATGCTTTGTGGAGAAATTAAACTTATAATTGTAACCAGTTGCCGACTGTGTCACGCAAATATACTGCAGCACAATGGCTCTGCTGGGCGAAATCACGTTTGCAGATGCTATAACTTTTAGGCAAACCAAAAAATATACGCTTTTTATGATTTTCTTTTACCAATAATATGTAGAAGAATATATATTGGCTCAAACTGAGATTTTTTTTATTTATTTTTACTTTTGGGGATATTATAGCAAAAAGTTAAACATATATATATATTTTTTTTCAAAATTGTTGCCCTTTTTTTGTTTATAACGTAAAAAAAAATGAAAACCGCAAAACCGAGGTGATCAAATACCACCAAAAGAAAAAAAAAAGGATGCAAATTAAATTTGGGTTCATTGCCCAATGAGCGGCAATTGTCAGTTAAAGCAACACGGTGCCAAATTGTAAAAAGTGCTCTGCTCAGGATGGGGGTAAAACCTTCCGGGGCTGACGTGGTTAAAACCGAGGCACTGAAATGTCTGCTATTTTCCATGTAGAGCAGAATCTTAACAGCCAGACAGACTTCTAAGGCGGCGTACAGACGATCGGATATATCCGATGAAAAGCCGGTCCGCGGACCATTTCCATCGGATATGTCCGATCGGGAAGTTTGATCCGATGGCGTGTACACACCATCGGATCAAATTCCCCGCCGCCGGAACGGCGCGGTGACGTAGTGGTGACGCGACGGTGACGTTGACGCCGCCGCGTATTCACCGCCACGTCACCGCACTGCAGCACCAGAAGTAAAACACTTCCGCGCATGCGCCGAATCCATTCGGCAGCGGCGCGGCGGTGGTGGGAGCCGACATGTCTGCTGGTAAGTGTACTAACCAGCAGACATGTCGGGCGGACAGATTCCACTCGGATAGATTTCAAAGCATGCTTTGAAATCTGTCGGGTGGAGAAATCTGTCCGCTAGCCCATACACACGAGCGGAGATGTCTGCTGAACTTGACGGTCCATCGGACCGTTTTCAGCGTCTGCATATCCCAAGGCTCACTGTGTCAATCAAATCCAATGGGGGGGGGGGGTACGCCGCCTAAGACAAACACATAGCAGGTGTTTGTCTGGTGCTGAAAAAAACACCCAATTGCATGTGATATTTGAGGACTAATGAAAATGAATTACTTTATGCTAAATGTAGTTAGCGAGATCAAGGTTGAATTGCTTGAAAGCTATTTTACTGTTTGGTTAGAATATGTACATTTTTAAATGTTTTTAAAGGGGTTGTAATGGTTTGTGTTTTTTTACCTTAATGCATCCCAGCCCCCCGTGTTACTTACCTGAGCCCGTTCACCTGCTCTGCGTGTCCCCGGCGTCCTCTTCTCCACTGAGGCTCCCACTGCTGTCAATCAAATCCAATGATGCAGCCGCAGGGGGGGGGGGGGTGGAGCGAGTCATACACTCAGTGTCTATGGATGCCGACTGTATGACACAAGAGCGCGCTTGCAAGGTAACACCTTGTGAGGGATTAGCTCGGTCATCAACTCCAGCCACCTGTTGTCTGCTATAATGTGTTTACTGTAAATAAGGCTAGCGTGGTCCGATGGACCGTTTCAGCAGACATCTCCGCTCGTGTGTATGGGCTAGCGGACAGATTTCTCCACCCGACAGATTTCAAAGCAAGCTTTGAAATCTATCCGGTGGGGTTCTGTCCGCCCGACATGTCTGCTGGTTAGTACACTTACCAGCAGACATGTCGTCCCCCACAACCGCCGCCGCGCCGCTGCCGAATGGATTCGGCGCATGCGCGGAAGTGTTTTACTTCCTGGTGCGGTGACGTGGCGGTGACGCGGCGGCGTCAACGTCACCGCCGCGTCACCGCCACGTCACCGCGCCGTCCGGCGGCGGGGAATTTGATCCGATGGTGTGTACACGCCATCGGATCAAACTCCCGATCGGACATATCCGATGGAAATGGTCCGCGGGACCGTTTTCATCGGATATGTCCGATCGTGTGTATGGGGCCTTAGTCTTTCACCCATTGTTGTTTGTGTTAATTAACTCTGCTATTGTGAGAAGGTTTTCTGTGTTTCTATTTATGATAATGTCGATTGCGTCTTCTAAACTAAATGCTGGCAAGTCTGTCCTAAAGGTCATGTCTCTGAGTCACCTAGGCTGTCTAAAGGATTAGATAATTAGCTCATGTTAATTAGGTTTCTTGTATAAATCCGTTCCGTTAATTAGGTTTCTTTCACACGTCCGTTCCGTTCGTCCGTTTTTTGGACGTCCGGTAACGGACCTCAATGCTTCCCTATGGGAGCGGATCCGTTAGCGGATGATGCATCCGCTAACGTCCGCTAGATCCGCATCCGTTTTTTCGGACGGAAGAATGTCCTATTTTTCTTCCGTCCGGCCAAACGGATCGGATGCAAACGGACAGACGGTCCGTTTCCATCCGATTCCCCATAGGGGAGAGCGGAGGAGAGACGGGGCGGTCCCTGCACATTGTGCGAGGACCGCCCTGTCCGCCTGACAGCTCAGCGGAGACCCCCCCGCTGAGCTGACGGACACACGGAGCGGACCGAAAAACGGACCGCACGTGTGAAAGGACCCTAACAGTTTGTATTGTCATTCAGGTGTATATATTTGTGTGAGATCTTAAATAAAAGGTGATTCCTGATGTACTCCAAGACTGGTTTTATCTGGTGACTGGGTGGGCTAAAGAGTCTTGGATAGTGCTGGTTATGGACAGAGGAAGCATTGACGGTGGACCTAGTCCAGGGTTTGTCACACTTTACAACCCCTTTAAGCTGGGCACAGATGCACTTTAATCTTGCAAGACAACAATAGACAGACATGTTTCTTTAACACACTGGAAAGCCGGTCTCTCAACCCAAGACCTTAGACCTTAAAAATAAAATTCTGTTCAGTTGTCAGTTGATACATTTGTCCTGTCTTATGTCTGTCAGGTATAAAATTACACAACATTGTCCCTCTAATCTGTAGAAGTATGGGGATACATTTCTAATACAGCCAAGACTAAGCTGCATCATTTACCTCAGGGGTCTCAAACTGGTGGCCCTCCAGCTGTTGCGAAACTACAAGTCCCATCATACCTCTGCCTGTTGGAGTCATGCTTGTAACTGTCAGCCTGGCAATGCCTCATGGGACATGTAGTTTCACAACAGCTGGAGGGCCACCAGTTTGAGACCCCTGATTTACCTATAGCTTGCTTTGAGCTATGACTCTATATGAGAAGGTCTATAAAAATATATATTCTGAAGTCACAAGATGAGATAAAAAAAAGACCTAATACTGATCATTAGGAAAAAGATGCAAATCGTATGCATGCAGCCAGTCTTGAAAAAATGACCAACTGATATAAAGCATTTGTTATTGCCAAATTTCATATTCCTGATGTGTGCCTGCTGTACTATGTGAACATATTCTGTTCTCTTTGTATTGCTTCCTTTGTGCAAAATCCCTGGTGTTCCTGCTGGTTCCATTGCTTTCCTATTAAAAACTGTCCACACTAAGCAGGGGAACATAACTTGGTCAGTTCTCAAGCTTTGATGGGAACTCAGTATGCTCTCCTCCAATGATCAGACTTGTCCTGACATGCCCCAGCTGCACAGCCATTCACTGGGAAGCTCAGTGTACTGTTGCTTCTCTTCCCCAAGCTCGTATGCAGCTGAGAATAGAGAGAATGTGATCACTTATAAAAAAGGGGACAAAAAGTATTTATAATGTTTTTCTTATATCTATACACAAATGTTTTGCCTGGGTTGTTTTGCGAGGTGATAGTTTACAATCACCTTAATTTTGAATGAATCAAGATTCACAAACTGGTTTGTTAATTTCTGTTGGTCACGCTGGGGGAATACATATATCTACATGAAACACTGGGGTTGATTTACAAAATGTGGCATAGCTCTGCATAGAAACCAATCCTCTTGCATTTTTTTCAAAGCTTAATTAAACAAGCTGAAGTGAGAAGCTGATTGGCTACCATGCACAGCTGCACCAGATGTTGCATTCTCCAGTTTTAGTCAATCAACCCCAATGTGACTAAGTGAATCTGTCTTTTATATTAATGCAGAAAATATAGCAGTGTACATGCAGCAAAGGAATTTCTGAGAAAATATATATAAAAAAACATAGCCAAGGAGAAACAGCTAATTAAATTGTCTGTGTATGTATAAGAATAGTCTTCTGAAGTTCTGATTTTTTTTATTCATTTTTTTCTTTTGAGGTAAGGTATCGTTCACGTTTGATTTAATTGTTTGTTGGAAAAAAAATAGCAGCATGATAAAAGTTTTTTTTATGGAAATTTCTTTCAGCTATATAATCAATCATATTTCTTTCTAACTCATATGCCATCCCAAGCCCCTGAGTCTCAAAGACTTTCTTTTTCATTGGAGCCTTACTTGTTAAATTAGCACTGATCAAAGGGTAAAACATTTATCATGCTTATTAGTGAATAAACCTAGCAGCAGGTATCCCAAGTGAGGAAGCAAACCCTCATTTCCTGCTAGAATGAATTGGAAATTATCCAAAGTGCTTGCAAACATTTTTCAGGAGTGACGAATTGTCAAAAAGAAAGCAGCTGCTGTACGAGGCTCTATTTCAGTAAGAAAGAACGAGAATCACTCTCAGGTACCTCCAGCTACCCCATGGGGATCCTTCTCAGTTTGATTTACTATAATTGCCTTTGAAATGCAGTATCAACTGACCTTGCAAGCCATAGAAAAAGTACAGGGTGAGAACTATTGGGGTACTTACAGTTTAGGCAAATGGTCCTCAAAGCAGCACAAAATAATATAGGAAATATATTGCTGTTAACTCTTAAACGAATAAAACTTATTTCATTTCAAATATTCACTCTTTGTATGATACTGTAATGTACATAAAATAGTATTTGTTGTAGTGGATTTGAAATAATTAATCACTGACAAACATTGAGAATTGTATTTTTTCACATATTCATTTTTATGATCTTTTATTACGTTTCTTTTTCTTCTTTCTTTTTTTTTTGTGAATTTGTTTGCCAGCTCTAGTGTTCAAAGACCAAAACAGATTATGTTTTTCATATTCCTAGGTGTTTGTCCAGCTGTGTTAATTAGATACAATTTAAAATAAACAAACTCATCATTTCACTTGCTTTTCTAGAAAGACAACTGGAAATATTACCTGTCAGTTATTTGAAGAGAACCAATCACCTAAATACAAAACTGATGTAGGTATGATATACTTGCATAAGTAGAAACAAATGAGACCGTGCTACAACCTGTACTGCAATTTAAAGCTGTTCTAAAACCCGGTGCTCTTACTGGAAGGTACCCCACTAATACACAATCCATGAAGAAAAAATGTCACATTGTATAAACGATCCTTTATTGTATAAAATGGAACACAGCCAAAAAAATAATAACCCCTGTGATAAATCTGCTCTGAGGTGTATAGGTGGTTAAATCCAATCCTATGTTGACTGTGTGGCAAAAGGCAGAGCTAGATACTGGTGATCCCCAGAGATGTATTATGGCCTAGGCCAACAAGGCCCAGGCCTAGGGCGGCACTTTGTGGGGGGCGGCTCAATGTTCCTGTGTACACAGCCAGGAGGAGGAGTCGAGGAGAGACACAGCCGAGAAAGGCGTGCTGCTGGTATGTGGGACAACTTCAGTGAGAGAGAGAGAGGACCCAGTAACCAGGAGGGAAGGAGGGGGGCAGGCAGATATGAGGTGAACAAATGAAGTGATGGGAGAGGAGAGGGTGGTATGGGGATATGTGCTGGGGAGTGATTTGAGAGGGAAGAAGATATGTGCTAGTGGGGGGTCTGATTCCCCCCCCACTAGCACATATCATCTTTCTTCTCAAATCACTCCCCAGCACATATCCCCATACCACCCTCTCCCCCCAAATTAAAAGATGCTCTGCCCCCCTGTGCTCATCCCACCCTGCCGCCCTGTGCTCATCCCATGAAAATGACAGGACGGGTCTTAAAAAGGAAGGGGTGCGTCATATAAAGTAGGGGGTGCGCAAGTTTTACCAGGCCTAGGGCAGCACAAAACCTAAATACACCCCTGGTGATCCCACAGATATAAAGTAAATAAATAAAGTGTCGGGTAACCACAAGTTGGATAAGCTTTTATGGTGTATATAAGCTCTTGTTGCTAATGCAAAGAGGCTATCACGGTTATTTAAGGATAAACTCACCAAGGCTAAGATGCTGAGGGCGGCTCCCTTTGCGACCTAGCGCGATCCACCCTCTGGAGTGGGGACAGAGGGATGGACGCACCAGGAGGCACCGGTACCGACAGGCGGACGAAGACTGGATCCGTGGAGCAGAGATTGATCCGGAAGCAGGTTGCTGAGGTCAGCCGAGGAAGCACACGGAGGTAGTCCGGAAGTCCAGGTAGCTGGAGCGGGGAACAGGCAGAAGATTAATCCGGGAAACAGGCCGTGGTCAGGAGAGTTGGAGAGAGCAGGAAGTCCAATAGTTCAAAGCCAAAGGTCAAGAGCAGGAGGCAGCAGCAGTCCGGTAACAATAGCCAAAGGTCAGAAGGGTCAGGATCAAAAGGTCGTAGGTATCAGATACACTCAGGAGCTGTGACAAGCCAGCAACCAGACAGGGGGAAGAGGATGGCTTAAATAGCCCGCCTAAGCCACTGATTGGCCGGATGGGGAGCGTGTCCGTGCGCGCCCGTGCCTATACCATGCACGCGCGTCTAAGACGTGCTTGCACGCACCCGAACCGCACACGCGCGCGCCCACGGTAAACAGCCATGATCGGGCAGTTCTGATGCCCTGACAGAGGCCTTTGGAGATTTAGCTGAACATGTAGGGTGATCTCTACACTCAGGTGGTATACCCTGTTGCTGAAACGCAATATGTTAGTGGATCGCTCTTCCCGTGGTGCGTTTCCACAAAGGTCGGTATCTCTAGAGGTGAGTGGGTAGATAATGTGGTGCCCTACCTCCTAGAGGTATGTATATGTTGCAAGGTGCAACTCTTGTGAAGAGTAAATGGGATAAATAAATCAAAATATATTAAATATCTAAATCCCTGCTGCAAATGCAGTGGAACTGCAAAGTTATGATCTTTAAAACAAAGCAAAATAATATCAATGTGCAAAAATACTACTTAGTGGTGTGTTCCAGGAAGTGTCTGGAACTGTGCATATGAGTTGTAATGGCTGCGCCCTGATTATAAAGTGCTGGGTGCTAATAAATTACATCAAATTGATAATATGCAATCTGTTGCAAAATGTCCACACAATGTGATTATATGGTGACTTTGGTGAGCTCTTCAGATGCTGTTCATCAATCTTCTAGTAGGGTGACTTGCATGCTCCCCCTGTAGATCCCCACTCACCAAAACGTTGTCCCCCTGCAGGGTTGATAATCATGGAAAGAGTGGGATGGATGGATGGGTCCTCTCAGTTTGACTCCTGTTGATCCACAGCTCAGATTCCTCCCACTTTTGGCGTTGCACTTGGGCGGGTCATAAGTAAAAAATGGAAGCCCGCATTGCATTAAAGTATAAAAACTTCAATTATATTTATTGTGTAAAAAGTTGGTCTGTATACCATGCAAGGTATTTGCTTGTGTGTACGGGGCCCTAGAGGTATGTATATGTTGCGAGGTGCAACTCTTGTGAAGAGTAAATGTGATAAATAAATCAAAATATATTAAATATCTAAATCCCTGCTGCAGATGCAGTGGAGGTGCAAAGATCCCCACTCACCAAAACGTTGTCCCCCTGCAGGGAATGGATGAATGGATGGGTCCTCTCAGTTTGTCTCCTGTTGATCCACCGCTCAGATCCGGATATACAGTATGTTCCTCCTACTTTCGGTGTTGCACTTGGGCGGGTCATAAGTAAAAAATGGAAGCCCGCATTGCATTAAAGTATAAAAACTTCAATTATATTTATTGTGTAAAAACAGATTTGAATAGATCTGTCTGCTGGGATCCCCGCCGGCAGACAGCGTGCTGACGTGGCAGTGACGTGGCATTGACGTTGACGCCGCCACATCACCGCACCAGGAAGTAAAACACTTCCGCGCATGCGTCAAATCCATTCGACGCATGTGCGAGCAGATATGTCTGCTGGTTAGCGTACTAACCAGCAGACATGTCGGGCGGACGGATTTCCAGCAGACAGATTTTAAAGCATGCTTTAAAATCTGTCGGCTGGCCAAATCAGTCTGCTCGCCCGTACACACGATCGAATCTGTCTGCTGAGACGGTCTGTCAGACCATTTCCAGCAGACAGATTTGATCGTGTGTACGCCGCCTAGGAGGTAGGGCACCACATTATCTACCCACTCACTTCTAGAGCTACCCACATTTGTCAGCAACAGGATATACCACCTGAGTGTAGAGATCACCCTACATGTTCAGCTTTATCTCCAAAGGCCTCTTTGAATTAGCAACAGGAGCTTATACACCATATAAGCTTATCCAACTTGTAGTTACGACAATTTATTTATTTACTTTATATCTGTGGGATCACCAGTATCTAGATCTGCCTTTTTACACACAGTCAACATAGGATTGGATTTAACCACCTATACACCAAACACTAGCGGGCAGCGACATCACCCCTTCATACATTATACTAACAGCTATAAAAATGCCAATGTGTTTTGACAGTTCAGGATTTAAAGTGGATGTAAACCCAATTCATGAAATTTGAGCTGGGCACATATATCTGCAGTGTTTTGTTATCTCTTTTCAATGAGCCAAGTCTTACAGCCCTCTTCTGAACAGTTCCTTTGTTGTCAGCCAGATAACACTTTTTAGACAAAAGCAGCCTGAATCTTTTGTCAAAGGAGGTTGCTAAAATAGATTAGCAGAGATCAGCTCCTATTACAAATCAGCTCTGAGAGTCTCTGCCTATGAGGAGAGGGGGTGTGTTCCTTTCCTCCAATCAGCAATGTTAGCTATCTTGGCTGTATGCCCAGACATCACACTCTGTGTTAACCAGGAAGAGAAAATCTCCTAACAGGATCTCAACTTTCTAAACAGTATATAAATGTGAACACAGCAGATATACGTATAAAATCTATGTAGGGAGATTTGGTTAATCTCTGTGTATCATCTGAGACTGTTCACTTCTCTGGGTGTATGGAGGGTTTACATCCACTTTATTCATGGCTCCATTATTAGGGCCTGAACAGTTAAAACACATTGGCTTTTTTTATGGCTGTGTTCCACTGTGGACAAAAAAAGAACAACCACTTTGCTTATTTATACCAATGAGCCACCTTTTATTTGCGGATTATGATATCCAAGTACCTAGAGGTTGCATGCACACACCTGCATCATCCTCCCAAACCCTCCTGTCACAGCCTAATGCTATTCATAGGCTCTGAGTTTTCCTGATAACGTCAAAGCTTGCCTGCCCCTTTCTGCCTTTCGCATATTCCTATTGGCCATTAAGGCTTGCCATAATAGTGATGGGCAAAGGAAATGTGTGGGGGCAGTAATTTCCAACACTATAACAGAAAGAGTTTTGATTTTAGAACCAGGGTGCATCTGTGACTGGAAGGTTTGGGAGGCTTATGCCCACATGAGATGTCTGAGCTTTATACCTGTAGCATTTATTTGTTATTTATTGTTAAATTTAGATAACAAGGTCGCTTTAAATAGAACCAGCCACCAAATAGGTTTTTAAATAATCTGAATCTGTACACTGTAATTTTTTGTAACACTAGCAATGGTGTCAGTGGATGCAATAATAACCCCCAGGATTAGTGTCTGCACTATTAACCACTTCAATACCGCGTCACGTCCAAAGACGTGAACAGCGCGGACCTGAGGCGCCGGGGTCACGTCTTTGGACGTGATTTGCTTGTAATTCCCCGCGAGCGCCACAGGGTGGCGCGCGGCGGGAAAAAACAGTCCCGACGCATCACCGAGGATCCGATGCGTGTACCCGGCGGCCGCGATGTCCGTCAGGTACACGCGATCGTCGGTGAGACAGCAGGGACGTGGAGCTCTGAGTGTAAACACAGAGCTTCACGTCCTGTCAGTGAGGTGACAGATGCCGTTTCTCTTGTACATAGGGAGACAGCATCGGTCACCTCCCCCAGTCACCCCCCTCCCCCCATACAGTTAGAACACACCCAGGCAATACATTTAACCCCTTCCTCACCCCCTAGTGTTAACCCCTTCAATGCCAGTCACATTTATACAGTAATTAGTGCATTTTTATAGCACTGGTCGCTGTATAAATGTGAATGGCGCCAAAAATGTGTCAAAAGTGTCCGATGTGTCCGTCGCAATATCGCAGTCCCAATAAAAATCGCAGATCGCCGCCATTACTAGTAAAAAAAAAATATAAAAAAAAAAATCATAATTATGTCCCCTATTTTGTAGGTGCTATAACTTTTGCGCAAAGCAGTCACTTATTGTGATTTTTTTTTTTTTTTTTACAAAAATACGTAGAAGAATACTTATCGGCCTTAACTGAGAAAAAAATATATATAAAAAAAAAAAAAATGGGATATTTATTATAGCAACAAGTAAAAAATATATATACATTTTTAAATTGTGGCTCTTTTTTTCATTATAACGCAAAAAATAAAAACTGCACGGGCGATCAAATACCACCAAAAGAAAGCTCTATTTGTGGGGAAAAAAGGGACGCCAATTTTGTTTGGGTGCCACGTCGCACTACCGCGCAATTGTCAGTTAAAGCGATGCAGTGCCGGAAGCTGAAATTTCACCTGGGCACGAAGGGGGTTTATGTGCCCAGTAAGCAAGTGGTTAACATTTACACACATTTGAAGTCAGTGGTAGTGAAAGTTAACCCCCTCATCCTTCTCCTGCATTGGTGGTTAGTTAGTGGTAAAATGTAACCCCACCCACCCTGCGTTGATAGTTTGTGGCAATAAAAAATTTACAGTAGCAGGTTACACATAGGGATAGACCAAACACCAACCCGGTTTAGTTTGCACCAGAACACCTCAACAGACAAAAAGTTCTAGCAAACATGCAAACCCTAAAAAGTAGTAATTTAAAAGGCTTATATGCAAGTTATTGCCATCATTTTTTTTTTATGGGGACCCGGGTATTGCCCCAGGGGACATGTATCAATGAAAAAAAAGTTTTTAAAACAATTGTTTTTTTCAGGAGCAGTGATTTTAATAATTCTTAAACTGAAACAATTAAAATGAAATATTCCTTTAAATATCATGCCTGGGGGGTCCCCTTAGTCTGCCTGTAAAGTGGCACATCTGTGCGATGTTTAGAACACTGCGCAGCAATAATGAGTCATCCGGTTATGTCAGTGGGTAGCCCTGCCCTTGCCTATATAAGAGCTGTCTAAGCCAAGAGACAGCAGTCGTCGGGAGGCCTTCCATCTATGCAGAGCTTTAAAACATTTTTCTATGTTTTGGGTCTGTCGGGCAGCACGATTGAAGATGGATGGACTTTTTTTTTGTCAAAAACTTCTGTTGTGGATTTTACTTTTTGACAATTTTGGTGAATGAGTAGGGGTATAATTTACCCGATACCCATTCACATAGGGGCACCAGAGATACTACAGCTAAATAATAACACACATATACACACACACCTATTCCTTAGAAGTAACCTTTACCAATTCAACAACACTTAGGAATAGAGATTCAACTTCTATCCATTCCTTTCTGGATCTATTTGATGCTGGTGATTAATCAACTGCTGCACCAAAATACTGTGGTCACAAAAAAACAAAAATGAGTGTGGAGTATGTGCATTTGTGGTAGGGGGGTTTTGATATAGCCAAACACTTAATTATATAGGTAATTAGCATTCATTTTAGAATTAACCATTCTAACCCATAAACATAGCAACATGTAGGGAGTAATTTGTAGAAGTTGGTTTCTTAAAATAAACCATTACATCTGGGACTGGTCCCAAACTTTGCATTAGGACTGCTCCCAAGGTAGCAGCTTTGAAAACTCAGACTGGAAATCATACTTCTGAAGACAGTTCTTTTGACTTCTGTCTTTATACAATGACATTGTATCTCCCTTCTCAATTTGTTTGGAACTATATATTTTTTTTTTGTTGACAGAGGTAACAATAAAGAAGTAATTCAAGCCAATGGTGAAAGGAGGGAAGAAGAAAGTTGAGGTAAAAAGCTAAGGTTAAAAAAAAAAATAAAATAAGAGAATTTTTACACAAAATGTCACAGCTGCTATCAAGGATTGTCAGAGAGTTGTGACATGACACAGTGAGTAGTCAAACATTTACTTGCTCAGGTTCTGTTGGATAAGAAGTTGAGGGGGATGACATGCTTTACTTTGCATGCATGTTAATTCTTAAAGGAAATGGTTACGAGTAATCTTTTTTGGACATTAGAATATATATTGCATCATATAGCTTAAATAGAAGTGCTTTATGTGTGTAATGTGTGCATTAGTTACATAGTTGATGTGGTCACACCATACCTGCACCCTCACTTAAATAGAAATTGACAGGATGTTTTAATACAAATGCATTGCAAGCTTTGTTATACAAGAGAATAACAGAAACACAACATTTTGTATTGGGAACCCAATAACTTAGTAACAGATTTTGTTACTTTGCGTGTAGCTGGTGCTTAGCAACAAGGAGGTAAAAGGTTCAAAGTGAAGGTTAAGTTGTTGTTATTGTATTTCTTCAGTATTTACTATATTTATCAAATTTTACATTAGACATGTAGTGCGTATAGCTCTTTGTAGGGACTTTGTCATCAAATCCAATATCTGTTTATTCTGCAGTAATGAAATTAAATGTATTATTACTAAGGTACATTTACTAAACAAGTAAAATGTTTACATAGCAAAGAGAATGCTCTCGTAGTAAACTGTGCTCACTTTGAATATCCAGTCATGTGCGAAGGAATTTAACCACTTGCTTACTGGGCACCCCCTTCGTGCCCAGGCGAAATTTCAGCTTCAGGCACTGCATCACTTTAACTGATATTTGCACGGTCGTGCGACGTGGTTCCCAAACAAAATTGGCGTCCTTTTTTTCCCCACAAATAGAGCTTTCTTTTGGTGGTATTTAATCGCCCGTGCGGTTTTTATTTTTTGCGTTATAAACAAAAAAAGAGCGACAATTTAAAAAAATATATATATTTTTTACTTGTTGCTATAATAAATATCCCAATTTTTTTTTAAAAATATATATATATTTTTTCTCAGTTAAGGCCGATACGTATTCTTCTACGTATTTTTGTAAAAAAAAAAAAATCGCAATAAGCGTCTGTTTTGCGCAAAGGTTATAGGGCCTACAAAATAGGGGACAGAATTATGATTTTTTTTAAATATTTTTTTTTACTAGTAATGGCGGCGATCTGCGATTTTTATTGGGACTGCGACATTACGGCGGACACACCGGACACCTTTGACACATTTTTGGCGCCATTCACATTTATACACCGACTAGTGCTATAAATATGCACTAATTACTGTATAAATGTGACTGGCATTGAAGGGGTTAACACTAGGGGTGAGGAAGGGGTTAAATGTATATCCTGGGGGTGTTCTAACTGTGTGGGGGGAGTGGGGTGACTGGGGGAGGTGACCGGGGGAGGTGACCGATGCTTTGTCCCTATGTACAAGAGACACAGATCGGTCTCCTCTCTCCCTGACAGGACGTGGAGCTGTGTGTGTTTACACACACAGCTCCACGTCCCTGCTCTGTCACCGCCGATCGCGTGTACCTGACAGACACCGCGGCCACCGGGTACACGCATCGAATCCTCGGCGATGTGACGGCACTGTTTTTCCCCGCTGCGCGCCACCCAGTGGCGCGCACGGGGATTTACAAAAACATTGACGTCCAAAGAGGTGACCCCGGCGCCGCAGGTCCGCGCTGTTAACGTCTTTTGTCAATAGCGCGGATCTGTAGTGGTTAAAAGAATGGATTTCGCATTGCATAATTTACATGAACGACTTGCTAGCATTGGGGTTGATTTACTAAAGGAATTGAGTATGGCTACTTTGGAAAGTGGATTTTCAATTTGTTTAGTGCATGTGGAGAAGCTACACTGACTTCAGTGGTCCAGTCATGTGCAAGCAAAAATCCTGTCTTTATTTCATTTTGGTTATGCTTTACAAAAGGTATTGTCAACATATTCACTAAGTAAGTGAAAATTCCATTGCAATGTGCAAATTCACTATACAAAAAGATGCTCAATTCCCTTAGTAAATCAGGGTCATTCTCTCTTCCTCTAGTAAAACTACCATATTGCCATTGCTGTAGGTAAGATAAACTTCCAGCAAAGCTAAACTCATATAGTGTTTGTTCAATTATAACACGAAAATATTAAAAAAAACAATAATAATGGTTAAAATAAATACTAACAATGAAACAAGAGCAAAAAAAATAAAATAATATATGTCTTGATTGAAAATACTGTGTTATATTATATTGCCCTCATAGTTGATTTCACACCTTTGCTGCCATCTTAATAATCTGATTCACATACTGCTTTTATGGGTAGAAATGCTTATTCTGCCTTCAATTCCATTTGCTAAAAATGTGCCTTTGGCAAGTGTAGTTAATTCAGCTGCTTGTTTAGCACCAGATCTGTCTAGTTCTTTTTATATATATTGCCTGTACTTTTCAACATATCACCTGAAGCTGTATTCAAACATCGTGGATAAGAAGAAAAGCACTCAAAGCAGGATGAAAAAAAAAAAAGAAACATGCTAATAATGTTGTACATTTAACACCATCACTCTTTTTTTGCAACTGGCTTCTTATTTAGAAAATCTTTTATATTGCATGTAGACGTTTTACTAATTAACTAGAAATTTAAATATTACTACCTCCCGTATAATATGTTTTTAATTGTTTTCCACATAGTTACATATATAATTTATTGTATTTATTATTTTTATATGTGATATTTCATGTGATATTATATTTATTATGTGTATATATATATATATATTATACACACACAGTATCTCACAAAAGTGAGTACACCCCTCATATTTTTGTAAATAATTTATTATATCTTTTCATATGACAACACTGAAGAAATGACACTTTGCTACAATGTAAAGTAGCAAGTGTACAGCTTGTATAACAGTGTAAATTTGATGTCCCCTCAAAATAACTCCACACACAGCCATCAATGTCTAAACAGCTGGCAACAAAAGTGAAAACATGTCCAAATTGGGCCCAGTTAGCCATTTTCCCTCCCCGGTGTCATGTGACTCGTTAGTGTCACAAGGTCTCAGGTGTGAATGGGGAGAAGGTGTGTTAAATTTGGTGTTATCGCTCTCACACTTTCATACTGGTCACTGGAAGTTCGATATGGCAAATAACTCTCTGAGGATCTGAAAAAGATAAATGTTGCTATACATAAGAAGATTGACAAGACCCTTAAACTGAGCTGCAGCACGGCGGCCAAGACCATACAGCGGTTTATTGGTTTAACAAAACAGGCCTCGCCATGGTCGACCAAAGAAATTGAGTGCATGTGCTCAGCGTCATATCCAGAGGTTGTCTTTGGGAAATAGAGTGCTGCCAGCATTGCTTCTGATGTTGAAGGGGTGGAGAGTCAGCCTGTGAGAAAATTGACTCTGTTATACAAGCTATACACTATTTTACATTGTAGCAAAGTGTAATTTCTTCAGTGTTGTCACATGAAAAGATATAATAAAATATTTACAAAAATGTGAGGTGTGAACTCACTTTTGTGAGATACGGTATATTACATTTTATTAAAGTGGTTGTAAACCCTGCACGGTCTAGGAGATATTTGCAAATCGTCGTACATCGATTTGTTCTGCGCATGTGCCACAGTTAGAAAGGGCACGCTGTGCCCTTTCTAACTCGGGACATGCCGTGACGTTAAGCGACTCCGGCCACTCACAGAGCCGGAGTTCGCGGCCTCGGAAGGAGGAGGGGCAAAGAATAGCCGCTCGCTACTTGCTAGGAAGACAGGGACATTGCGGGTAAGTCTCACATAATGGGCTACTGTGCAATGCATAGTAGCCTATTATGTTTTACCTTTGCAGGGGAACAAAGAGGAAGTAACACCCATCAGGGTTTACTTCTTCTCTAATGAACAGCAGTAATTAAATGCTCGCATTAAGGGGTTGATTTTCTAAATCGTTTATGGATTGATTTAATTTACCTTTTGCCCAAACCCATTTGGGTTGATGTACTAAGATTGCAGAGTGCAAAATCTGGTGCAGCTGTCCATGGTAGCCAATCAGTTTCTAACATCAGTCATAACCTTTTTCTAATAATCTGGTTTTAAGGATGCCAGCTTGTGTTTTGTATTCGTTCAAAGTCGAACAATTTCTCCTCATTCTGATGAACTGGCTTTTTGGGACAGATTTCAACCAATTTGCATGGTGACAACTCCCTATGGGGATGAAAGAATTTCGATCTGTCTTTTTGAAATAGGTTTTTGTTAGAAAATAATCATTTTCTTTGGTGATGGTGAGATCCAAAAAATTAATGGACTCTTGGCTAGCTTCAAAGGACAGACAGATGCCTCGCTCATTGTCATTAAGAAATGAGATGAAGGAGTCTAATTGCAACTTGCTGCCTGTCCACAAGAGGAGGACGTCATCAATATACCTAGCCCACAAAGCTATGTGGGGACTCTGGTCACTATAGATGACGTCCTCCTCCCATTTGGCCATAAACAAATTGGCCAAGCTCGGCGCGTACTTGGCGCCCATAGCGACTCCACGGGTTTGTCTATAATAGTTGTGATCAAACCAAAAGTAATTGTGGCTTGCCGCGTACTCCAATGCTTCCATGATGAAATCCCTCTGCTGTGGTAGTAAATTGGAAGAAAGGTCAAGGAAATATTTAACAGCTTGGATACCCAAATCATGAGGGATGATAGTGTACAATGACTTGACGTCAGCTGTCACCATCCATACATTGTTATCAGCCTTTAGTAGGGACAACATATTGATAACCTGTATGGAGTCTTTGAGGTATGACGGCATTTTCTGAACTAAAGGCTGGAGAAAGTGGTCTATATATTTTCCCACCCTGGACGTGATGGAATTTATGCCACTAATGATAGGGCGTCCAGGGGGGCAAGTAAGACTCTTGTGAATCTTCGGGAGGCTATATACTGTAAAATAGGAACCCTCGGAGCCTTGGGCACTAAAAATAGTTTTTCTTTTTCATTAAGGATCCCTTTCTCCACACCCTTATAAATATTTTTTTAATGTTTTTTATGGAATAATTTGTTGTTGTTCTGCCACAATTATGCGTATGGCTATGCGCATTTTTTACAACATACATCTTTTCCAATTAATACATTTTGCTATAAGTGCTATTTATTTAGCTTGCAACTTATGTGTCACTATGTACACTTTTATGTGACCCCTTGCCTATATAATTATTATATAGAAATGAACTTTAAATATCTTCTGATATGTCATCATATTCGTTTTTATATCTCGGGAACCAAGTCCCTAAATTATTACATATATGTTTTTTATTTGTGGTTGCGGCAGGTTTGGTTCACAAACGGCAACCTCCTTTTAAACATTTTTTCGTTCTATCACCTGGAGATCGGGTATTAGATCTCTTTTTGCTATCCCAATTTTCATCAGCCTAGTATTGGCAGGGATCCCTTATCCAAGATGGTGGACGCGCCCTCGATTTTCAAACCTCAGAGCTGGGCGGTCTTTGGATGTTTTTTGTTGAATAAAGAGTGGCGAGTCAGCACGCCGCTCGTGCCCCTGGAAGAAGTCATTGTTGTGACGAAACGGCGTAGGGTAAGCGGCGTGCTGACGTCACCACGAATTGTACCATGCTGTCAATCCGGAAGGACGAGCGGATGACAGAGCCGGCCGGCTATATTAGTTACACGCAACTTTTGTTCTACATAAATGTGAGTGTATTTTACATTTTAATAAAGAATTTTTTTAGACGTTATTACGCCATGTCAATGTTTTCCTTCTGGGTGGTCATGCATTTGGAGGAACGCTAATCTGGCTATAAGGATAAGAAGATACAGACAGAGTGAAAGGATCCCTGGATTTCTTGTGCTGGTATATTTTGAATCCATGCGTTGCTGACCTCGCTAGAGGTCTGATCTTTCTGGTAAGCAGTTATAACCATAAGTGGTGGAGGATAACCTTTATCAATCTGGCTGTTACACACAATCTCCTTGGAGCTGTTCAACACCCATTCGGACTTCTTTTTGTTGTCTTTCACATTCTTCTCTGAACTTTGGGATTTGTTTCTATCCTACACGGACTTTTGATTTATTTTCAATGGTTCATCTATCGAATTTTGCACTGGTGTATTTGTGCACTAGCTAAACAGTATTTTGGTATATTTATGCAGCATATTTGTTTTTATTATTGATGCAGTGCAGCTTTTTTCTTTTTCTATATTGCTATTTATGTTTATATCTGACATATTAGCTGCAGCAGCATTTATTCATTATTTATTTAATTTCACAGTTTATTAATCTAGACCTGCGCAGTATTTTTTCCATTTTATGGAAAAATCCGAATACCAGAGCATACTCATGCTACTCTGCCACATGCAATACCTTGTCCAGACTGGACATGTGTCTTGTGTCCAGGGAGCTCCTTCCTAGGATCGTGGATGTTAGATATCTACCCCGGGCAGTCTCGGACCACTCCCCCTGCTAATCAGGATAGACATGGAGGGACCAAGGGGATTTATGTTATGGAGATTGAGCCCTTTATGGCTCAAAGAAGAGATCTTTGAGAGGTCCACCCTAGCAGACATAAACGCTTTCTGGAGCGGGAATAGAGAGGAAGTCCCTGTGGGTGTTACTTGGGATGCCTTCAAGGCTACGCTTAGAGGTTCAGTATCAGGAATTATTAAACAAACTAGATCAGATAGAGAATGGAAGTTGAGGGAATCAGAACAGGCTGCTACCGAGGCCGAGGTGGAATATATCAGGAACCCTAATCCTAATACTCTTAGGACATGGCGGGAGGGAGTAAGGCAGACGGATCTGGTTCTGGTGGAAAAAACTCAGAAAAAACTTCTATACCAGTCTCAGTGTATATTTGAATTTGGCAACAAAAATGGCAGGCTACTGGTAGTGTTGCTCACGAATATTCGAATTGCGAATATTCGGCTCGAATATTGCATATTCGAGAAATCGCGCAATATCTCGAATATTGTGCCGAATATTCGCAATGTCGAATATTCGGATTTTTCTCAAATTTTTTTTAACACAGATCACATGCTAGTGATCTCCATCGACGTGTAAAAGCAATGGTGGTATGATTAGAGGGACCCTGGGCCGAGTAGCGCATGTGATCCTTTTATGCTGCCGAATATTCGCAATGCGAATATTCGGCAATAGCAATATCGCGCGATTTTTTTCCCCGCCCTTCATTCACATCACAGCCAATCAGAGTTCCATTTCCACAGGTGTCAGAGGTTAGCAACCTCCACATCAACCAATAGGAAGCTGCCTCACGACCATTATATAAACTAAGTGCCAGCATGTGCTCATTGCAGATTCACAAGGTGGATATAGAGGGAGAAGTGTTTCTGTGCTCTGTGTTATATTGCATCAGCATTGCAGTGCCTTTCAGTTCTGTGCTCCTGTTCAGTGTTCAGTTCATTTGAGTATTAGCAGCTGCTAGTGCTTATATTTCTAAACTGCTTTTTTAAAAGCAAGAAGAGACCAAACAGCTTTTTTTAAAGCTACTATTTGTGTGTTTGTGTTCCAGTTTCATTTAGTGTTAGATAGATAGGTTTGAGTGTACTTGTACACCTCTGTAAGCTAGCTAGCTTAGTTTAGTGTGTTTATTTAGTTAGATAGTTATCTGTTTTATAAAAAAAAAAAAAAAAAAAAAAGTTATTTTTAGTTTATTCAGATCTCTGGCTCTGCTGTGTTAGCAGAGTCACTGTTCTATCTATATTAGTTTCTTTATTGCTCTTATTCGTTGCCCAGTCAGTTTTTGTCTGTTGTCTGTCAGTCAGTTAGTTAGTTTAAAAAAAAAAAAAAATTTAAAAAAATTTACCTTTCGTTTAATTGTTGTTTAGTGGCATAGCTACTAGTTGTTTGTCTGCGCGCCTGTTTTTTCTATTATCACATTTACCCCCCCCCCCAATAAAGTTTACCCACCCCCCCATATCAGCATGAGCAGCATCCGTGGTCGTGGCAGCAGGGGTAGGGGAGTTACTCCCAGTGCTGGGTCGCTGCCAGCACGGGGTACCTCTCGCGCCCCTACTACTGGTAGAGGATCGGGTGGAAGGGGAGTCCGCCTCATCCGGGAGTTTTTTACTTCGGGCAGCCGCCCGATATTGCCTTCACAGGCTCCAGCAGTGGTGGAGTACATGGGGCACAGCAGTGCCACTCAGTCATCACCAAGTAGCACCACCACCATCAGTACACCGGTGCCTTTAGTACCCAGCCCCAGCGAGTCCAGCCTCATGCTGTTTGATGGTGAAAGTGACATGGATATCTTGGGGGAGGCCCTCGATCATGCAGACATTGATTTATGTGCTGATGGTCAGGACCTTTTTGAAGGGTTAATGGAGGAGGAGGAGGATGGGGTACTGGCTGTCAGTAGCCCAGAGACCTCCCTTCATGGTGGTGCTGGTGGTTTTCTGCAGGAAACACCAGCACCTAGTCAGACCCATGCGTCTGTGAGGGGACATCGGAGCCAGGCTAGCGGCTCCATGTCAGATGTCTCCTTCAGACCACCACATGTCAGCCCTGGGTCTGACATATCTGGGGGCGAAGAGGAGGGTGACCCAACATGGGTGCCACCTGCCTCGTCGGTTCACAGCATCAGTGACGACGAGGAAGGTAGGCACCCTGGGGAAACGGTGCGCCAGGTCACCAGGGAGACCAACGTCAGGGTCTCCACTGGTGATGGCAGCAGGAGGTGTCAGCAGCAGCAGCAGCAGCAGCAGCAGCAGCAGGCAGCTCCACCTGTGCGCACCGAGTCCCAGCAGGTGGAAGTCAGCGTCACCCCATCTGACAGGAGGGCGACGCTGAAGTCACCTCTCTGGGCCTACTTCACCTTGGTAGCAGATAACCCGACAGTAGCCATCTGCCAGCTCTGTCGTGCCAAGGTGAAGAGAGGGAAGTGTTTGGCTCGGGTGGGTACCACGGCACTCAACCAGCACCTGCGGATTAATCACTGGCAGGAGCATGACCAGATGAAGCGTGCTGGTGGTAGCAGCGCCACCACCACAAGTGTGCAGGGTACAGCAGCCCCTGCCACAGCTTCATCGGCTACCAGCAGGTCATGCCCCCCGCTCCCTCTAGTAGAGGTACTGCTACCGACAGCCAGACCTCCACATCATCACCCTCCTCTTCGGTGTCCCGCACTGCCGTCCGGCGCCAGGCGTCTCTTTCTGACGCCTTTGAACGCAACACTCCCTTCCCCCCTTCAGACCGACGTGTGCGTTCCCTCAATGGGCTCCTGGCAAGGGTTATTGCCCAACATCTGCTTCCCTTTAACATAGTGGACTGCAACCCCTTCAGGCAGATGTTGGAGCAGGCCCAACCCCAATGGCGTGTCCCCAGCCGCCATTTCTTTGCCAGGACTGGTGTCCCTGCCCTACACCAGCACATTGTGCAGAATGTAACCCTGTCGCTGGATCATGCTGTCAGCAACAGGGTGCATCTGACAATGGATGGCTGGACCAGCAGGCATGGGCAGGGGCGCTACATAAGCTTCACGGCCCATTGGGTTTCCCTCCGAGGCGCCGGGGAGGGATTGGCGGCATCTGATTTTGTGGTGCCGCCCCGGGGTGTCCAGGGGAGAAGTGCTGGTCTCCCTCAAGCCACTGTCTCCGCAGCTGCTGAGCCTCCCAGCAAGCGCCCCCGTAGCTATTCAAGTGTGGGGCACGTGCGCTGTCAGGCCGTGCTCCAGCTTGTTAGTTTAGGGGAACGGAGACACACTGGACGAGAAGTGCTGAGCGCACTTCAGGCTCAGGTCCAGAAGTGGCTGACACCCCGAAGGCTCCAAGCAGGTCTGGTTGTCTGTGACAATGGCAGCAACCTCCTCTCCGCCCTCCAGGCTGGCAGTCTGACACACGTGCCCTGTCTGGCACATGTCCTCAACCTAGTGGTGCAGAAGTTCCTGCGCACCTATCCCGGGTTGAGTGACATAGTGCTAAGGGTACGCAGGATTGCCAGCCACTTCAGGCGCTCCCCAACCGCTACCGCGTCCCTGTCAAAGTTGCAGCGGGACAACAGCCTGCCCCTTCACAGGCTGATTGTGGACAGTGTGACGCGGTGGAACTCCAGCCTCTACATGCTGGAGAGGTTGTGGGAGCAGCGAAGGGCGGTGAAGGAGTACCTGCTGGAGCAAGGCACTGGCGGGCCATCACAACACACACTCCCGTACATCACCAGTCTGGAGTGGGGGCAGATACACCAGGTCTGCCATGTGTTGGCCCCTTTTGAGCAGGCGACCAAGATGGTGAGCAGGGAGCATGTCGGCCTCAACGACGTGCTCCCTATAGTGTTCCTGCTGGACAGGGCACTAGATCGCCTGCTCGGAGCTGGGGAGAGTGCCTTGGTGGAGCAGGAGGAGGCAACACTGCTCCACCAAGACCAGGCCCAGGACGAGGAGGAGGAGGAGGATCATGATGATGATCAGGAGGTGACTGGTGGCGTCCTGGAGTCAGGGCCTGGTCAGGAGGGAGAGCCGGTGTTGGGGGCACCGATAGTCCGGGGGTTTGGCATGACTGACCGCGAACAGCAGCGCCTCCATGACGAGGAAGCGGACGTCATGGACCCAGGCAGCCATGAGGAGTCACAGCGGGCTGTGCTCTTCCCCATGGCTGCCCACATGCTGAGATGCCTCAGGAGGGACCCCCGGGTTAAAGCCATCAAGGAGAGGGACGAGTTTTGGCTGGCCACCCTTGTAGATCCCAGATTTAAGGGGAAACTGGAGCAGTTCCTCCCAGCCAGACGGAGGCAGCCCCGGATGGAGGAACTGCAGGCATGCCTAGTCAGCCGTTTGGAGCAGGCAAGTCCCCGGCCTCCAGTTGTCCCCCCTCATCTCACCCAGCAGGTGGCTGCACCCAGCAGCAACATCAGCAGCCGAGCAGGGGACCTAATGGGTGAGATGAGGATGTTCATGCAAACTGAGCGACCCAGTACCAGCAGCAGCAGCAGCAGCAGCAGCCATCACCACCAGCGGCTGGCCCACATGGTGGCAGACTACATGGGGTCCGTCAGTGCTTCTGACAGTATGAGCACCGACGACCCCATGGAGTACTGGGTTGCCAGATTGGACACCTGCCGCGAGCTCGCTCAGTATGCGCTGGAGTTATTGTCTTGCCCCCCCTCCAGCGTACTATCTGAGCGGACATTCAGCGCGGCAGGTGGGGTGGTCACGGACAAGAGGACCCGTCTGTCCACAGACTCCGTGGACAGACTCACATTCATCAAAATGAATGAGTCCTGGATCGGCGGTGACTTTCTGGCACCCGCCGTCGCTTCAGGGCGCTGAATGGTCCCTTGTCAGTTACCAATACCTCTCCTATCTCTTTATACCAGGGGTGTCAAACTCAATTTCATCGTGGTCCGCATCAGCATTATGGTTGCCCTCAAAAGGGCCGGTTATATCTGTAATATTATATGTCCAGCGCATCCCCTCCCCTTACATTCGATGTCAAAGGCCACCCCACCATCCTACCCCACCATCAGAAGTGGAGTTCCCCCTCTCCCTTACATCACAGTGCATCTCCCTTTCCTTATGCTGCTGCTGGGAAGAAGGTGGATATTTTTTTGTTTTTTTGAAAAGCCTGTGGCGTGCAAAACACAACCCAAAAACTCCACCCGGTGCCACAGCTACTTAAGGCCTGTGTCATTCTGCTTTTCAAATGTAATCACCATGCTAATGCAATTTCAAGCTTTTGTAATTTTGGCACTATATGGGCTCCTACTGCTAATGCCAAAAGGCTGAGTGATTATGTACCGATATATTACTCATACTGGTGCTGTTACCTTTTGTCTGTGAGATTTGCCACTTTCTTACTACTGCTGGTGCTGCTGCCACCTCTTCCACGACCACGAGTGAAAAAAACACTTAATTGTGTACTGGTACTACTATGCTGCTGCTTCTGCCAGTGCTCAGATACTTATGTGACAAGTTCTTTGGCACTATATGCTACAATTATCAACGCTGCTGCTATCCTGCTGCCACCTCTTCCACGACCACGAGTGAAAAAAACACTTTATTGTGTACTGGTACTACTACACTGCTGCTGCTGCCAGTGCTCACTTACCTATGTGACAAGTTCTTTGGCACTATATGCTACAATTATCAACGCTGCTGCTATCCTGCTGCCACCTCTTCCACGACCACGAGTGAAAAAAAACACTTAATTGTGTACTGGTACGACTATGCTGCTGCTTCTGCCAGTGCTCAGATACTTATGTGTCAAGTTCTTTGGCACTATATGCTACAATTATCAATGCTGCTGCTCCTATGCTGCTGCCACCTCTTCCACGACCACGAGTGAAAGAAACACTTAGTTGTGTACTGGTACTACTATGCTGCTGCTTCTGCCAGTGCTCAGATACTTATGTGTCAAGTTCTTTGGCACTATATGCTACAATTATCAATGCTGCTGCTCCTATGCTGCTGCCACCTCTTCCACGACCACGAGTGAAAAAAACACTTAGTTGTGTACTGGTACTACTACACTGCTGCTGCTGCCAGTGCTCACTTACCTATGTGACAAGTTCTTTGGCACTATATGCTACAATTATCAACGCTGCTGCTATCCTGCTGCCACCTCTTCCACGACCACGAGTGAAAAAAACACTTAATTGTGTACTGGTACTACTACACTGCTGCTGCTGCCAGTGCTCATATACTTATGTGTCAAGTTCTTTGGCACTATATGCTACAATTATCAATGCTGCTGCTCCTATGCTGCTGCCACCTCTTCCACGACCACGAGTGAAAAAAACACTTAGTTGTGTATTGGTACTACTACACTGCTGCTGCTGCCAGTGCTCACTTACCTATGTGACAAGTTCTTTGGCACTATATGCTACAATTATCAACGCTGCTGCTATCCTGCTGCCACCTCTTCCACGACCACGAGTGAAAAAAACACTTAATTGTGTACTGGTACTACTATGCTGCTGCTTCTGCCAGTGCTCAGATACTTATGTGTGAAGTTCTTTGGCACTATATGCTACAATTATCAATGCTGCTGCTCCTATGCTGCTGCCACCTCTTCCACGACCACGAGTGAAAAAAACACTTAGTTGTGTACTGGTACTACTATGCTGCTGCTGCTGCTAGTGCTCACTTACCTATGTGACAAGTTCTTTGGCACTATATGCTACAATTACCAATGCTGCTGCTGTGCTGCTGCCACCTCTTCCACAAGTGATACAACACTTTATTGTGTACTGTTAATACTATACTGCTGCTGCCAGTGCTCAGATACCTATGTGACAAGTTCTTTGGCACTATATGCTACAATTACCAATGCTGCTGCTGTGCTGCTGCCACCTCTTCCACAAGGGATAAAACACTTTATTGTGTACTGTTACTACTAGACTGCTGCTGCCAGTGCTCAGATACCTATGTGACAAGTTCTTTGACACTATATGCTACAATTTCAAATGCTGCTGCTGTGCTGCTGCCACCTCTTCCACAAGTGATACAACACTTTATTGTGTACTGTTACTACTATACTGCTGCTGCCAGTGCTCAGATACCTATGTGACAAGTTCTTTGACACTATATGCTACAATTTCAAATGCTGCTGCTGTGCTGCTGCCACCTCTTCCACAAGTGATACAACACTTTATTGTGTACTGTTACTACTATACTGCTGCTGCCAGTGCTCAGATACCTATGTGACAAGTTCTTTGGCACTATATGCTGCAATTACCAATGCTGCTGCTGTGCTGCTGCCACCTCTTCCACAAGTGATACAACACTTTATTGTGTACTGTTAATACTATACTGCTGCTGCCAGTGCTCAGATACCTATGTGACAAGTTCTTTGGCACTATATGCTACAATTACCAATGCTGCTGCTGTGCTGCTGCCACCTCTTCCACAAGTGATACAACACTTTATTGTGTACTGTTACTACTATACTGCTGCTGCCAGTGCTCAGATACCTATGTGACAAGTTCTTTGGCACTATATGCTACAATTACCAATGCTGCTGCTGTGCTGCTGCCACCTCTTCCACAAGTGATAAAACACTTTATTGTGTACTGTTACTACTATACTGCTGCTGCCAGTGCTCAGATACCTATGTGACAAGTTCTTTGGCACTATATGCTACAATTACCAATGCTGCTGCTGTGCTGCTGCCACCTCTTCCACAAGGGATAAAACACTTTATTGTGTACTGTTACTACTAGACTGCTGCTGCCAGTGCTCAGATACCTATGTGACAAGTTCTTTGACACTATATGCTACAATTTCAAATGCTGCTGCTGTGCTGCTGCCACCTCTTCCACAAGTGATACAACACTTTATTGTGTACTGTTACTACTATACTGCTGCTGCCAGTGCTCAGATACCTATGTGACAAGTTCTTTGACACTATATGCTACAATTTCAAATGCTGCTGCTGTGCTGCTGCCACCTCTTCCACAAGTGATACAACACTTTATTGTGTACTGTTACTACTATACTGCTGCTGCCAGTGCTCAGATACCTATGTGACAAGTTCTTTGACACTATATGCTACAATTTCAAATGCTGCTGCTGTGCTGCTGCCACCTCTTCCACAAGTGATACAACACTTTATTGTGTACTGTTACTACTATACTGCTGCTGCCAGTGCTCAGATACCTATGTGACAAGTTCTTTGGCACTATATGCTGCAATTACCAATGCTGCTGCTGTGCTGCTGCCACCTCTTCCACAAGTGATAAAACACTTTATTGTGTACTGTTACTACTATACTGCTGCTGCCAGTGCTCAGATACCTATGTGACAAGTTCTTTGGCACTATATGCTACAATTACCAATGCTGCTGCTGTGCTGCTGCCACCTCTTCCACAAGTGATACAACACTTTATTGGGTACTGTTACTACTATACTGCTGCTGCCAGTGCTCAGATACCTATGTGACAAGTTCTTTGGCACTATATGCTGCAATTACCACTACTGCTGCTGTCAAGTCTTGCCCAAGTGTTTAGATGCTGTCTAGTACTATTACCACTACTGCTTGTAAATGTTGTGTGTGTGATAATTACTTTATATTTGAATACTACTGCTGCTGCCTTCATGCTGAGTAATGCTTCATGACCTCTCTGTCACAGCGGATCCACAAACAGCATCCGCTAAAAGCTACCAGACCGGATCGTAACAAACAGCAAGTGTGACTAAATGACTGAACGTTATGTTAAACCCTGGTTTGTGGCCTTTTTACTGCAACTTTTAGCCTATCTGCAAGAGCAAATCAGCACTCTCTTTCTCTTTCTCGCTCTCTCTCTATATCTATATCTATATATATATATATATATATATATATATATATATATATATATGTATATATGTATATATTGTAGCTTTTGTTATAGTAATTTTTCAACAGTTTAGTTTGTGTTAGTAGTGTCTGTGTCCGTGTATTTTGTTTTTTATTAGATTTGTGTTAAATAAAATAATAGTATGAAATGTTTTTAGGTTATTATGAAGTTAGATGTGTTGATGTTGATGTGTTAGATGTGAAGTTAGATGTGTTGAAAGACCTAAGAATCTCAATAAGAAAGGAAACATTTGAAAAGAATAACAGGTTTAATAACCAAAAATATAAATATTTACATGGATTTTTTCAAGCGCTTGTAAATCTCAGCCAGCTCCTTGAAATTTTTTCTCTGCTGTTGTAACAGCTGTTCATTCTCGAGGTCCAATTTTTTTATTTTGCGCCGATTGGACAGGACTTTTTGATTGGTCCTCTCCATGACATAGGATTTCTCCTGAATCTCTTTCAAAACTGTTAGGATATAAGAAAAAAAAAATTAGGATTAAATACTGTACTTTTTTATATCTACATCTTATTGTTGAAATGTCATTAATCGTTGTGCACATATTTACCCTCCTGACTGATGGTCATCACAGGCGCTGTGTCATCCTCCTGCTCCTCTTCTGCATCATGGCATTCACCAGGAGGTTGGGTGGGGGGAAGTTGCAGCTCCTCAGGAGCTGGGGGTGGTAAGTCGGAGGGCCCTGGCTGCTCCTTATCCCTCTCCTCCTCTGCATCCTCCTCTTCATCCTCCTCTTCTTCCTCCTCCTCCTCTGCGGCCTGTCGCCTTGTGCGCTTGGGGCGCACAGATGGTAGAGGAGATCCTATAATAACACAATGTTTATATATGTAAAAATGATTTCTAATAACATATGCACATTCTGTGTACTCTGCTGTATTGTATATGAATACACATTTATTTATATAGACAGTTAACCAATGGGATAATGTTATACTAAAGGGTCTTGCTGGCACTACAGGGGACTGAGTGTGAGCTGGGCTGCCACCATGGTAAAATTAGCTGTTTGTGTTTCCTTTGTATTATTCTGAAGATCTCATGTTAAAAAAAGGGCCTGATGGAGTACACGTGATTACTATGATAACCCCACGCCTAGCACAGGAATTTAGTGGTAATTGAGTTATAAAATACCACCCTTTCCCCTTGAAACCCACCACACCACCACTTTAATTCCATGGTTTAACTTGATGGAATAATGTCTTTTTTCAACAGTACTATGAATACCTTCGGTGGTGATATATGTTACCACAACATGGCGTCTGGGTTAACAACATCTGCCCTAAGGTTAATTACATATCACCTTACATGACTGTCACCAATAACTTACCTGGATGAAATTCATCGCGGATCTGTGTGACCCGGTCCATGTGGCGCCTCTTCAAGTCTGACCATTTTTTGAGAATGGCCATGTGGTCATGTGACCCGCCATGAAACTCATGTAATTCCTCCAATACGGACTGGACGATTTTTTGTTTATCCTGCTGGCACCTCATTAGGTCGTAACCATGTTGCAGGAACCTCTGCAAGATGAAGAACAAAGTATATTATAATACTTTTGTTTAAACCCTTATGGATATATGACGTAAATGTATGGTATTCAATAATTGGAAGCATTCTCGCCTTATTAATCACTGACAGTGGTAACATGACAGATTTTATATGTTGCCATTTTGGTCACCAGCTTTTTGGAATAAATATAGCAGCCATTATCATTTGCATAATTATGTATATATGAGTAACATCACAGGATAGACGTATAGGGGAGAAATGAGTTGCTATTCATCTGACCACTATAATAATTTTTTGAGCCTTACACTGGCCCTGTACAATAGATTATTTTTTTTAATCCCTATCTTTACATATGAAAAATAATATGTTTGTTTCTTTTCACTTTTTGATGAAAAGGGAGAACTCTGTGGACTCTGATGTAAAAGGGAGAACTCTGTGGACTCTGATGTAAAGGGAAAACTCTGTGGACTCTGATGTTAAGGTAGAACTCTGTGGACTGTGATGTTAAGGGAGAACTCTGTGGACTCTGATGTTAAGGGAGAACTCTGTGGACTCTAATGTAAAAGGGGAACTCAGTGGACTCTAATTTAAAAGGGGAACTCTGTGGACTCTAATGTTAAGGGAGAACTCTGTGGACTCTAATGTAAAAGGGGAACTCTGTGGACTCTAATGTAAAAGGGGAACTCTGTGGACTCTAATGTAAAAGGTAGAACTCTGTGGACTCTAATGTAAAAGGTAGAACTCTGTGGACTCTGATGTAAAGGGAGAACTGTGTGGACTCTGATGTAAAGGGAGAACTCTGTGGACACTGATGTAAAGGGAGAACTCTGTGGACACTGATGTAAAGGGAGAACTCTGTGGACTCTGTTGTAAAGGGAGAACTCTGTGGACTCTGATGTAAAGGGAGAACTCTGTGGACTCTGATGTAAAGGGAGAACTCTGTGGACACTGATCTAAAAGGGGAAGTCTGTGGATCCTGATGTAAAAGGGGAAGTCTGTGGACTCTGATGTAAAGGGAGAACTCTGTGGACTCTGATGTAAAGGGAGAACTCTGTGGACTCTGATGTAAAGGGAGAACTCTGTGGACTCTGATGTAAAGGGAGAACTCTGTGGACACTGATGTAAAGGGAGAACTCTGTGAACTGTAATGTAAAGGGAGAACTCTGTGGACTCTGATGTAAAAGGGGAAGTCTGTGGACTCTGATGTAAAAGGGGAAGTCTGTGGACTCTGATGTAAAGAGGAACTTTTATGATTAATTTCATATGGTTAGAAATGTTATTTAATAGCGACATCTATGCAAACTAAGACAAAAAATTGCTGTGCGACGCTGAAGTGTTCGGGTTTGAAATGAACAAAAGGTGGCAACCCTGGGCATGCTGGGAGTTGTAGTTTTGCAACCGCTGGAAACACACTGTTTGGGAAATACTAATATCTGATCTTGCATCCTAACTTTTTAACTAGTCTAAAATGCAGTTAAAGATAATGAAATAACAAGTGGTGAAATTACTTACAGTAATCAGCAGTTTTTCCTCACTGGATGAAAAGTTACTCCCCACCATCTTCGCTTCGCAGGGCAGCAGTAGATTCGCAGGGCAGCACTAAATAGCAATCCGAATATACACTGGCAAAGAATCCAGGAAATGATCGCCGTTTTCGCGACCGCGTGTTGTCCGCGCGCATGCGCGGTCGAGAATTTCGCAATAAATTTCGCATTTGCGAAATTTCACGTTAGCGAAATTTCGCAATTTTTTTTTTGGATGAAATATCACGAATATTCGAAATTTACGAATATTTCTCGAATATTCTCCTATATATTCGCGAAATATTGCGAAAGCGAATATGGCGTATTCTGCTCAACACTAGCTACTGGCATACCTGGCTCACTCGCAGTAACATGCTGCCTCGATCCCTCGTATATATGATGGGCAGCGCAATCTTTGTACGTCACAGACAGATATAGCTGATGCCTTTTATGAGTTCTATTCGGATCTGTATTCTTCCAGAGTGGACTATGGGGAGAGGGAGGTGCAAGACTTCCTGACCCCTATTCCAATCTCGGAACTGTCCGTGGAAGCGGCGAGGGACCTGGACCTCCCGATAACGGTAGAGGAGGTGGTGTCCGCTATACGGTCGCTCAGTCTGAATAAAACGCCTGGACTGGATGGATATCCGGTCGAATGGTATGACACATACGCTGAAAATTTAGCCCCTAGACTGCTGGAGGTATACAGCAAGTCCCTTGTTTTGGGGGAACTCCCCGAATCTCTTAGAGAGGCCCTTATCGTACTGATTCCAAAGCCGCACAAGGACCATGAGTTATGTGAATCATATAGATCTATCTCATTAATTAATGTGGATGCTAAAATCCTTGCTAAGCTCTTAGCTGCCCGCTTAAATAAGGTCATAGCTTCAGTTATACATCCTGACCAGACGGGATTTATACCGGCTCGGTCGACGGCCATAAATTTGAGAAGGCTCTATACTATCTTACAAACTGCAGGACCCACCCCTGACACCAGAGTAGTGGTGTCCTTGGATACTCATAAAGCTTTTGACTCAATTGAATGGCCTTATCTACTAGCAGTCCTTGGGCGGTTTGGGTTCGGTCCCAGATTTGTGGCTTGGATGAAACTGCTGTACACAACACTAATGGCTTGTCTACGTGTGAATAATGTCGTTACAAAACCATTTGAAATAGCTAGAGGTACTAGGCAGGGGTGCCCTTTGTTGCCCCTGCTGTTTGCCCTCGCTATTGAGCCCCTGGCGGCTCTCCTACGGGCAGATCCAGAAATCAGGGGATGCTGTGTTAATGACAGGGAGGAGAAGACCTCGCTTTACGCAGATGACATGCTTCTGTATTTGGCGGATGCGGGTGATTCATTAACATCTGCCTTGGCCAGGATATCTGGATTCGGACGGTACTCTGGATTCAGGGTAAACTGGAGTAAATCGGTGGTCTTCCCATTCTCCTCAGAAAATGCGCCTCTGATGCCCTCGGGGGCCCCACTACAGGTGGTCACCCGTTTTCGTTACTTGAGAATCGAGATCCAATTGCCTGTAAATACCTACACAACAAATAATTTGCTCCCGATGATAGAGCGTCTCAAGGAGAGCCTAAAAGTCTGGAGTACATTGCCCCTGAACCTCTTAGGTAGAGTAAATATATATAAGATGATTTACCTCCCTAGATTTTTGTATGTACTTTGGCATGCGCCAATTTACCTACCTAAAAAATTGTTTACAGAAATTAATACGGTGCTTCTTCCCTTTCTGTGGGGGGCTAAGCCAGCCCGAGTATCCTTGGACACCTTATTCCTACCGATTAGGGTGGGGGGCCTGGCGTTGCCAAATTTACAGTGTTACTATCTTGCGGCTCAATTGTCACATATACATTGGTGGGGCTTCCCAAAGCTACGCAATGCCTCAGTGGCTACCCAAGCGGCCCAGATGCACTCATATGAAGCATTGATTAATGTACTATATTGTAATGGCCCTTACCCGGCCCAGGGAGCGGGAATACTGAAGTTGTCGTACAGGATATTTCATATGTGTAACGATAAGATGGGGGGTACCAGCCTATCCGGTTCCCCGAACGCCCCATTATGGCACAACCCTCAGCTGACGGAGATATATAAAATTCCTGATGGTGACTGTTGGGCTACGTACGGGATCAAATATGCGCATCAATTATATAGGAATGGTAGGTTTCGATCTTTTCTGGATTTAAAGGCTGACTATGACTTCCCCGGCACATTTTATTTCCGCTACCTGCAGCTGCGTCATGCAGCGGGGGCTCAGTATGGGAGGGGGGAGGTGAGTCTTCTCCCCTCTTGTACGGAGAAATTGATTGCCGAGGAGGATCACTCAAAGCTTGTATCTAGATATTACTTCTCGCTGTTGACCACCTCATCAGTCAGGATGGAGAAGGTGGCGGCGCAGTGGACGGGGGATGTTCCTTCCCTGACGGACGAGACCTGGGCGGCCACCCTGGACTCGTTGCTGCCATCAATGTTGTCGGCAAAAGACAAGCTCATACAATTTAATCATCTGCACAGGATTTATTACACCCCACAACGTTTGCATAGGATGGGAAGGCTAGAGGCGCCGGAGTGCTCCAGATGCAGGGGGGCAGTGGGTGATTTCTTCCACATGGTGTGGCTGTGCCCACGTGTGGCGGGATTCTGGAGGGCGATTCTTAAGTTCATGGAGGAAGCTTTAGCCCTCCCGAATATATATTCTCCAGCCAGATGCCTATTAGGAGATCTGGACGAAGAGGAACTCTCAGAATCCAAGAAGACGCTAACTAGGATACTGTTCTGTTATGCGAAGAAGGCGATAGCTCTCAGGTGGAGGGACCCGGTGCCTCCCTCGCTGCAATATTGGGTAGATCTGGTGGGCCAGGCGGTGCCAATGTATAAACTAACTTATGTTGCTAGAGGTTGCCCTAACAAATTTGAAAAAGTTTGGAATGACTGGCTGAAGTATACCACTGGGAATGTTGAGGTGAGATGAGGTAATGCTTGCTAATTTTGTCTAAATTCACAATCTGATCTGGAAGTGATATCTTTGTATGTGAATCTATGATCAAACATGTATAACATGCACAATGTTTGAAGCTATGCTTGTTGACCATGTGCACTTATAATGTGATTTTTCGATAACCATGTGAGATACTATCGTTTTCCTATTTTTTTTTTTCTGTTTGTTTTTAATGTTTATTTCTGCTGTTCTTTGTTGTTTTTTTTTAAAACTCAATAAATGTACCCTTTTAAAAAATAAATAACTCATTAACAAGATAGTACATGATAAGAAACCCTTTTCTAATTATAGGCAGTTGTTTTATTAAATTAAATGAAAGATACACAATTCCTTCAAATAACATGCTTGGGGTGCCTTAAACCTACCTGCAAAATTGTGCATTTGTAGGATGTACTTTAGCAAAAGTAACATTCAGAAAGAAAAAAAATCCATTTGCCACTAAAGGACATTCCCTGGCTGGCTTTTTATTTATTTTTTATTTATTTTTTTGTAAACAAACTAATTTTCAAAGGTATAAAGTAAGAGATTTTCCAACAAGGGATATGGATATCTGTGCACTGCCCGTGGGACATGTGGGAGCAGTTCTTTTAATAAGACTTGAGTGACAAAAATAAAAAGACACAATTCTTTTAAATATCATGCTTGGGCGAGAATGTCTCAGATCGTGAATGGCAGACTTCATTCCATTTTACTCATAAGTCCACAATTTCCTGTTACTCTCAAGAAAAAAACTACAAGATTCTCTCGAGATGGTACAGGGTCCCCTCTACGCTACACAAAATATTTCCGACCACTCCGGCGTCCTGTTGGAGGTGCTCTTCAGCTGTTGGGACCTATCTGCATGTCTGGTGGGAATGTGAGAGGATCCGCCCCTTCTGGACCCAGGTATTTGACTGTTATAATAAGACTTATTGTGAATCGCTGGACCCCTCCCCTAAGATTGCCCTCCTTTCTGTGCTTCCTGGCTCGATAACATCGCAGAAGCGGAGTCTCCTCCGCTTCTTTATGTCCTCAGCGAGGCAGCTCATACCTTCCTACTGGAAGTCGACCTCCACTCCCCCACTATCTCATTGGGTTTCAATTATGAATGACACTATGAGAATGGAGGAAATGCTGGCTCTTGACAATGATACCTATGATAAATACAGACAGTTGTGGCTCATTTGGCTCTCTTCCTCTGATGCCCTGACTAACATATTGTCCCCTTCGACGTGATCGCCACCACATTTCCTTCTGATCTGTGGCCGGTAAGACTCACGCTCCAGGGTCTCTCCCCCCACGCCTACTCTATTTTGCCTTTCCCTTCCTGTCTTGTCGGCGGTCCACACCCCCATTTTCCATGTTTCCCCTCTCCTCCACCCTGACCTGTCTCCCTTCCTCTCCCTTCCACCCTTTCCCTCCTCTCCCTCCCCTTCTTTTTCCCCACATTTCCTTGTTCTCGCCCCCTGCCCCCTCGATATCTTTCTTTCTAATCTTACTTTGTCTTCAGCTCTGTCTTTCCTTACCTTTTCTTTTCTTCTGGTTTCTCTTTTATTGTGTTATTATTTCTATACTATAGGTTACTGTTACAGCTCTACCAAGGAGAAGAGCCCCTAATGTTTGCACATGCTTTTTGTTTGCAATTCAAGTTGGGGGGGGGGTGTTCCAGGCTCCTGCAACAAAAAATAATAAATGCACATTTTTTGATCTGCAAAAATAATGTGCATTTATTATTATTTTTTTTTAAAGTGAAACGTATCCTTTAAGGGGGTAACCAATGCAAATTACAAGATAAAATCATGGGCTTCCCCTGCTGGCAAGGAAAGGAGCTTGGAGGCAGGGAGTAGGTGGCCCCCTTCTGGAGCATACTGTGCCACATGCCCTAGACATGGGGAGGTTACCTTGCCATGGGGGCTCCCTTGCAAAGCAGCCTTGTCCTTGAATTGACAGGGGCAAAGGCCTCTTTGCCACATCCTTGATCCAATGGATATGGGGGTCTGGGGGTGCTATAGGAATCTGGAAACTCCCTTAAAAATAAGGGGTCCCCAGATATCTACCCCATTAAATTAATGAGTAAGATGGTGACCCTGGTTATTTAGTCACGAAAAAATGTATACTGTTACACCCCTTTCACATTGAGCCACCCTGGGCGTCGTCAACGGTAAAACGCCGCCACTAGCAGGCGAAAAAGGGTTAAAACTGCCCGCAAAGCGCCGCTATAGCGGCGTTTTGCCGGCGGTTTTGGTGGCTCTGCCCATTGATTTCAAGCATGGTTTTAAGCACTAATTGGTATTCACCAGAGTTCCTGATATTGGAGATGGGTTTTGCTGTGCATTAATACAAGGTTGTGGTCCTTAACCTCCCTGGCGGTATCCCCGAGCGTGACTCGGGTGGGTTTTTTCTGCTAAGAACGGTATCCCCGAGTCACGCTCGGGGTAGCAATGCAGAGCCTGCAGCGTGCGCTGGCTTACCTTCTTCCTGGATCCAGCGATGCATCCCCGCTGTGTGAGCGAGCGGGTGCTCGCTCGATTCACACAGCGTCCCCGTGTGCCGCCGATCTCCGTTTCCTGCGACGTTACGACGCACGGAAGCGGAGAACGGCGCCAAATTCAAAAAAGTAAACAAACACTTTACATACAGTATACTGTAATCTTATAGATTACAGTACTGTATGTAAAAAATACACCCCCCCCCCCTTGTCCCTAGTGGTCTGTCCAGTGCCCTACATGTTCTTTTATAAAATAAAAAGTGTTCTTTCTGCCTGGAAACTGTAGATTGCCCATAGCAACCAAAAGTGTCCCTTTATGTCAAAAATGGTTTTAGATCAGCTAGAAAACAGCGATAATAAATTTTAATCACTTGCAGAATTGAGCGATAGCGATTTGTGGGGAAATTCGTCATAAAAAAATAAAATAATGACAGCGACAATTCTGCAACTGAGCAAATTTCAGTGTTTTTGAGTTGATTACATTATTGAATATTTTTTATTATAATTACATTATAATTTGTTATAATTATTTATAGTTTTTTATTATATAAAAAATTATGATTTTGTTTTTCAAACTTTATCATACCCGGGATGTCTTGTTTGGACAGATTTAAGCAAGTTATTCCTATGAATTGCAGGCCTACAGTATAAAATGCCAAATTTCCATGCAAATAATTGTACCGCTTTTGGTACGTAATTCCAGACAGAATCATACCGCCAGGGAGGTTAAGATAGCCACACCAAAAGGGGAGCAACCTGGGGTGCAGTAGCAGATATAGCAAGTAGGGAACCAAGGAAAAGCATGATTAGTAAACAAAAAAAAAGGTTGGTAACGAGTGGTTGTAGGTTGGGATCAAGTGGAAGCATAGTCGAGGAACAACTCAAAGGAAGGTAACAAGTGGTAGCAAAGACAAGGACAGGTGCAGGTACACAAAGGAGCAAGATATCAGCCGAATAGAGCACAATAATCTGGCAAGCAGGAAGTGCAGAAACATGGCTTAAATTAGGAAGTTCATGGGAGGAGCAAAGAATTTGAGATTCACCAGCAACAAAGCTAGATTGTTAAAAGAGATCAGAAAGGGAGGTGTCCAGCATTTCAGGTGGTACAGTGAAAAGAGCTACAGCCAAACACCACAGAGGTTGCAGATTCAGATTCAGACTTTGACACACACAATACATTTGACAAAGTCCTTTATAAAATAAAATAAAATGCCTCACAGTGTGAATCAATTGTCATCATGTCATTCTGTGATGTAGATCCATGTCAATTACATTTGTTATTTCACTTAGGATCCTTGTTCACATTGTGCTTCCAGGCCACGTAAGGCCATTCATGTCAATGTTCACCATGTCAATGTGTTTTGTTTTGGCAGGCATTCATTGTGATTGATGCTTTACGTTCATAGCTTAACATTGATAATGGATTGACACTGTGTGACATCCTTTTTTGTAATAAAGGACATGGTCAAATATGTAGTGTGTTTTTTTTACTACTTATTTTTTTTTGTGAATGAGTAACCAGGGGTATCGGCATGGGCGTCCGCTGAAACTTTTTCAGGGGGGGCGCCTCGGCAGCGGCGATACACAGTCGCATTTTACCCTTTTTTCGACCGCTAGCAGGGGTTAGAAGCGACCCACCCATGTTAAAATGTAAAAAACACCCCACTGTGCCCCCTGCATCTTTTAATATCTCTTTGTCACTACCGTGTACCCCCTCTGCACCCCTTTACATTACACAGTACCCTGCACCCCTTTACATTACACAGCACCCTGCATCACTGGACCCCTTTACATTACTCAGCACCCTACACCTCTGGCCCTCTTTACAATACACAGCACCGCACCTCTGGGGCCCTTTACATTACAGAGCACCCTGCATCTCTGGGCCCCTTTACATTACAGAGCACCCTGCATCTCTGGGCCCCTTTACATTACAGAGCACCCTTCATCTCTGGGCCCCTTTACATTACAGAGCACCCTGCATCTCTGGGCCCCTTTACATTACAGAGCACCCTGCATCTCTGGGCCCCTTTACATTACAGAGCACCCTGCATCTCTGGGCCCCTTTACATTACAGAGCACCCTGCATCTCTGGGCCCCTTTACATTACAGAGCACCCTGCATCTCTGGGCCCCTTTACATTACAGAGCACCCTTCATCTCTGGGCCCCTTTACATTACAGAGCACCCTGCATCTATGGGCCCCTTTACATTACAGAGCACCCTGCACATTTGGCCCCCTTTACATTACACAGCTCCCTGCACCTCTGGACTGAAACACTACACTATATTGTATATTTATTTCAGATCTAAAAGAGTAACCTTTTGGAATGAGGGACAAATGGATTTGATTCCAGAAGAGTGACAGGCACTCTAAATAAGGGACAACTAGAAACTATGCTGTAGGCTACAACTCTGTAGTCTACGGACACATTGGCTAAAGCTGGGTACACACTAGGGTTGCACAAATACCTGTTTTGTACCAACAATACTTGTTCTCGAGTACTCGCTGATACCAGTTGCCAATACCTTTGTGGTGCGATTTGAGCTCATACAAAATGAATGGGTTTAAATCACACTGTAAAGAATCACATGAGATTTGAACAGGAATGTGGTGCGATTCCTGTCTGATTCACATGCTCTTTCTTACACCGCTACTGTGTGAACCTGGGCTTGTCATAATGACTTCAGCCTCGGTTCACACAAGAGTGGTGCAGGAAACCACATGTGATTCAGACAGGAAATTGCACTACATTCCTGTTTACAGTGCGATTTAAGCCTACTCATTTTGTATGAGCTCAAATTGCACCGCAAAGGTATTGGCAACTGGTATCGGCGAGTACTTGAGCAAGCAAGTATTGTTGGTACAAAACAGGTATTTGTGCAACCCTAGTGTGTACCCAGCTTTAGACAATGTGTCAGGGTGTTTAATGGACTCAAAGACAAAGTTCCTGGGCAAACAAATATGCATAGGTGAGAATAAAGATAACAGGGAAAACATTTGTCACTGTTAGTACTCATGCACAAGAACACTATAATGTAGGTATAGCATACACTATACAATCTGATTGTACAATCCCCTTTAGATTTACAAAAATGTAATATATGGACAACCTAAACAATTCATTTAAATAGTATCCAATCAGATGGGCCTTTGTACTACATAGTTGGTGGTAGAGCCAAACGATATTGTACAATCAGATTGTATAATGTATGGTAAGCTGGAGGCTGGCCATAGATGGATCGTTTTTATTTTTGTCTGAAAAATTTAATGGATCCCCCCAATCCACACAACTAAGGTGAAGGAGGGAATCCCTTCTGCTGAGACAGCGATGTCGGAGCTGCAAATCTAAGGGAACATTCCTGCGGGTTGGAGAGAAGTTGATCATTAAATTTATGTCTCTTTAGCAAGAATGACTACAGAAGGATTGAAACTTGTCCGATCCTTACTGGAGCCTTTACATTTACATCCATCTTTTGCCAGGTTTAGTCACTCCTGTTTTCTTATGCCTGGAGAGCTCACTAAGCCTCCGTGCGCATGAGTTCTTTAGGGCCCATTCACATGTGTGTCCTCTCTTATCAGCACAGGGATGTACGGGCATTGTGTGCCATCTCTGTGCCAGCGTCCCATTCACTTCTATTGGGACCCGCACCTGCATGTCATATTAGGATACAGAGGCTGTGTCCATGCAGTCTCACGTCCTAGTAGATATAAATGGGGTGCTGACATGGGGATGCGCACAACACCTATGTACCCCCCTGCTGATAAATGACAGCCCTGCATGGGAGATGCATGTTTGCACCCCTTGTGAATGGGCCCTTACTAGAAATAGAATCTGAAATAACAGTTGTCTTGTCTTTACAATTAGCAGTGATATGAAGCCTGAAAGTGTGTTACTGTTACCTGTTGGCTGAGTAGAGGCAGGTTCAGCAGCACAGGCAGGAGAGAAGATCACTTAGTTTTGCTGTGCAGGTAGAGAGAGGAGGGGGTCCCAGAGAAGGACACAGGAGAGGAGGGGGGGGTCACTATACAGAGCGGAAAAGATTGCCTAAAGCAGGGAGAAATAACAGGAGGCTTGGGGGGGGGGGGAGGTGGAGATCTCCCACAGACATGGGGCACTGAAAGTGAAAGCAGGAGTGATAGAGATGACTGGAGAGGGGGGAGAGAAGCTGATCTCCAGAAGAGAGAAAGTTGTGTACATGCAGTCTGAATTAGGAAAGCTGACACCTTCCCAACCTCATGTGCCCCACCCCCTAATTGGTTTGTGTGATAGGAGGAACACTAGACTAGAAGACTATCCGTGACATACAATACAAGCGCCGGAGGACAGAGGGATGAGAGCACTGCAGTGTCCAGCTTAAAGCAGCCCAGTCCAGCCCTGCTCCTGGCGATTCCAGGGGGGGGCAAGCACCCTCCCTTGCCCTATGGAGCGGACGCCCATGGGTATCGGGTACTCTCAGGGCTCAAGTCCTGCGGGAACACGTGGGAACGGAGTCCCTGCACTTTTTTCGCAGCAGGAACACAGTTCCCTTTGCAGGACTAGAGCAGCCGAGCTGCCCGAGCCAATCCTTCACTAAGCGGCGATGCCCAGCTCGAGTCACTGTCAGGGGCAGGCGAATCTTAGTAATCCTTTATGTTACTGGCCGCTTCCTCTATATGGATTCATCGGGTAGTGTGCGGGTATTCTGTCACTTCCTCGATACCGCAATGTCTCCTGGGAGCTTTTTTCATTGTTCCCAGGAGACATTGCCGAGGTCTGCCGCGAGTTATTGTGGGATTTAAAAAAAACTTGCTTAACCGCTTAAGGACCGCCTCCTGCAGATTTATGTCGGCAGAATGGCACGGCTGGGCACATGCATGTCCAGGTACATCCTCTTCAAGTGCCCAGCCACGACCCGCTCCGAAGCTCCGTTACCGTGACCGCTGATGTCCCGCAATCGGTCCCACGAGGTGAAGAACGGAGAGAGCTGTGTGTAAACACAGCTTTCCCATTCTTCACTGTGGCGCCGTCATCGATCGCGTGATTCCTTTTATAGAGAAATACAATTGATGACGTCACACCTACAGCCACACCCCCCTACAGTTATAAACACAGATGAGGTCATACATAACCCCTTCAGTGCCCCCTTGTGGTTAACTCCCAAACTGCAATTGTCATTTGACAGTAAACAATGCATTTTAAATGCATTTTTTGCTGTGAAAGTGACAATGGTCCCAAAAATGTGTCAAAATTGTCCGAAGTGTCCGCCCTAATGTCGCAGTCACGAAAAAAATCGCTGATCGCTGCCATTAGTAGTAAAAAAAAATGAATAAAACTATCCTCTATTTTGTAAACGCTATACATTTTGCGCAAACCAACCGATAAGTGCTTATTGCGATTTTTTTAATCAAAAATAGGTAGAAGAATACGTATCGGCCTAAACGGAGGAAATGTTTTTTTATATATATATTTTTTTTTTTTGAGGGATATTTATTATACGATGGTCGGTGGTCCTAACGTAATGAAACGCTGTGTAACCATTCCCAGACCAGTTTCGTCCCTCAGGACTTCTTCAATGGGATCGGTTTCACAGTCTAATCCCCGCCCCTATATACCCCGTCCGTACGTGAACCCGGACGTGTATCGCACTGCATCTGTGCGTGCTACGCGTTCCCACGACCAAACTGAATATGTTTGTGAACCCGGACGTACAACATAATGCGTCTATACATACTCCGTGTCCCCACATCCATGAAACATCAGGTATGACCCCGCTTGCAATGATCATAGGAACCATGAGCATTGCAAAATTACTAATACATAATACTTTTGAATGCTCTAAAACTTTTACAGCCCAGCCTGCATATCAGATGAAGTGCATTAGTATAACAATATACCCTCCTACTATTTGGGTGATAGGCATCATGCGACCTTGTTTAACCTTTATGACAGAATATGCGTTGTTGGTTATTATAGGGAGAGTATATGATTATCTCCATGTGGTTCGTGCACACATGAGATGTATATGAATATATGCTTTCTCTCCCCTTTTCTCTCGCATTAAGTTGGAGATATTAAATGATAGTTCCTATATGTTATTAGGTTATCCAATTAGCCGTTCATCTATGTAATACACTATATGGGTGATCGGCATTATGAAACTTTTTTAGTTTAACCTTCTTGACAGAATATTCGTTGTTGGTTATTATAGGGAGTGTATATGATTATCTCCATGTGTTCAATGCACACATGATACGTATATGAGTATATGCTTTCTTTCCCCTTTTTTCCAACCCACATATAATTTTAGCGATTTTATATTTGCGTCTTAGGTGATGCAATTTTATTATTTGGAGGGTATATTGTTATACTAATGCACTTCATTTGATATGCAGGCCGGGCTGTAAAAGTTTTAGAGCATTCAAAAGTATTATGTATTAGTAATTATGGGCAGGGCCGACATAAGGAATTATTGGGCCACTTACACAGCTTCAGGCATGGGCCCCCTGGGACAGAGAACCGGGTGGGGGCCTTTACAAAAAAAAGAAGAAATAAAGAAAAATATAAAAAAAAGGGGGTAGCCATGCGGGGCACTGGGGACCTCTGGGCCCTTTAATAAAAAGAAAGAAAGAGAGAAAAAAATGGTGGTTGCCATCTGGGGCTCTGGGGGCCTCTGGGCCCTTTTAAAAAACTAAAAACTAAAAAGAAATTACAAAAAAAAGGGGGGGGTTTCTATCCGGGACCTCTGGGCCCTTTAATAAAAAGAAACCTCTGGGCCCTTTAAAAATATATATATATACAGTATATATATATATATATATATATATATATATATAAAAAATAAGTAAACATTTATAAAAAAAAAACAAGGGGGTTGCCTTTCCAGGGCCCTGGGGACCTTTGGGCTCTTAAATAAAACATAAATAAAAAAAACATAAACAAAAATAACATGGGGCCCTGAGCCCTTTAAAAAAAAATCTATATATAAAATATATATATATATATAAAAAAAATGTCATCTGGGGCCCTGGGAACCTCCGGGCCCTTTAATAATATTAATAATAGAAATGATAGTAATAATATATATATATATATATATATATATATATATATAAATATATAAAAAATATTTATAAAAAAGGGGGGTTGTCATCTGGGGCCCTGGGGATCTCCAGGCCCCTGGGGACCTCTGGACCTCTGAAAAAAAATTGTCCCTTTAATAAAAAATAAAATATACAAATATATATAACATTTTTTTTTATAAAAAACAAATAGAAAAAGAGGGGGGTTCCCATCCGGGCCCCTGGGGACCCCCCGGGCCCCTTACAGGTGTACTGCCTGTACCCCCCTGATGGTGGCCCTGGTCGTGGGGACACGGAGTATGTATAGACGCTTTATGTTGTACGTCCGGGTTCACAAACACATTCAGTTTGGTCGCGTAGCACGCATAGATGCATTGCGATATACGCCAGGGTTAATGCACGGACGGGGTATATAGGGGCGGGGATTAGGCTGTGAAACTGATCCCATGGAAGAAGTTCTGAGGGACGAAACTGGTCTGGGAATGGTTACACATCGTTTCATTACGTTCGGACCACCGACCATCGAGTATGCAGTGTTTTGAAATGAAGAGGAGAACGTTCGGAGCGGGGGGTGAAACCTATGGTTAAACATTGTGTCCACCGAGACCATAATACATCAAGGTTTTGCCGCACATTTGTCTCTGGTTATGGAGTTCACTGCTGAGTTTACTGTTGCCTCTGTTTGTTTTAATAGATGTGAGTGCAATGTGTGAAGGCCTCTTGTGCTGTTTTTAAATAAATAGTTTTGATATACTTCACTATTGGAGCCATTTTTATTTTTACATGTGTAATAACATTGAGATGCTGGAGCACTGGTGGAGTCGTTTGATGCTTTTGGAGACTCTGCGATATTGCCAAGCATGTGAATGTGAGGCATGTCCTATTGGTAAGCGCAATTCCTTAGGGTGTGGAGTCACTGAGCACTTATGGTGTGGTGGAAGGTTTTAAAGAAGACTGTTCAAGAAGACTAAGTGGACATCTGAAAGTTTAGTCACTTGAAATTGAATCACTTATAGACTTGGCTTGTTACAATTTACTTTTGATCACTGGATGAACGTTTTGAACATTTAATCACAATTATTCAGTTCACTTTATGTGTATGTTTATATATATATATATATATATATATATATATATATATATATATATATATATATATATATATATGCAAATTGTTTTAGTATATATATGGGTATATTTATTTACTTTTGTTCAGTCACTGAACTTAGCGCTGTTATTTTGTTCACTAAAAGTTTTAGAGCATTCAAAAGTATTATGTATTAGTAATTATGGGCAGGGCCGACATAAGGAATTATTGGGCCACTTACACAGCTTCAGGCATGGGCCCCCTGGGACAGAGAACCGGGTGGGGGCCTTTACAAAAAAAAGAAGAAATAAAGAAAAATATAAAAAAAAGGGGGTAGCCATGCGGGGCACTGGGGACCTCTGGGCCCTTTAATAAAAAGAAAGAAAGAGAGAAAAAAATGGTGGTTGCCATCTGGGGCTCTGGGGGCCTCTGGGCCCTTTTAAAAAAAAAAAAAAACTAAAAAGAAATTACAAAAAAAAGGGGGGGGTTTCTATCCGGGACCTCTGGGCCCTTTAATAAAAAGAAACCTCTGGGCCCTTTAAAAAAAAATATATATATATATACAGTATATATATATATATATATATATATATATATATATATATATATATATATATATATAAAAAATAAGTAAACATTTATAAAAAAAAAAAACAAGGGGGTTGCCTTTCCAGGGCCCTGGGGACCTTTGGGCTCTTAAATAAAACATAAATAAAAAAAACATAAACAAAAATAACATGGGGCCCTGAGCCCTTTAAAAAAAAATCTATATATAAAATATATATATATATATAAAAAAAAATGTCATCTGGGGCCCTGGGGACCTCCGGGCCCTTTAATAATATTAATAATAGAAATGATAGTAATAATATATATATATATATATATATATATATATATATATATACATATATAAAAAATATTTATAAAAAAGGGGGGTTGTCATCTGGGGCCCTGGGGATCTCCAGGCCCCTGGGGACCTCTGGACCTCTGAAAAAAAATTGTCCCTTTAATAAAAAAATAAAATATACAAATATATATAAACATTTTTTTTTATAAAAAACAAATAGAAAAAGAGGGGGGTTCCCATCCGGGCCCCTGGGGACCCCCCGGGCCCCTTACAGGTGTACTGCCTGTACCCCCCTGATGGTGGCCCTGGTCGTGGGGACACGGAGTATGTATAGACGCTTTATGTTGTACGTCCGGGTTCACAAACACATTCAGTTTGGTCGCGTAGCACGCATAGATGCATTGCGATATACGCCAGGGTTAATGCACGGACGGGGTATATAGGGGCGGGGATTAGGCTGTGAAACTGATCCCATGGAAGAAGTTCTGAGGGACGAAACTGGTCTGGGAATGGTTACACATCGTTTCATTACGTTCGGACCACCGACCATCGAGTATGCAGTGTTTTGAAATGAAGAGGAGAGCGTTCGGAGCGGGGGGTGAAACCTATGGTTAAACATTGTGTCCACCGAGACCATAATACATCAAGGTTTTGCCGCACATTTGTCTCTGGTTTTGGAGTTCACTGCTGAGTTTACTGTTGCCTCTGTTTGTTTTAATAGATGTGAGTGCAATGTGTGAAGGCCTCTTGTGCTGTTTTTAAATAAATAGTTTTGATATACTTCACTATTGGAGCCATTTTTATTTTTACATGTGTAATAACATTGAGATGCTGGAGCACTGGTGGAGTCGTTTGATGCTTTTGGAGACTCTGCGATATTGCCAAGCATGTGAATGTGAGGCAATGTCCTATTGGTAAGCGCAATTCCTTAGGGTGTGGAGTCACTGAGCACTTATGGTGTGGTGGAAGGTTTTTAAAGAAGACTGTTCAAGAAGACTAAGTGGACATCTGAAAGTTTAGTCACTTGAAATTTAATCACTTATAGACTTGGCTTGTTACAATTTACTTTTGACCACTGGATGAACGTTTTGAACATTTAATCACAATTATTTAGTTCACTTTATGTGTATGTTTATATATATATATATATATATATATATATTATATATATATATATATATATATATATATATATGCAAATTGTTTTAGTATATATATGGGTATATTTATTTACTTTTGTTCAGTCACTGAACTTAGCGCTGCTATTTTGTTCACTCTGAATTATTTCATAACAGTATTTATTTATTTAAAGTAGCTGCTTTAGGGTCTCTTTTTTTCTTTATTCTTTGGCGCAATGGGGTGTGATCAAATACCACCAAAAGAAAGCTCTATTTGTGGGAAAAAAAGGATGCCAATTTTGTTTGGGAGCCACGTCTGTTAACCACTTAAGGACTGCCGCATGTACATTTACGTCGGCAGAATGGCACCGACAGGCACGTTGGTGCCTTGAGGGGGTTCGGGGGTCCGATCGGACCCCCCCCCCCGTACATGCGGCAGTTCCTTTAGCTCCGGGAGCGATCCGGGATGAGGGGGCGGCTATTCGTTTTCAGCCACCCCTTCGCAATCGCTCCCAGCCAATGCACGCGCCCCCCCCCCGCCTCTTCCTGTGCTAAGTGTAAACACAGGAAGAGGAAAGTGCTGTGTTCCTGCTCATGTCGGTCTTTTCGTCCGACGCCGAGGAGAGAACACATCGCACAGTAAGTTGCACCAAGCACCACACTGACACAGGGTCACATAGGCACACTTAACCCCTGTCACCGCCGATCACCCCCCAAGTCCACTGTAACATTGTGTCACTAAATGCAGTAATCATTTTTTTCTGATAACTGCATTTAGTGTCAGTGTTACAGTAAAAAGTGTCAGGGCAGTTAGTCTTAGCTCCCTTTAGGTCTAGGGTAGCCCCCTACCCCCCCTAATAAAGGTTTAACCCCTTGATCACTGCCCTAGTTAACCCTTTCACCCCCTATTGCCAGTGTCACTAAGCGATCGATTTTCTGATCGCTGTATTAGTGTCACTGTTGGCGCTAGGCAGTTAGTTTTTTTTGAGGTTCGCCGCCAGGTTCTATAGCGCTAGGTACCCCCATAAATAAAGTTTTTAACCCCTGATTGCCCCTAGAGTTAACCCTTTCACCAGTGATCACCATATAAGTGTCAGTGGTGACGCAGGTTAGCCAGTTAGTTATTTAGGTTATTTAGATTTTTAGAAAGCGTTAGGTACCCCCATATATTACCCCCTAGTTAACCCTTTCATCAGTGATCACCGTATAAGTGTTACGGTTGACGCTGGTTAGTTAGTTTGCTGTTTATAGCATCAGGGCACCCGCCGTATATAACCCAATAAAGGTTTAACCCCCTGATCGCCCGGCGGGTGATATAAATTAAATTTTTGCGTCAGTCAGGGTCTGCGTCGCCCCAGGCAGCGTTAGGTTAGTGCCAGTAACGCTTACACCCACTCGCAAAGCATACACCCCCCTTAGTGGTATAGTATCTGAACGGATCGATACCTGATCTGATCAGATCTATACCAGCGTACCCATCAGTTTAGGGTACCCAAAAACGCATTGTTAGCGTAATCAGCCCAGATACCCGCTACCACTTGCGTTTTGCCCCTCCGCCCAGCCCAACCCACCCAAGTGCAGTATCGATCGATCACTGTCACTTCAAAAACACATCACACACAACTGCAGCGTTCGCAGAGACAGGCCTGATCCCTGCGATCGCTAACAGTTTTTTTTTAAGCGTTTTCTACATTTGCCTTTCTATAGCCAGGTGCTTTTTTTACCCGTGAATCATCACCAGTCTATGACTAAATTTAGAGCCCAAAATGGCAAAGCGAATGTACACTGGTGAAGAGGCTGTTTGGATCCTGAGCAGGTCAGATAGTGAAGAGGAGGTCACGCATCTGACAGATTCGGGCTCAGAATACGATCCTGTTTACGACAGCGGCTCCATGTCAGATAGCTCTTACGACGGAGTGAGGGTCCCTGCTAAGGCCAGGCGTACCCGATCCCATTCTGAGGTTGGTAAGGAGCAAGAACCGCAGGACCCTTGTATGGATCAGAGAGCCAGTACTAGCGCCGCTATTCCTTCTGGTGGATTGGCAAGCGCCAGCGGCCTAGTACACCCTGGTCGTTCATCCAGCACTGCAGTATCACGTGGTGATGTGGCGAGTCCCATAAGTGCAGTTTAAGCTGACGAGGTGGCAAGCACAAGTAGTGTCCCGCTGGCACCAAGAACAAGAAGACAAAGACAGGCCCGTTGTGCCCATAGTGCCCTTCCTGCAGAATTCGCCTATCCTGATTGAGTCCCCACCACTTCTGCAGCACCCGTACTTCCCCCATTCACTGGCCAACCCGGAATTCAGGTGGATATCCCCAGTCCGTCATTGCCAAAGAATGGAGACCTCTTACGGTTTCCGAATTTAAGACCTTTCTGGGCCTTACCCTCAATATGGGCATACATCCATTTCCTCAATTGCGCATGTATTGGTCCACACATCCAATTGACCAAATGCCCATATTCTCTGCTCACATGGCCAGGAGATGATCCTGCGGTTCCTGCATTTCAGTGACAATGCACTTTGTCGTCCACATGGAGACCCTGAATTTGACCGGCTCTACAAAATTTGGCCCCTCATAAACAATTTCAATGAACGTTATGCAGCCTTGTTTAATCCCCAGCAAGTTGTCTGCGTTGATGAGTCCCTGGTTAAATTTGCTGGCCGCTTGTCTTTCAAGCAGTTCCTTCCCAGCAAGCGTGCCAGATACGGGGTCAAACTCTATAAGCTCTGTGACATGGCAACAGGCTACACATGGAGCTTTAGGGTTTATGAGGGCAAAGATAGTGAGGTAGAGCCGGAAGGATGCCCAGATTACATGGGGAGCGCTGGCAAGATTGTTTGGGACTTGGTGTCACGCTTATTCGGAAAGGGGTACCACGTGTATGTGGGCAATTATTACAGCAGCGTGCCACTTTTTAGTCACTTGTTTGATCATCAGATTGGAGCATGTGGCACCGTGCGACCTAATCGCCGGGGCTTTCCCCAGCGGCTTGTAGATGCCCGTCTTAAGCTGGGGGCGAGAGCCTGCTGCAGATGTAATAATTTGCTCGCTGTGAAGTGGCGGGACAATAAGAATGTTTTCATTCTTACCACCCTTCACGCAGACACGACAGTACAAATTCGTACGGCGTCTGGTGTTGTGGAGAAACCCCTCTGTGTCCACAAATATAACCACAATATGGGAGGGGTGGACCTCAACGACCAGTTGATGGCGCCGTATCATATTGCCCGTAAATCGAGACGCTGGTACAAAAAAGTGTCTCTACATTTATTCCAATTGACTTTGCTGAATGCTTTTGTCTTATACAAAGCTTCAGGACAGAACGGACCCTTCCTCCAAATCCAGAAGGATATCGTCACAGAACTCCTGTATCTAGGCAGGTGTTCTGCACCTCACCATCCCCTACCAAATGCAGTAAGCCGACTGCATGAGAGGCATTTTATATATGCCCTCGAGAGTACCCCTACCCAAAAAGCCCCCCAAAGAAGATGTCGTGTCTGTAGCAAGCGTGGATTTAGGTGTGACACCCGTTATTTTTGTCCCCGATGTCCTGCCGATCCTGGTCTTTGTATTGGCAAATGTTTTGAACACTTCCACACACTAGTGAAGTATTAGCGTAGGGCAAAACATATCACAGGCTAGGCACACGTACACAGGGTCTCCCAAGATGCTGTCGCATTTTGAGAGACCCAAACCTGGAACCGAAAAGTTGAACAGTTACAAAAAAAAAGTGTAAAAAAAAAGTAAAAAGTAAAAAAACACAAAAAAAAAATAGTTGTCGTTTTATTGTTCTCTCCCTCTCTATTCTCGCTCTATTGTTCTGCTCTTTTTTACTCTATTTTTTTCTGCAAAGTTTTATTGTTATGTTTTTTCATGCTTGCTTTTCAGGTATGCAATTTACTTTACTGTTTTCAGGTACGCCATTCAGCTGTTGCGCGGACTTATTTATCTTGACAGCAACAGTGTTTGCTCCCACGATATATAAAGCCGTGACTCCAGTGCTGTAGGAGGTGATTTCACCACCACAGTTAAAAAAAGAGCATATATGCCGAAGCATGGGGGCATTAAGGGCGGAGGAGCGATTTTGCTCCTAATGCCGCGTACATACGGTTGACATTCCTACGGAGGCTTTCCCGTGGAAAAGTCTGACCATGTGTACACAGCATAGAAAAGTCTGACCATGTGTACACGGCATAGAAAAGTCCAACCGTGTGTACGCGGCATAACTTTTTTGCGGGAGGATGCCCCCATGCTTCGGCATATATATATTAGGCACAGGTTGCATTAAAAAATGTTTTATTTTTTACTATGTTTTTTTTATTGGTATTTGCTTTGCAGGTATGGTATGATCTTACTGTTATACTGTAATGTTACTTTGTTTTAATGTTAGCCATCATTTGCTTAGCAGGTACGCCATTCAGTTGCAGCGCGGATTTATTTAGCGTGACAGCAACAGCGTTTGCTCCCACGATATATATAAAGCTGCGACTCCAACGCTGTAGGAGGTGATTTCACCACCACAGTCCAAAAAAGAGCATATATGCCGAAGCATGGGGGCATTAGGGGTGGAGGAGCGATTTTGTTCCTAATGCCGCGTACATACGGTTGACCACCCTACGGAGGCCTTACCCGTGGAAAAGTCTGACCATGTGTACACGGCATAGAAAAGTCCGACCGCGTGTACGCGGCATAACTTTTTTGCGGGAGGATGCCCCCATGCTTCGGCATATATAAATGGTGCATGTATGCCCATCATTAGAAGTGGGTGGATGAAGGGAGGTATTCTAATGGTGGGCATACCCACTGATCAATCCATATGTGGAATTACACCCCAAAATACATTCTGCTGCTTCTCCTGAGAACGGGGATACCACATGTGTGAGACTTTTTGGGAGTCTAGCCAATATTTAATTTTTTTGCCCCAAGTGATTGAATAATGACCAAAAAAAAAAAATGTACAAAACATTGTCACTAAATGATATATTTCTCACACATGCCATGGTTGTATATGGAATTGCACCCCAAAATACATTCTGCTGCTTCTCCTCAGTACGGGGATACCACATGTGTGGGACTTTTTGGGAGCCTATTGCGATTTTTTTTACTAAAGACATGTGGCTGAATACATTTTGGCCTAAATGTTTGACTAAGATTTAGTTTATTCAATATTTTTTACTTTTGTTATAAGAAAAATCTTTTTTTTTCCAAATTTACGGTCTTTTTCCGTTTATATCGCACAAAATAAAAATCGCAGATGCAATCAAATACCATCAAAAGAAAGCTCTATTTGTGGGAAGAAAAGGACGCACATTTCGTTTCGGTACAACATTGCATGACCTCGCAATTACCAGTTAAAGCGACGCAGTGCCAAATTGTAAAAACACCTTGGGTCTTTAGCCTGCATATTGGTCCGGGTCTTAAGTCGTTAAACGACGCAGTGCCGAATCGCAAAAACTGGCCAGGTCCTTTAGCTGCCTAAAGGTCCAGGTCTTAAGTGGTTAAAGTGGATCGGAAAAAAAAAAACATGCGGTTTAGTAATTATGCATATGAGCGTATCATTTATTTATTTTTTGGTGGGGGAGTGGATCTTGGGTGGGAGTTCCCACACTTATTTTCCCAGGACTTGACCCCTGGGTACTCTGCTCATACACGTAGAGGGGCTGGATATCTACAAGATTCTTTACAATCTAGCCCCCCCCCAGCAAGATTCTCTCCCCAGAATGATGGCATTTGGCCTGGTATGATTCATGGGGGGTCATTCTCACTGCCCCTCTATCCTGGCCAGCCAGGCTGATTGCTCGGTAAGGGTCTGATATGGATTTTGCAGGAGATTCCATATTTTTAATTGAGCTGCCTCTTTAAATTCAGTGTTACTAGGTCACTAGCATCCTAATAACCAATGGGAAATAGCCAGGGCTGTAACATTTAGTGGAGCTAGTAATACCAACACTAAAAACATGACTTCCTGCAGCAACCAAAGATTTTCTTAAACAGCTGGGCAAATTTGCTATTTAGTTTGCCCGTTCAGTGAATGGGGAAGAACTAGAGTTAATGGCAAGACCTGTAACACCAGAAGCTCAAACCTTATTACTAGTATTTACCATCCATAAACTGAGTAAGCAGTGTTGGTTTAATGAGTTAGTAGTATCAAAAGTCTCAACAAGCTGATATATTCTGTCCTAGGAGCTTGATTGCAGCAGTCAATGATATTTTTGCTGGGGTGGATCTATTGTTGCTGGGGGTATATTATTGCTGGGGTTTACTGTTTCTGCAGGGATCTATTGTTGCTGAGGGGTATATCGATGCAGTGTTTATTGTTGCTTGTGTGGATCTATTGTTGCTGGGGGTATATTGTTGCAAGAGAGATCTATTGTTGCTGGTGGGTCTATTTGGTGCTGGCTGCAGGGAATCTATTTTTCCTACTTATCTTGTTCTCAATTCCATACAAATTACTTAGCACCACAAAATTATACTTGGTTTTGTATTCTCTAAAAGGGGCAATATCGCAAGGTGGGTAGGGGGTGGAACCAAGGGATGGTGCTAAGAGTTGAGTTGGGGGTAGAGGCAAGGTTTGGCTTGAAAGTTTGGAGTACCTGCACCCATTCTCCTGAGAAAAAAAAGCCCTAGTAGCAAATAGCATCTCTAAAGCCCTGTACACACGATTGTTTTTCATCGGACAAACCGATCGTGTGTGGGCCCCATCGGTTTGTTTTCCCATCAGTGAAAAAAAATAGAACATGTTTTAAAATTCTCCTATGGATAAAAAAACGATGCCAGACCAAGCATCTCAAATCAGGTTAAACTGGACCCCTAGAAACTCCTCACACCAAATGATTACTCTCGACCCAAACCTTACGTGGTGCATGCTCCTTGCCTATCAGGAAGGCTCCTCAGGACCTCAATCATACAGCAGAGATACCATATAGACAGTTATTCCTACCAAAAGGCTGGAATGACAGCGGAACACCCCTACTGGACGCTGGTAATAACGGATAATACTCTTGACCTTAACCAAAAGGCCAAAAAGCAGCTGGCAAAATAGTCCACCCATTATTGAAATGTGAACAGTTTGGGTTGAACTCATAAGTGACCTGAACTCGAATACCTTCCCTGGGAGGATAGGAGAACCTATGTTTTAGTCATTGAAGCTGTACTTACTCTGTAGGGAATGTATTGTATTTATTTTAGTTTAATACACAGGCAAGTAATAAAGATCATCTAGGTGTATATTTATAATAATATTTTCAGAATACATAGGGGAAGCCACATTTGCGCATTACGGTACATACTTAAGCCCTGTACACACAATCGGTTTGACTGATGAAAACAGACCGATGGACCGCTTTCATCAGTCAAACCGATCTCGTGTGGCCCCCGTCGTTTTTTCTTCATCGGTGAAAAAAAACAGAACATGTTTTAACATTTTCCTATGGTTAAAAAAACGATAGAAAAAAAAACAATTGTCTGTGTGGAACTCCATCAGAGAAAAATCCATGCATGCTCAGAATCAAGTCGACGCATTTTTCTCAGCACGTCGTAGTGTTTTACGTCACCGCGTTGGCAGAGCTGTATCCTGGCCTAGGCCAACAAGGCCCAGGCCTAGGGCAGCACTTTGCAGGGGGGCAGCACGAAAAGAGTCCCCGCCGGCTTGGGCTACACTGTTAGGAAAATTAGTCTAGCGCCCCCATAAAGCGGCTTCGCTGCTTATGGTATGCGGGCGGCCGGCATTCCGCAACTGTGGGGGGGGGGGCTTCCAATTTTGACTGTTTTATCATCCTGCACCACAAACCTTCCTCACTGTGCTATATGTTTCTGCTGCACCATATACTTAAAGTAGAACTATCGGCAACACTTGTTTTTCATTTTGGGTAGAGTAAGGGAGGGTTATAGCCCCTGTCAGTTTATTTTTTACCATCCCTGTCCCATTGCAAAGATTTCCCCTCACTTCCTGCTCTATGGGCAACCAGGAAGTAAGGGGAAATATAAGTAGATTAAAGGAATCCATTGCCCCCCTCCCCCCGGCCCTTAGAACTAGTGTCCTCACTCGAAAATTTCAGGGCGGGTCTTAAACAACACAGGGTGTGGCCAGGACAGGAAGGGTTGGGTCATGTTTAAAATTAGGGGGTGCACGAGTTTAGTCACGCCTAGGGCAGCACAAAACCTAAATACACCTCTGCGCGTTGGACACGGTCAGATTTTTGTCTGATGGTGTGTAGGCAAGACTGATGAAAGTCAGATTCATCGGATATCCGATGAAAAAATCCATCGAATTAGATTCATTCAGATATCCGATCATGTGTACAGGGCATAAGGATTGTCCAGAATAATGAAAGTGCTTCAACATACCACGCATAAGACAGATTTGAAATATTATATAGTCCTATAACAAACCCAAAATAACGAATTGCAAACCAGCTGATAGTGGCATATCACCCTGTCTACAAAGATGGATACCACACAGCCTTCATTCTCTTCTGTATCATCTAATGTGATTAAGCCCAGGTTCACACTGGCTACGATTTGGTACGATTTGAGATGCGATTTCAATGCGGCGGCATTTTTCAGCAATTGTTGGCAATGGCACCTTCCTAATCGGTGCGACGCCGCATTTGCGATTTCGGGCCACGATTTACATTGACATCTGTGCAGAAACCCGCACAGATGTCTCTTAAATTGCGGCCGAAATCGGGACTGCCAGCGGGAGTGAAATTGTGCGAGTTCATCTGAACTCGCACTGCTTCACTCCTGCAGCCCAGTGTGAACCTGGGCTTATCTTATCTTGTGTATAAAAAATAAAAAAAAATAATGAAAACACAAAAGTGTAAATAAAAATAGTTAGAAATCACAATTAAGCAGGTAAATGATAGCTAAGAAGAGAAATAGAAAGAGTTTATTAGGGTTGTAAACTAGGGTTAAAGTGTATGCTACCCTACTTTTTATAATCCTGATGTGTGTTCTTGTACCATGTAAGTGTATAAAAAGTAACTATTCTCTTGCCATTGTTTTCTTTGTTTGAAATATCTGGTGGTCACATGGGCGGGCTCTAGAGGAGCAGACATGCCTGCCTAGAGCTCCGCTACTCGGGGAAGAAAGCCGTGGATAACCCGGTATTTGATCCGGTCAAACCATCCCATAAACGGACCACAAGCTGTAGGAAGGTGAGGGGGACATTTGGGTGAAAGAATGGTGCTAGGAGGTGCCAGAAACAGGACAAAAACGAATCCTCCAAGCAGCCCTCAGCTGAGCAAAGGCACCACTAAGACAGCACGGCTCGCCTCAGAACAGCTCCCCTCAGGGAAACAGAGAAAGCAAACGGCAGCTAAAACTGCCAAAACAACTAATCTTATGGCATCTCTGTCCAATATTACCTCAGATAGTGAGGGAGAGGACTCAAATGTGTCACCACAGTTGGATGAAGGTGACAAGGAAATCCCCTCAGGATTGCTCAAACAATTTGAAAAGATGCTTCACAGAGCACTTAAACAGACATCTGAACAAATCACCTCAAGTCTCACAAGAGAAATAAGGGAGATAGGGAACCGCACAGATGCCCTGGAAAACCAAGGTAGATGAAATAGAAATCTTTACTCAGGAATGCATGTCTGATATAGATACCCTCAAGGAAGAAAATTTAACCCTGCAAAATAGACTGGAGGATTTTGAGAATCGGGCAAAAAGGTCAAACCTGAGATTTAGGGGCATACCAGAGTCTGTAGTAGACCTTCAATCCACCATTCTTGCCCTATGCCAAGAACTGCTCCCAGGCATCCCTGTAGAGCGCCTAGAAATGGACAGGATTCATAGGGCTCTCACCCCTAAAAAGGCTGACGGTGCCCCCAGGGACATAATAACCAAATTTCATTACGATAGGTCCAAAGAGCAAATACTGCAGGCAGCAAGAGAAAAAAACATCTTGACTTTTCAAAACTACAACTACCAAATTTTTGCGGACATCTCACAACAGACAATTAACAAGAGAAGAGCCATGAAGCCCCTCCTGATTGAGTTACAGCAACGCAACATTAAATACCAATGGGGTTTCCCTTTTTCCCTCCGTTTTACACTGCAAGGGACAAAGATAGTCTGCAGGTCACCTGACCAGTTACACCAAGCCCTTGTGGACTTCAAATTAATTGAGCAACCCTCTGCCACATCATCCACACGCAGAAGATCGCCATCATCCTCAGCCAACAACCATGCTACGCAGCAGGACCAAAATGAAGACTTCCATCAGTCAAGCAAACGAGGCAGATTCGTGTCACATCCTCTGAACGAGAAGACTCAATGGACTGATCATCTTACATTATTAACCATTTTTCCCTTTCTCTCTAGGTTGGAACTCTGGTCACTTGCATCTGAGCTGCTTGTACCACCCTTAGGGTGACCCCCCTTTTCTGGTAACGACCCCAAATCCATTCACTAGGTAATAATATTGTAACCACCACCCTACCCTTTTATCACACATTCCCCATAGTAGCCTACCCAACTATACCCTTCCCTCCTTTTCTGGAACCACATCCATGGCTCTGTACTCTGAAACTTTGGTAAAATCCAGAGAAAGCAAGAATAGTTTAATCCCTCCTAACCGGCACAAATTCATGACCACTTTCCTTTAATTGTTAAATCCACTCTCTTTAAGCGAACGGTTGCCTACTGCACCCCCTCTCCCTCAAGTCATTCTGGCTATCGCAATAGATGACAGCAATATGGATTTAATCCTATTGTTCTAATCTATCCCTAATAATCCAGACTCCACTCTACTCCCACTCCCAACCTAACCTCCCGGTATATTTCCTGGGTGATCCCGCCTGTCCCAAGACCCCTATACCCCATTAGGCAGTACCATTTACCTCAGGTACGATAGGGTTCCCCCCTCCCTTGCTCAGCTAATATTCTAATATTCCACATAACCAAGCGCATCCTCTCATCTCTTACAATTGCTCTTCTCTCCCCTTTTTGTACACTACGGAACGCGGCACTCTGACCCTTGGAAAAACATGTGCCCCATTTGGTCTAACTCAGACCCCCAACTTAATATGTGGGGATCTGACGGAGACCCCCTTTTCCCTGGTGGGGATCCTTTTCCCCAACCACGGACTTATGCTAAATATGTTTGTTACAATTTGTTAACTGTTGTTGCACTAACCTTTGTTGTCTTTTATTTTTCCCCTGAAACCTCCTTTCCTGCCCTTCTCCCCATCCAGTCTGCACGGAGTGGTCCGGGTAATTGCTACACGCGGAAGCACGGTAAGATTGAGTTGTCGGTTTGGCTACCATGGCACCATTGAACTTATTGTCACTCAATGTTCAAGGCTTAAACATACCACAGAAGCGATCAAAAGCTTTCAGGCTTTTCCAGTCAAAAAAGGCCCACATAGTCTGCCTTCAGGAAACTCATTTCACCCCAAGCACAACCCCTAAGTACTTTCACACAGCTTATCCACAAGTTTACAATGCATCCGCCACAGTAAAGAAAAGAGGCACCCTTATAGCCTTCCACCGCTCGACTCCTTTCACATTGAACACAGAAATCAGAGACCCAGAGGGGAGATACCTGATCTTAACAGGCTATATTTTAGACACGGCAATTACGATTGTCTCATACTATGCCCCTAACCTCAATCCTATGCCATTCATGTCTCACCTTCTTCAAACCATAAATGCTCATAAACTTGGCTCCCTTCTGATTTGCGGAGACTCAAACCAGGTTCTTCTCCCTTTCTTAGACAAGTCCCCCTATATTCAACACAAACACCATCCTAAATGGAATCTTCCCAATCTCCTCTCAAAATACAACCTGGTGGACTCATGGAGGGAGATGAACCCAACAAAACGCAACTTCACCTATTTTTCAAATCCGCACCAATCATTTAGTAGAATAGATCACATATTCCTAACAACCGGAATGATGCCTGAAGTCCTCCACTCCAATATAGTCCCTATTCCGTGGTCAGACCACAACGCAGTTCTTACAACTATTGCCTCAACCATTCCAAAAAAGCACGACCGGTCTTGGTATATGCCTGAGCTATTACTTAACCACCCCACTCACTGTCTAGAAATAGAACAATCTTTAAGAGACTATCTAACCCACAATGAGAGCCCTGAAATATCCGCCCTCACACTCTGGGAAGCCCACAAGCCAGTTCTAAGAGGGACTATTCAGAGACAATTAGGGATCCTCAAAAAACAAAGGAAACAAATGGCGATGAAATTGGAAAAATAATTTAATCTAGCATTTTTAGACTTCCAAGACAATTATTCACCCAGAACTAAGGACCGTCTAGACAAAGCTCGCTTAGAGTACGACCTATTCCTCACAGAATCAGCCAATAAAAGTTTAACACCTTATACAAACAAGCCAACAAGCCGGGGGCTTATTTAGCAAGATCATTAAATTTCTTTAAGAAATCCTATACCCCCATTAAACTGAAATTGGCTAACAACATCATTTCTAGCAACCCCCTTAAAATCGTACAAAAATTTAGCTCCCACCTGAAAAAACTGTACTCGGATACAAATGTGATCAATGAAAAGGAGGCGGACTCCTTTTATTCGCAACTCCATCTACCCCAAATGTCGGACTCCCAAAGATTGCAATTAGAATCACCTGTATCACATAATGAAGTAAGCAACGCGATAAAGGACCTTAAACTAAATAAAAGACCTGGACCCGACGGATTCACTGCTAAATATTACAAAACATTCACTGAACTCCTCTCACCAAGGCTAGCTGAGGCCTTTAATGACTTGCTAAACCGAAAATCCTTCCGACAGGAATCCCTCATGGCCACAATCTGTATGATACCAAAACCACAAACCGATAACACCGCATGCGAAAACTTTCGTCCCATTTCAATGCTGAATACGGACATTAAACTTCTTGGTAAGATCGTGAGAATAATAGGCTCACTGGTCCATCGTGACCAGGTTGGCTTTATACCGAACCGACAAGCAGGTGACAATATTAGAAGGGCGTACTTGCTAGCTCATATAGCTAAGAAAAGGGGCATCCCAGCGTGCTTTCTGTCACTGGATATTAAACAAGCTTTCGACTCTATATCCTGGTCTTACCTAAAATATGCATTACAAAAATGGGGCTTTGGACCCAACTTCATGACATGGATAATGGAATTATACAATAATCCGAAGGCATGCGTCAAATACGCAGGCTACAAGTCAGACCCATTTTCCATTGGCAGAGGCACAAGACAGGGATGCCCGCTTTCCCCTCTTTTGTTCGCCCTCCTCATAGAACCACTTGCGCATAAGATTAGGTCAGACCCCAAGATCTTAGGTATAGAGGTAGGGGGCCATAAGCATAAACTATGTATGTTCGCCGATGACATCCTCCTTTTTCTCGCGACCCCTCAGGTAACAGGCCCAAACCTAATGTCCCTACTAAAACATTATGCGTCTTTCTCAGGACTAGTTATAAACCCAAAAAGAGCTTGGCTCTCAATATATCACTCTCAGCTTCAGACCTTAATGCAGCTAAATCTGGTCTTCCCTTTCAATGGTCAGATAAAAACATTCCATACCTAGGAATCCGCCTTACGGCTTCTTTCACAGAGATATTTACAGCCAACTACCCCACCCTTCTAAAAGAGATATCGAATCTTTTAAAATCCTGGTCTCATTTACCTTTATCTTGGCTTGGAAGAATTAACGCAATCAAGATGTCAATTCTGCCTAAACTTCTTTACCTCTTTAGAGTTCTCCCAGCCCCAATCCCATCATACTACTTAAGGATTGTACAAAAAAGAGTTTCCAACTTTGTGTGGGGCTCCTCCAAACCAAGATTAAAACATCAAATCTTGCATCTCCCTAAAGTTAAAGGAGGACTGGGGCTACCCAACTTTTTGAACTATTATAGAGCTGCACAATTAGCCACGTTAGTAAAGTACCACACAACAAAGGAACCTCCCCTCTGGGTTTCGATTGAAGCAGTGGAATGCGACCCCATCCCGATTTCCAACATTATGTGGATCCCATCCAAATCACGCAAACATATCCATAACCCCATTCTTAAGCACTCTCTTTCCCTATGGGACAATTTAAAGATAAAGAACTCCCTTTTATCCTCCCATGTTCCACTCTTATCATTCTATAAAAATCCATCGTTCTACCCTGCTTGGATCTACCCCAACACCTTTAAAGAATGGGTGAAAAAGGACTGTACATGCCTGTATAAATTATTGGATTCCTCTACATTTAGGTCCTTTCCGGATATATGCGAAATCTATAACATACCACAATCTGAAATATTTAGATACCTCCAAATTAAAAACTTTTTCAAACCTTATGCAGACTCCATCCCCAGCCCTCCCCGACTATCTGCCTTTGAAAAGCTCTGCAAAAGCACCCCTCCCTCTAGAGGTTTGATCTCATCAATATACTCCCAGTTGTTGACTAACTCTATTACGGGGAAACTCCCCTATGTAAACAATGGGAACTAGACCTGGATATTGAACTAGATCCAGAAGACTGGAATCAAATATGGACCAACACTAAATCTGCTTCAATAAATGTACTAGCTTGTGAAACTAACTATAAAGTTCTTACTAGATGGTACCTAGTTCCTACTAGGATTGCGAAATTTGTGCCAAACTACCCTGAACATTGTTTCAGGGGCTGCTCATCTCCAGGAACATTCTTTCATATCTGGTGGTCGTGCCCTAAAGCACAGTTATTCTGGTCAGAAATGTTCACAATAATCAGTCAACTATCGGGTAAGGGGATCCCATTGGACCCCAAAAGCGCATTATTAAACCTCAAACCCAAAAATGTCTCACATAAACAATTTAAACTATTAACACAGCTCTTTACAGCTGCGAAACAAACATTGGCAAAAGCATGGAAAACCCCTAATCTATCAATTAACGAAGTAACGAACAGAATGAACCTAGCTATGACTCACGCCAAAATGATGGCAATCGACATGGACACGACCGCTGGATTCGAAAGAACCTGGAAACCGTGGTATGAATATGCAATACCCAATGAAATCAATGATATTGTATTATTACCATGGTAGCCCAGCCTGTTTAACAGTCTACCGCTTAGCGTATATTTGATATTGACAGCCAATTCCGGACCACTCCTGCAGACACCCCTTACTCCCCTCCCCGCTTTCCTCCCCACCCTCCTCCCCCCGCCTTGGGCTCTGACTATGAACCTCGTTATTATACATGTTCTTAACATTGTTATAAGGTTGTTTTTGGTTGAAACACTTACGTTGACGCATCAGGACTCTTGCCTAAACCACAGCCCTAAAACCATCTGGGCTGGTTGGAAGAAACAAAGCATCTTTAAATAAACTCCAGAAAATTGGTCTCTTAGTTATAACCTTATCTGTACTATTAATATGTCCATTGAAGCCATCACTCACCTGTTGTGAACTTACCACTTATGTAAACCAAGAAATTATTCTGTGTCTGTAATTAACTTATTTTATTTTGTTGAATTGTACATTTCTTTATCACCTCAATAAAGATATATTGACAAGGAAATATCTGGTGATCCTGCCAGCCCATCTGCATGTGATCACTTTTGAAAAAGGAGAAAAAAAGAATAATATCCGTTCATATGACAACACTGAAGAAATTTCACTTTGCTACAATGTAAAGTAGTGAGTGTACAGCTTGTATAACGGTGTAAATTTGCTGTCCCCTCAAAATAACTGAACACACAGCCATTAATGTCTAAACTGCTGGCAACAAAAGTGCGTACACCCCTAAGTGAAAATTTCCAAATTGGGCCGAAATAGCCATTTTCCCTTTCCAGGGTGTCATGTGATTCGCTAGTTTTACAAGATCTCAGGTGTGATTTGGGAACAGGTGTGCTAGGTTTGATGTTATCATTCTCACTCTCTCATACTGGTCACTGGAAGTTCAACATAGCACCTCATGGCAAAGAACTCTCTGAGCATCTGAAAAAAAGAAATGTTGTTCTACATAAAGATGGCCTAGGCTATAAGAAGATTTCCAAGGTTTTTAAACTGAGGTTTAACAGGACAGGTTCCACTCAGAACAGGCCTCGCCATGGTCAAACAAAGAAGTTGAGTGCATGTGCTCAGCGTCATACCCAAAAGGTTGTCTTTGGGAAATAGAGGTATGAGTGCTGCCAGCATTGCTGCAGAGGTTGAAGGGGTGGGGGGTCAGCCTGTCCGTGCTCAGACCATATGCCGCACACTGCATCAAATTGGTCCGCATGACTGTCATCCCAGAAGGAAGCCTCTTCTAAAGATGATACACAAGAAAGCCCATAAACAGTTTGATGAAGAAAAGCAAAAACTAAAAATATGGGCCCAGATTCACAGAGCGATTACGCCTGCGCAACAGGAGATGCGCGTGCGTAAGTCTAAATGTGCGCGTGCGTTTCGTTGCGCGGCATCCCCAGAACGAGATACGCAAAAAATCGACTTTTTCTTGTCCCGCGTAATTTTGTTAGACTGGCGCATCCGTCCGCGCAAAAGTGCGATAGACACACCATTGATTTGCTAGTCAAATATGCTAATGAGGGACTTACGGGGATCCACAAAACAACGTTGGGGCAGCGCAGGCGACGCAGTGTGCGCAACAGCAAAATGTCCTGTCTAAAATTAGAGCTGATAAAAGCTGGTCTAAAAAAAGAAAAAAAGTCTACTTGTTAGATAAAGCACTGTTAGTGAGCAGCTCAGCAGTCACACGTGTTGCTCAACAATCTGTATGCCAACATGCCAGGGGCATCGTCGCGCATAGCTATACTACTGACTTTAGATGAACAAAGAAGGAGGAGGGCACGGAGGATGGCACGGAGGATGGCACGGGAGAGGATATACCGTACCCGCATAGACCTGTTTGGCATGAGTGATTCTGAGGTGTATCGCATCTTCAGATTCACCCCTCATGCCATCCTGGAATTAACCACAACCTTGCATTAGGACATCACCAGCCCAACACACCACTCACATGCAGTGCAGCCACTGGTCAAGGTCCTGGCAACACTCCATTTCCTTGCCAGTGGCTCTTTTCAGCGTACAAGTGGAGTGGTGGCTGGGATGTCACAGTCCTCCATGAGCAGATGTGTGCACCAGGTTGTCCCTGCAATACTCAGATGCATGGCTAACCAAATCATCAAACCCACCACTGAGGACCTGCGGCTGAAGGCAATGACAGATTTCTACAGAACTGCCAGATTCCCACGCACTGTGGGGGCCATTGATTGCACACATGTGGCACTCCAGCCCCCCCAGGAGACAGAGCACATGTACCGCAATCGGAAGCATTGGCATTCCATCAATGTACAGGTGATAGTCGATGCCCAAGGCCTCATATGGCACGTCCGTGCCAAACACCCAGGGTCCAGCCATGACAGCTACATATACAATCAATGCCACATCCGAATGGAATTCCATCAGAACGTGTATGGGGACACCTGGCTGGTTGGTGAGTGACATGGGTGGCAGGCATGACTATCCCCTCCCATGATGCACATCACAAGGGGCACATGCATGACTAACATCCTCCTGTCTTTTCCCTTCCAGGTGACTCTGCATATCCACTGGGACCCCATCTCATGACTCCTATCCGGAACCCCCAAACTCCAGGAGAGGAAAGATACAATCAATCACATGCTCAAACACGAGCAGTGGTGGAGCGCACCTTTGGCATCCTAAAGTCACGTTTCCGATGCCTGGATAAGTCTGGGGGTACCCTCTTGTACTCCCCAAACTTTGTGTGCCAGATCATCGGTGCATGTTGCATGCTGCACAACTTTGCAGAAAGAAAGGGCCTGCAGATTGACCTACGTGATGACCTGACCCCTGAACCAGACAATCCCCCCCTAACCGAGGTTAACCCGTCTTCTGAGGGAAGAGCAGCCAGGAGACAGCTCACATTGGGCATCTTTGCACGTTAAACATACACATTAATCATGGCACAATGAGAATGCATGCATGCACACCACTGTGGTCCCTAGCACACACACCCCACATCCACATCAAATTGGATTGGCACCAGTCCACCATGCTGGACTTGTGAGCAGCAACGCCACGCCAAGGCTCCAATTATGTCACTGTACATTCATACACCATTCACACGGACCTGGGGATCACTTCTCCCTGGTCCTGGGGAACCCTTCTCCACCAAAATTGAGGGTGACACCCCTTTTCCGGCAGGAATGTCACCCCCACATTCACACAGCATTCACAACCCCAAAAAAAAATGACCTGCAAAATCAAAAAATTGCCAGTAAAAAATAATAAAAAAAAGACAAAAAAAAATAAAAAATACAGCAGGAAAAGAAACAAAAAGAAATATATCAATCAAACAAACAGTCTCTCAAACACTTATCAAAAACCACTTTCAAAAATCTACTAACAACCACTTGATCACACAGAACACTAATCTGACAACTACAAAACACACCGCAACGAACAACAAGAACAAAAGCACTTTGTTAAATGGGAAGGGACAAAGGGATGTACTTTTGCAAAGGAAGTGCGTTTGTGTGTGTCTATTTATGCTGTTTGCGTAGTTCACAACGTTGCCCTAGTCCATTTCCAATTTCACTGATTGCGCCGCTCCCGAGTTGTGAGCATGCGCACATCGGAGCTGACATGGTCTCGTTTAAGCGCGCATGCGCGAGCCGGCCGGCCCTTCATTTGCATGGGGTCACGGCTCATTTCAATGTAACACGCCCACGTCCTTCCCCATTTGTATTACTCCTCCTTACGCCTCTGGAAAAACGTTACGTATGCGCAATTTCCTGCGCAAAAGCTACGAGAATAGGGTGATTACGCGGCAAAATTGCGCAAGTCTAACGTAAAGGCGGTGCGCTACGCCGGTCCAATAATGCGCAGATGTACGTGAATCTAGGCCCAGGATTACTGGAACCATGTCCTGTGGTCTAATGAGACCAAAATAAACGTATTTGGTTCACATGGTGTCAAGCGTGTGTGGTGGCAACCAGATGAGGAGTACAAAGACAAGTGTGTCTTTCTTATGGTCAAGCATGGTGGTGGGAGTGTCATGGTCTGGGGCTGCATGAGTGCTGTCGGCACTGGGAACAGGGTTGCCAACTTTCAGTAAATTTATGAACAGTTTGTAAAATCCATAATTGTTGTATCTGTCCATAAATGTCAGTTACGGACATGCAGCCTACATGTCCGTAATGGACATTCAAGGACAGATTTTACAAACTGTTTGTAAATTAACTGAAAGTTGGCAACCCTGTCTGGGGAGCTACAGTTCATTAAGTGTACATGTACTGTCACCTGGTTTCTAAACTTCTTTAAAAAAACATCCTCAGAGTTTATAAAATTGTTCTGACATGGGATAATAACATTGTTACTGTTGTATATCCTTTGTTTCTTTCAAATAATTTTTATTGGTTCAAGATAGAGTAGCACTTCATTGTTGTACAAAACAGCTTAAACAAATACAAAAATCAATCTTTGTAAATACAGAACCAACTGGAAATTTCTGCTCACACAGTAGGTGGGTACCTTAAAGGATGAAAATAAACATTTAAGCCATGACTGTGGACTCGCCGGCATGCCACCCACGGCTGCCCCACACACGAGGGAGCACGTCCTACCGCTAAATGTGGACGCCACCCCCCCAACGCGGGGCCTCCGGAAGGGAGTCCGAACGAATCGTGACCCATTTATCAGAGTCTAGTCTGCACAAGACAGTCAGCAAGCCACAAAAAAATTACATAATTAACAGGAGGCTTAGTATAGTAGAGCAACCCAAATTCTAGCTGTAAGGTAACATAACATCATAAAATGAACCGGGTTATATCGTCCACTGAGAGGACTATGGTAAACCAAAACTGAAACAATAAAGGAAAAGGAAAAGTGAAAAAAAAATAACAGGGAACTACGACAAGAAAAGAATGGATGACAAGAGAAGAAATTGGAAAGAGAGAGGAGGGGAATAGGGAGTAGAGGAGGAGGGGGGGGGGGGACCTGAGGATGTGCACTAAGGTGGATTTGAATGAAACTAACCTGACTGCTAGGATTGCCTTTTCATTTTCATTTTAGTTTGAAGGGATGAAATCAAGAGTTACTCCTGAAATTTCGATGTCCAGGGTTCCCAAAAATCGCGAAACCTAGACACCGACAGGGATTGATTAGCAAAGAATTTTTCATATGAGTGTTGAACTTTTACCCGTTGTATGACCTCACTGACATTAGGGACCAAAGTGGATTTCCATTTAGAAGTGATTGTGAGTCTGGCTGCTAATAGGACGTGAGTTGTAATACTTCTAAATTGCATGGGGATATTTTGTATATTCAATAAAAGAAGAGCTAACTGAGGCTTCGGAGCAATAAAGAACCCAGTGATCGAGGAGATCAATTTGAAGACTGCACGCCAAAAGCTGCGGATGCATTTGCATTCCCACAAAATGTGGAAAATATTTCCCCTTGCTCCACAAAGTCTCCAACAATCACTGGTCTCTGTGGGAAAAATCATAGACAACCTAACAGGAGTCATGTATGATCTGTGTAATGTCCGCAACATTATGTCCCAATGGCCAGTGCAATGCGAAAACTTAAAGCAGGTGCCAATAGCCGTTTTCCATTCATCTATAGAGTGGACTGACCCTAAGTCTCTTTCCCAGCTCACCATATTAGAGGTTTTGTTGCGACTAGTGTTGTTTTGAAGAATACGATAGAACCACGACAGGCCCTTAGGCACATTGTGATTTTTCAAGAGGTATGTCCACACCTCATTGTGTACTGAGTAATTTGCTTCAGGGTGTTTTACGTGAAAATGATGTATTTGTGTCTTAGAAAACTGGTGGGTGTTTGGGTCTTTGGCATACAAGTCGTCACGTGTGAGTATGTCATCTCTCAGCCAGGAGGCAACTCTCAAGTTGGGAATTAGAAACTCATACACCTGGAGATTGGATAGAGTGTGTTTGATTAAAGAATCTCGAGGGGTCAGGAGGTGGAGTTTCTTCCATGCGTCAAGAGTTGCCTCTATGGAAGGAAATTTAGGGCATACCAAAGGTACATTAACCAACTGGGCCAAGAGCAGGGAAGGTAGATCTCTGTTGGACACTACCGATCTCTCTATTTGAACCCACAGTTTTGGAGACTGTGGGTCGAACCAGGCCTTGATCTGGTCCAACATAGCCGCCCTATAATAATTCCTCACATTTGGGAACCCCGCACCCCCCCATTTCCTATGTCTCTGGATTATGACAAAGGGGATTTTAGACATTTTTCTCTGCCATACAAATTGTCTGAACATTTTATCTATCAGGTTGAAGAAGGATTCGGGGAGACAGATGGGTAGAGTTCTAAAATAGTATATCAGTTTCGGAAGTACCATCATTTTCAAGGCTGCGATTCTTCCCAACCATGAAAGCTCGTAGGAGGCTATGTGTTGGAGGTCGTTCCTAACTGTATGAATAAGGCCAGGGAAATTGGCTTCGTATGAGTGGGAAGAAGGAAAGGCTATACGAACACCCAGATATGAAAATGCTTTAGACATCCATTGGCATTGGTATTTGTTTTTTAAAGTAGCCACTTGGGTCTGGGACATATTTACAGGCAACAGACATGACTTCACTACATTCAATTTGTAGAAAGAAACCTTGCTATACCTTTCTAATACTTTAAAAACTCCCTCCAGGGAGGAAGCCGGATTGGTGAGGGTCAGGACCACATCATCGGCAAAAAGGCCAATTTTGTGGATACTTTTCCCTACCTTTATGCCCGATATCGTGCAATCAGTCCTAATAGCCTCCGCCAGGGGTTCCATCATAAGAGTAAAAATGATGGGGGACAGTGGACAGCCCTGGCGGGTGCCATTTGTGATAGAAAATTTCTCTGATAGGGTGCTCGAAGTAAAGACTTTCGCTGACGGTATCGAATAAAGGGCTAGAATTGCTGATAAGATTTGTCCCTGGAGGCCGAACTTTTGTAGCGTTGCCTTCAGATAGCCCCAATGAACCCTATCAAAAGCCTTTTCGGCATCAAGCGCCAAAAAGGTTGTAGGGAGTTTGCTAGATTCAGCTATGTGTAATAGATCGAGCACCCTCCTAGTACCATCAGGGGCCTGTCTTCCTCTCACAAAACCCACCTGGTCCGGTTTGATCAAAGAGGGGGTGATTAATGCAAGTCTGTTGGCCAAAATTTTTGCGTAAATCTTAAGATCAGTGTTCAAAAGAGAAATAGGCCTGAAGTTTTGAGGGGAATCCGGCTTCTTCCCTGGTTTAGGTAATGTCACTATAATGGCTTGTAGCATCTCCTCTGGGAAGGAGGCTGCAGAGGAGGCCTTGCTGAACAACCGTTCCATGTACGGGACTAGGGATTGAGAAAATACACTATAGTACTCGGATGTGAAGCCATCCGCCCCCGGGGATTTGTTTTTAGGTAAAGATTTAATAGTGTCTAGAATTTCTGTACTTGTGATCTGGGAGTTCAGGGCAGCCAGATGATCTTCACTTAATTTAGGTAGGGATAAAGAATCAAGAAAGGATTTAATAGAATGCGGGGTGGGCTGTGGCGTGTTGTTATCTTGGCTGAGATTGTATAAATCCCTGTAATATTTCATAAAGGAGTTTGCTATTTTATCGGGATGGTGTTCCAGTATATTGGTATGGGGATCCCTCATGGAAGTCAGATTAGCCTTTTGCTGGCGTTTAGAAATATAGGTAGCCAATAGTTTGCCCGCCCTATTGCCACTCACATAAAACTGGGCTTTAAGTCTCCTCAAGCAATTATGGTGCCTAGAGAGAAGAGCTAAACGCACTTTTTGTCTACAATTAAATAGGTCAGAATCTAATCGAGGCGAGGGGTTCGCCTTGTGAAGGTCTTCCAAGGATTTTAATTCTGTAAGGAGGTTGTTCAGCAACGCCTCCCTCCGTTTTTTCTCCCTTGCTGCTGCCTGAATAAGGAGACCCCTGCTGAAGGCTTTGTGAGAGCACCATAGTGTAGCTACAGAGACATCAGCAGTGTCATTAATTTTAAAAAATTCAGTCAAATGAGTTTTTAGAGAGGAAACAACTGTGGGATTGGCTAGGAGACTGGTGTTATTTCTCCAAAGATATGTGGGAGAAATATTAAAGGAGTTCTTCAGAGTCAGAGATATAGGGGCATGGTCAGACCATGTGATAGAGTGTATCTTGGCCGCTTCAACTCTATGTAGAAGGGCCAGGTCTGTAAGAAAAAAGTCAATTCTGGAATATACACGATGAGGAGCAGAATAGTAGGTGTAGTCCCTTTCCATCGAGTTGAAACACCGCCAGGGGTCATAGAGGTTATGCTCTGTCAGTAGAGGTTGTAATTCTGTTCTAGAAGGTAGTGAAGAGCTAGAGCAGTCCAAGTGCCTATTTACGATGCAATTGAAGTCCCCACACAACAGTAATGCTCCTTTCTTAATTTTGTTAATTTTTTTCATAAGGGAGTTGATGAAGGAAAAGGGTCTCTGGTTAGGGGCGTAGACATTCACCAAGGTGAAGGTGACGTTGTTCAGGTCGCAAACTAAAATAATGAACCGACCGTTTGGGTCACTAATTACTTCGTGCAACTTGAAGGTGACTGTTTTACCGATGGCAATTAGTACTCCCCTTTTCTTCACTGGGGCCATGGAGTGAAATATATGAGGGAAAGATCTGTGGGTACATTTAGGCAGATTGGATGAAGTAAAATGAGTCTCTTGAGCGCACAACACATCTCCTTTAAGCTTATTAGCATCTTTCCACATGGCACTCCGCTTGAAAGGGCTATTGAGCCCATGTACATTCAAAGAGATTACTGATATAGACATGGTGAAAGAGGAGAGCTTGCTATATCTGTCACATTCAGCAGAGTCAATGGATGCAGTACTGAAATGTTACCTGTAGGTGGCGCCAAACCCTTTGTGGTGGGAACATAGGTCGATTCTGTACAGGGAAATGCTGTGGATACCTTTTGTAGATGCGTCATGCAGCAGGCAGATGAGAAGGTGAAATCCTCAGGTGTCTTGACATGGGGGGGAGAGTTAGAAGGGAAGAAGAAGAAAAAAAAAAGACAACAACACCAAAAAAAAAAGAAAAACCGTAAAGTCATGTAACATGTAAAAAGGTGACAACGGTCACAGAGTGCGAGCATATCTCGCTGAATTCCTCTGGGAGGGGTGTGAGCTCCGGAAGAACCCAAAATTAACTAGATAATATATGATTTCAATCCAGCCTCTTGGTTGGAAATGAATATTGGAGGCAGTGGAAACATAAACGAACAAAGATCAGGTAGTGCTCCATTCAGGGGATAACCTTGCAGCTGTGGGTTTAGAAGGAGGAGTAGTAGCTTCTTCTGGGAGAAGGTTCCATTTCTTTGCTAGGTCTAATCCTTCCTCAACACTCCTGATAGCATAAGTACGGTTGTCCCTATTGATCAGGAGTTTGGTAGGGAAGCCCCACGAGTATGTGATTTTGTGATTTTGCAGCAGTTTAGTAATTGACGTCAGATTTTTCCGTGCCAACATAGTATACTGCGATAAATCAGAATAAATGGAGATGTCCGAGTACGGAGCTGGCAAGGGGTGATTTTTTCTTGAGAATCTCATTAACTCATCCTTAACATGAAAGAAGTGCACACGTGCTATGACATCTCTCGGGACCTTCTCGGGGAGGAATTTAGGCTTAGGAAGGCGATGCGCTCTATCCACAATAATTTCAATACCAGGGAGGTCGGGCAAGATGGCTGCGATGAACTCCTGGACATAATGACGTAGGTCCCTAGGGAGAACTGATTCCTCCACCCCCCTCAGTTTGATATTATTCCTCCTGGACCTGTCCTCTAAATCCGCCAATTTTTCGCGCATTGCTTTAATTTCATCATCAGCGTCATAGTGTGCATCCACTAAATCATTATAGGCTAATGTAAAGTCACCCATTTTATCTTCTACGTGACTGATTCTCTCCCCAATGGCCGTGACCTCCTGTTTCAATTGTGAGACGCATTGTATCATGTCCTTATGCATAGACCCTCTCAGGGTCACCAGCATATCCCTCATGACAGTGTCACTAAGCGGGACCCCAGATGTAGGGAATTCTTGGATCTGATCCACAAAGTCCCTGGTGCTGTTTTGGGAATTACAGGCCTCATCCTGCTCACCTGCATATCTGTGGTACTCCGACCGCCGCTGCGATGACTTTTGCGGGCTACAGAAGGGAGAATGGGATGGTGTGGATCCTCCGCTTCCACCCCCCTCTCCGGGGGTCGGTGCTCCGCTCGGTGGCTGGAACGGACTATGCTGGCTTCCCCCTGCGTGCGATGAACGCCGCGGGTCCGAGGGCCCGGCGCCATCTTGCGGCCTAGGCGTACTTGCCGCGTGGTAGAAGTCGGTCAGCTTCTTCGGTTTGCGGTCCGACTTACGCTTTCCCATCGTGTCCGGGTGCTGCTAGAGGGACCCTCCTGCGATGTGTAGGGCTGGATCGTTGCCTGGTGTAGCTAGATGCGGGTTCAGTGCACGGAGCTCCCGTCTCACACAGCCATCCGCTCCGGCTGCTGGCCACGCCCCTATATCCTTTGTTTCATCATCTGCAAATTAAACAGAGTGACTGTGATCTACAAACAATGTCAGTTAATGCAAATTGACAAGTAATTTTTTTTTATATATATGAATGAATGAAAACTTATATAGCGCGGCACATGCGAACTGAATCGCCTCTGGGCGCTTGTTGTTCCTGTCTCCTTTGATATCAAAAGAGAAAAGTCTTGACCTTTTTCCTAAATGCTAGGTGGTTCTCCTCCAACCGAATGCTGGTTGGTAAAGCGTTCCATAGTCTGGGACCCTGGATCGCAAATCTTCTCTCTCCTTTGGACTTGAAGTTGGCTTTCGGAACCTGGAGCAGGTTCTGATTCGTGGATCGCAAAACGCGATTTGGATTATGCGCTTTTATTAATTCGCATAAGTAAAGGGGGGCACTCTCATGGACACATCTATGCGTAAGACAGAGAGCTTTAAAAGCAATTCTGTCTTTAACTGGCAGCCAATGAAGGGATCGCAGTGAAGGTGAGATGGATTCCCAGGGTTTTTTCCCAGTCACAAGTCTGGCGGCCGTATTCTGAACGACTTGCAGACGAGCGATTTGGTACTTGGGGAGGCCGAGGTAAAGGGCATTTGCATAATCCAGCCTGGAGTTTACAATAGCTCCCACCACGACCGCTAGGTCTTCTTTAGGGATGAACGGAGTGAGTCTGCGTAGTAGGCGCAGTAGATGGTGAGATCCGCTGACCACTGACCCTATTTGTGCGTCCATTGTCATAAAGGAGTCAAAAATGACCCCTAGGCTTTTGACTTTGGCGCTAGGGGTGATGAGTTTGCCCAAAATAGGCGGGGGGGTCCACGCTGTTGAAAGTTGATTCCTACGCTTGGCGTGAAACAGAAGAAGTTCTGTTTTCGCTCCATTGAGTTTAAGATAACTCTTTGTCATCCAGTCCTCTATCAAAGAGAGACATGTCTCTAGATTGAGGTGGTGATCCTGTCTGTTGCAGATGCGGAAATACAGTTGCGTGTCATCTGCATAAGAGTGATAAAGCAGTTTTTGGCTGCTAATAATCTCAAAAAGAGGACAAAGGTAGATGTTAAATAGCACTGGTGACAGAGGCGATCCTTGAGGGACTCCGCATGTTACTGTGCGTTTTTCAGACGTAAACGGTCCTAGCTTCACTGTTTGCGATCGGTTTTCCAAAAAAGAGGAGAACCAAGATAAATCGCCTTCTGCGACCCTGGCTACTTCAGTAAGCCGAGTCAGTAACAGATTGTGGTCTACAGTGTTAAAAGCTGAACTTAGGTCCAACAGAACCAGGAGACAAGATTCTCCTTCGTCTGCGGCCTTGAGAACATCGTCCCATACTTTCAGCAATGCTGTTTCCGTCCCATGTCCGGGACGGAAGCCTGATTGCAATGGATCAAGTAGCTTGTGGGTATCTAGATGCTGTTGCAGCTGTTGTACCACTACTTTTTCCATTATCTTAGAGAATATGTTGAGGCTTGGAGTGGGTCCTTGGGGTCCAGGGAGGGTTTCTTCAGGATGGGTTGGATTATACCCTCTTTCAACTGTGAGGGCACTATGCCCTCCAAGAAAGACTGGTTGATAAGCTGCGTAATGGGAGGAGCCAGGATGTCGGTGCATTCCTTCAGTAGTTTTGTGGGGATAATGTCATTTGGCGCTGCGCCATTGCGCAGAGTACAAATGACATTTTTAGTGGACTCAACGGAGATGGGTTCTAGGGTGAACTTACCTGATATCGAAGAATTACTATGGGTGCTGTGTGAGAGGCTACAGGGGGGGCTGAGGGGAGAATAGTTTTGCTGAATGCTTTCACGGATTGCCTCGATTTTATCAACGAAATAATCCGATAGCTCATTGCAAAATTCTTGTGTGTCAGGACTGGGGGCTTCAATACATCCTGGTTTCATGGTCTGGGTGACCATCTTGAAGAGTTCGCGGGGGCGGTTAAGGGCCCCGTTGATAGCCTCCGAGAAATAATTCTTCTTGGCTTGGAAAATTCCTTTGTGGTATTTTCTTGTTGTCGCCTTGTAGATGGATAGGTTTAGCTCTGAGGAACATCTTTTCCAGGCCGATTCTGCCCTTCTGCGTTCTTGCTTCAGTAACGACAGCTGGTTGTTAAACCAGCTGCGGTTGTTTTTCCGAATGCGGGTTCTTCGTTTCGGCGCTACCAAATCGGCTGACTGTAGCATGGCCGAGTTGATGGCTTCCAATGTTTCAACAGGCGTTTGATGCGGCTGAGTTGTTTCTATTTTTTTCCTTAAAGTCGTTCTGAAGAGTTCCGAGTGGAGCTTCTTCTGACATCTAGTCCAGTGTGTTGTCACTGGATTTGATGTTTTTGTTGTGGGGGGGATTGTGGAAATGAATTTAATTGCATGGTGGTCTGTCCATGGCAACTTTTCATTTTCCAAAATTTTTATTTCCAGATCTTGTCTGAAAATAAGATCAAGTGTGTGACCTGAAGCATGTGTGGGCCCACATACTAGTTGCTGTAACCCTAAATCTTCCAGGTGGTCAATACAGGCATCCACAACGATGTCTTGTGAGGAGTTGGCCCAGAGATTGAAATCCCCTAACAGCAGCAGGTGTTTGCTGTTGAGGGTATAAGTGGAGAAGAAATCCGTCCATGGTGATAGCAGCTGCGATTTTGGGCATGGCGGCCTATAGCAGAGCAGAATGTGGACGGTCTCGTTTGAATTTGCTTGCAGTTGCAGAGTAAGGGTTTCCATGAATGGAAGAGGGTTTTGAAGGGCTGGTTTTGTGATTGCAAGATGAGTCTTGTGGATCACCGCCAGGCCTCCCCCTCTTTGCCCTATTCTGTTTTCCGTGATAATACGGTAGTTTTCTGGCACCAGTTCTCCTAGAATGGTGTTACAGTCGGCTGCGAGCCAGCTCTCTGTAATAAAGAGGCAGTCTAAATCGTGTTGTAGAATGAAGTCATGGATTTCAAGTCTATGTTTTACTGCCGATCTTGTGTTGATCAAAGCACATAAAATGTGCTTGGGCTGGGGTAAACGGCTAAAATTTTTGATGGTCGATCGTCGATCGATCCTCAAAAGTTGCTCCATTCTTAGGGTCTTTTTGGTGATGGCTGGCAGTATTGCCGCGCAACTCCTCCGATCCCAAATGGTTTCTGCAGAGTACCGCAGATTAGCCATGGTAGCCAATGACCGGGGCAAAGTAGTTATTTTTTGGTGACGATGGGGGGAGGATTCAGTGAATCCTCCCAGCTTGATCCAGAGGAAGGCAAAAAAACCCTAGCCGTGCTGTGCCAATTTGCTTTGGTAGGGGAAAAAATTCCTTCCTGATCCCTGAATGGCGATCGGGCGAAGCCCCTGGATCAAGTATTATTAAATTATGAAACAGGGGGGTGAGAGCTGTCACTGCTGCTGGGGTGTACCAAGATGGCCGCCGACCGGGAGCAGGACCAGGGACCCAGGCTGATGTATAGTCAGCTGGATGGACTGGGATGGGGGGGGGACTGGTTGTTGAGGGGTGGATGAGTCCTGCAGGGGGCTGGGGGCGAACTCCTGGGAAGTTTCTGGTGGCTTGGAGGGGATTCTGTGTGTGAAATTGCGGCGCGGTGTTAGGCCGCAGGTGAAGCCGCGGACTTTCCTGGATCGCGGCCCCGCGTATGAGAGAGGCCTGGCGCGGAGGTCCCGAAAAACGACCTGGAATGGCGAAAATTGCCGTGGAGAGGTGGCAGGTAGGTGCCTCTGAATGGTGATGGCTGTATGGGGGGCGTATGGACCAGAGTGAAGGAGCGGGGGAGCGGCTGGTTGTTAGGGGGGGGCCGGAGCTGGAGGAAGCGGATCGCGGGGGAGTTGTTTCTCCGCTGGGGGAGATTAGGCTGCCGCCGTGGCTGTCCTAACAAGGACGGCCACCTACGGGTCCTGGGGAGGTGTAGATCGCCCTGAGTAGCAGGGGCTTACCTGGAGGGTGAGAAGCGGCCAGAGAAGGCGGATGAGAAGGCCTGCTGAGGCGGGGGGGTGGAAAACCCTGCCTGTCTGGAGCCCAGGAGCCACACGTCCTACTGGTAGGTACGTGCGCCGATTACTACTGGGACAGTTCTCGCCCTGGGGGAGGGTCACTCTTTCAGACCCAACAGGAAGAGCTCCTGGAACATATATATATATATAAATAAAACATGTGTTCTTTTTTAAATCCTTATTAAGGTATATGTGAACCCTTAAAATATAAATTAAAAGCAGAATGTTTGTATATATATATATATATATATATATACAGTATCTCACAAAAAAAGTACATAGTGGGCGTAGCTCTAAAGTGGTGTGGTTAGCAGCTGCAGTCTGTGTCCCATCAATTTTTGTGCACACAAAAAAACAAAACAAAACAAAAAAAAACACTGTGCTGAGTGTAAGAATACCAAATAGCAGCACACTACAATGTCAGGATATTTAAATGGAAATACATATACACCTATTACTTTTAGTGTTATAGCGTCAAAGATGCCAAATACACAAAAGCAATTGTGAATTCATCAAAATGCTTTAAAACAATGTGCCAATAAATGCTTGAGTTTTCTTCAATTATTCTGCTGTGAGAATAAACAGGTCAGCTTTGGTGCACCACAGCAAACTTCAACTTGTGTGATAGTGCACAACCTCAGTGATCCACTGACTCTTTTTGGAATGGAAGATCTCATTTCAAGGAGATCAACAAGTTCCTGGATGTTACACAGCTATGATGTTTCCTAATCCAAGTGCACCTAGCAAATGTAAGGAGAAAGGACCTCAGCACAATGCTAACAATATCTGGTAGACCATTCATGCTACCCAGCATTAGACAGACATAAACACCAATCTCTCCCACTCCCCCCCCCCTGCAGCAGATGCTCTACTCCATGCAAGCTCAGCAGCAAACACCAGAGGTTACAGTACACACAGAGCACAGTGACAGGGAGGAGGTGAAACAATATCAGAGAATGTTTTCCTCACTCTTTCATCTTGCTGACAAGACAAACCGAACACTCCTGACCACATGCAGGGGGGAAGGGGGGGAGAGATTATCAGGAAAGCAAAGGCAGAGACACAGCAGCTGTTCTTGCAGCTCCAGAGTCGGGACACAAGTATAGCACTAACCTTACACAGCCCGGGAAAACAAACTCCTGAGTCCTCTCCAGTCTCCAGACACACACTGCCACCAACAAGTCTCCCAGCTCTTCTAAACACAGAGCGAGTACTGTGTAGAGCAGAGGAAAGGAGAAGTGTCCCAGTATCACTTACAATGGATGAACCCCCGCACTAGGAGGTCCGGCACTTACTTGTTCAGGCGGCCTGCTGTGGTGTGCTCTCCTCTGGGAGTCCGCTCCTCAAGCTTCCTCCTCGGGGCCATGACACAGGGGAAACCGGAAGTGACATAGGGTACTTACCTGTCCATCAAAGCTTCCGGCCCTAGTAACACATACTACAGTCGCGAGCGGAAGTGCTCAGCGCAATCAATTGCTCCCAATGGCGGGTTAAAAGCCCCCAAATGAAGCGCCTCGTCTGCAATCGTGTGATTGCATAGACGTGGCGGTTCCCAACAGCACTGCTCCCAGCGTCCGGCGCCCGCACACAGTACAGAAAAAAAAAGTTCTTAAAGGGACATTTAAAAAAATATATATATATAATTTTTTTTCTTTTTCTTTTTTTTTTTACTGCCTGGGGTGGGGGGGTGGCGCCCATGCGCCCCGTATGGACGGGCTGTCACTGCTTAGCACAGTGGGCCTTGATTGTGCAAGGAATTTTTTTACTTAGCTTAGTGAGTGAGGTAAATTGTGCTAACTTCAATCATTCAATTATCTGCAAGCAATATATATATATATATCTTTTTTTAATTTCCCTTGCATGAAATTGGGTAAATGTAATTTGTAATATTTCACTTAGCTCAGTGAAATTTGCCATTCAAAGTGAATATTCATCCTACAAGTGAAAAAATCCTACTCCTTTAGCAATTCAGCTTTGATTGTTAGATATAATTGACTGCACTGTGCACTTAGCACAGTGTTTGCTGTAGTGTTTATTGCATAAAGGCATGGTGCATGAATGTAGTCACAAATGTATAGTTTAAAAGAAGCATAGAATGATCACCAGGTCATGGAGCTGTTATTGCCTTAATACTATGGGGCCTTTGTATAAATGGTTGCAATTTTTAAGGGGTACCGTAATATAAATTCTGACAGTTTTTCATTGTTCTAAACCTGCTCTTGGTAAATTTTTACCGTACTAATACAAATTATGAACCCCTAAAACCCTTAGGAGCCCATTATTTACAATATAGTGCAGCTGTTAATTTCCAATAGAATGAAGCTGAAGTTGGAACTTTACTTAAGATGGAGTAATACTCTTTTTCATTTTCAGTACATTTCATAAGCTTTTCATGGATTTTGTAATTTGCACTTTTATTTTACACTGTAACTTTCCACATCATTTTTTATAAACTAGTGAATAAATAAATAAATAAATAAATAAAATGTAAAAAAATTGCTTGGGCAAAACAAAAAGCAACATTTATTTTTTTTTTTTTTTTTTAAATAGCATCAATATTTTTATGGAAGTGTGGATATATTCTTTAATATATTCTCAGTGAGAAATGTCAGGTGGGGATCACTACACAGTATGTATTTAGCTGTCAAAATGAATTGTTAAGATATATGATTTGAAAATGCTCAGCACTTTGTTATGAAAAGAATGATACAGTATCTGTGCAGGTGCATTGTCTCTGCATCTGTAAATTACAATTATAAATCACATGTCACTTTTAAGAATTACTCACCTGTGTGCCATTTGACAATAGAAGTTACCTTTTTGATGAGGATAAATTATTTCTACTGCAACTGAACTTCTAAAGCTATCATAGACAATAGAAATATATACAGTATATACAATAAATGTATATATACAGTATATGTGTGTGTGTGTATATATATATATATATATATATATATATATATATATATATATATATATATATATATATACATATATATATTGTAACCCTATTATGTGATGAAGGAATAGAATAATTCACTAACAGTTCACATCAAAGTTTTCTAAGCTATTTTCAGCTTCTGTTCACACTGATTAGGCACACCAGGGTACTTTGCATCCCAATATCTTCTTCTGCTACTTTTACCTAGAATTCATTTGACCTTCATTCACATTTACACACATTTACTATATTTTATTGTTTACTACAATAGTCTATCATTTATTTACACTGGGCAAAATTATAAACGCAACACTTTTGTGTTTGCCCTTATTATCATAAGCTTAACACAAAGATCTATGCCTTTTTCTATTAACACAAAATGCCTATTTCTCTCAAATATCGTTTACAAATCTGTGTTAGTGAGTACTTCTCCTTTGCTGAGATAATTCATCCACCTCACAGGTGTGGCATATCAAGATGCTGATTAGATAGCATGTTTATTGCACAGGTGTGCCTTAGACTGGCCACAATAAAAGGTCAGTCTAAAACGTGTAGTTTTACTGTATTGTTGGGGTCGGGTGGGTCCCGAAACCAGTCAGTATTTGGTGTGACCACCATTTTCCTCACAGTGCAGAACATCTCATTTGCCTAGATCAGGTTGGTGACTGTGGTCTGTGGAATGTTGGTCCATTCCTCTTCAATGGCTATGCGAAGTTGCTGGATATTGGTAGTGTCAGAGTCTAAAGAACTTACCGAGGCCAAGATGCTGCGGACGGCTCACCCTTGCGAACCAGTGCTGACCGCCCTCTGGTGATGGAGACAGAGAGGTGACAGCACCGGAAGGCACCGGTACCGGAAACAGGAAGCTGGGTCAAGGTGTAGATCAGGGAAGGCACCAGATCTGCAGACAGGCCGAGGAGACAGTCCGTGGCACCAAACAGGAACAGAGGTCCAAATAGGCAAAACTAGTTCAAGGTACTGGTTGTGGATCACGGGTCAAAAGAGATCAAGGAAAGTCCAGTAATGCAAGCCGGGGTCAAAGGATCGGAGAGGTCAGCAGAAGTCCAAGAATACGAGCCGAGATCAAAGGATTGGAGAGGTTAGCAAAGTCCAGGAGTGCAAGCCGGGGTCAAGGGTTGGAGAGGTCAGCAGAGTCCAAGGCAGGCCGAGATCAGGATTCAAACAGGTAAGCCAGAAGGTTTTCAGGACAAACAGGTTCACAGCAACGAGACACATACAGGAGCTGATGACAAACCAGCAACCTGCCATGTGTCAGAGGCCGGTTTAAATAGGGTGGTGAGCCCTGTGATTGGCTCCGACGGAATCGCGTGAGTTCGCGCCGCGCGCGTGCTCCCGCACACGTCGCGCCGCTGGACCGTGCCCGCGTACGTGCGCGCGCATGCGCCGAATAGAGACGTGCGATCGCGTCGTTCGACTGCGCATGTGCGCGCGATCAAAGTCCACAGAATTGGTGCCCTGACAGTGCCCCCCCCAAGGGGCGAACTCCGGACGCCCAAACTGGCCATTAGTTCTGGATGTTCTCGATGAAAGGTCCGGATCAATCGAGGGGCATGAATGTTCCTGGAAGGTTCCCAAGAATTGTCCTCCAGAGGATAGCCCTTCCATTTAATGAGGTATTGGAGTTGTCTCCCTCTCTTCCTGCAGTTCAGAATAGTCTCCACTTCAAATTCTCTTTCCCCTTCAACCTCTACTGGCGGAGGTGGAGGTTCCTCCCTGCCTGGAAAAGGATCCGGAACCAGAGGTTTAAGCAGGGAAGCATGGAATACCGGATGGATTCTATAAGATTCGGGTAGCACCAGTTCGAAGGCCACAGAGTTGATCCTGCGTTTAATTTTGAATGGGCCAATAAATCTTGGGCCCAATTTTTGTGAGGAAATAGGTAATTTAAGATGTGAAGTGGATAGCCAAACCTCCTCGCCGACCTGAAATGTAGGACAGTCCTTCCTTCCTCTGTCGAAGTATCTTTTATAGTCCTCCTGAGCTTGTCGCATTACTTTTTGTAGTAACTGGAAGTTATGTTTAATGGCAGTTACACGTTCCTGGACGGCCGGAACAGGTGTATCAGGAATGAGGTCTGGCAGGAAGGAGGGATGGAAGCCACAGTTGGCCCAGAATGGGGTTTGGTTGGTAGTTGCATGAACCGAATTATTGTATGCAAACTCAGCAGAAGCTAGTAGGGATCGCCAATCATCCTGGGAGGCTGAACAAAAACAGCGGAGGTACTGCTCTAAAGTCTGATTGGTTCTCTCGGTTTGGCCGTTGCTCCGAGGATGGTAGGCCGAGGACAGGCAGACCTTCACTTCCAAGGACTTACAGAGTTCCTTCCAAAACTTAGACGTAAATTGTGTACCCCTATCGGATACGACGCTCTTAGGGACCCCGTGAAGTCTGATGATTTCATTAAAGAACATCTTTGCTGTGTCAGAGGCTGAGGGTGTGCCGATCATGGGCAGGAAATGCGCCATCTTGGACAAGCGGTCGACCACGACTAAGATCGTGGTGAACCCCTCAGAAGGTGGCAGGTCCACGATAAAGTCCATTGATATGTCTGCCCAAGGACGCTCCGGGATGGGTAATGGCTTGAGTAGGCCCCAGGTCTTATTATTGGATCCCTTGTTGCGCTGGCAACAAGTGCAGGAGGCCACATAGGTCTTACAGTCCCGTTTCCAATTAGGCCACCAAAAGGACCGAGAGATCAATTCAGAGGTCTTGCGTGTCCCAAAATGTCCTGCAAGCTTAAGGTCGTGGAAGGTGCTAAGAAGTAACTGTCTTACCTCCCTTGGCACGAAGATCTTGTCTCGGGACCACCATAAGTCCTCTCGTTTAACCAGGGACGAGACTTCTGGGTCGGAGCATTGGTGCGATGCCTCTTTAAGAGAACTGAGAAGGTCTGACTGAGAAATCAAGAAAAAATTTTGAGGTTTCAGAATAGTACTGGGTTCTGATGAGTTGGGAGTTTCGGGAAACATCCTTGAAAGGGCATCTGCTTTACCGTTCTTTGATCCGGGTCTATACGTAATGTGGAAGTTGAAGCGAGTGAAGAAGAGTGCCCAGCGGGCCTGTCTGGGTCGAAGACGCTTCGCGGAACGTAAGTACTCCAAATTCCTGTGGTCCGTGAAAATTAGGATGGGATGGCTTGCCCCCTCCAGCAGGTACCTCCATTCTTCTAGCGCGAATTTGATGGCGAGCAGCTCCCTATCGCCCACGTCGTAGTTCTTTTCAGACAAAGAGAGTTTCCGGGAGGCATAGGCAACAGGGTGCAGAAGAGATTTGGGTCCCTGCCTCTGGGATAGGACAGCGCCTGTAGCGGACTCGGAGGCATCAACTTCTAAGATGAACGGTAGTGCAGGATCAGGATGGTGTAGGACAGGGGCAGAGGAAAATACTGTCTTTAGTTTGGAAAAAGCCTCCTGGGCTTCCTGGGACCATTGAAAACGGTTTCCTTGCCTTGTGAGCTGGGTGATGGGAGAAACGATGGCGGAGAACCCGGCGATGAATCTTCTGTAGAAGTTGGCGAAGCCAATGAAGCGTTGAACGCCTTTTTTATCTGTCGGGGCCGGTCAATCTTGAATGGCCTTGACCTTCTGGGGGTCCATGGCAATCCCATTTGTGGATATTATGAAACCCAGGAACTGTACTGAGTGTCTCTCAAACTCACACTTCTCTGCTTTGAGATATAACCAGTGTTTTCTGAGGATCATGAGGACCTGTTTGACGTGGTCTCGGTGAAGTTCCAACGTAGCCGAGAAGATGAGGATGTCATCTAAGTATACGACAAGAAAGTCGTCCAGGTGTTGGCGAAATATATCATTGACCAGATGTTGAAAAGTGGCCGGGGAGTTGCAGAGCCCGAAGGGCATGACTAAGTATTCGAAATGTCCGAATCTAGACCTAAACGCCGTCTTCCACTCGTCCCCTTCCCTGATCCGGACTAGATTGTAGGCGCCCCGAAGGTCGAGCTTGGAGAAAATTTGTGCTGAGCGAAATCGTTGAAATAACTCCGAGATGAGTGGTAATAGGTACCTATTTTTAATGGTGATCTTGTTTAGCTCTCTGTAGTCGATGCAAGGTCTAAGGGAGCCGTCCTTCTTTTCGACAAAAAAGATCCCGGCCCCCGCGGGAGAGGAGGAAGGTCGAATGAACTTCTTCTCTAAGTTCTCGTCGATGTAGTTTTTGAGAGCTGTTAACTCGGTCTCGGAGAGAGGGAAGACTCGGCCAAAAGGGATCTTGGCGCCCGGCAGGAGATCGATGGGGCAGTCGTAAGGTCGATGTGGGGGCAGACAATCGGCCTGTTGTTTATCGAAAACGTCTTTGAATTCCAGATAGACCGGAGGGACGTGTAGAAGACTTTCTGGTGGTTTTAGAATGGTAGAGCAGGAGACCGGAGGAAGTGGAAGGCAGTGCTGGGAGCAGTATGAGGAGGTAAGGTTTATTTCTTTCGTGAGCCAATTGATACAGGGTTGGTGAAGCTGCAACCACGGAAGACCCAGGATAATATGATACCTAGGAGATGAGATGAGGTCCAGACGTAGGTGCTCTTGGTGACCTGAATCCGTGGTAGCAAGCAGAGGGAGAGTTTCCTGGGTGACCAGACCAAGGACGGGAACCGTCAGCCAAGAGGACCTGAAGATGAACGTCTTTAGTACGGCAGGGGACATGCAACTTCCGGGCCGTAGTAGAGTCCAAGAAGCTGCTGCAAGCTCCAGAATCAACGATTGCCGGCAGGCGGGTCTCCCCGTCCGGAAGCTGAAGAGAAAGAAAAAGCACGATGTAAGTCTGTGGTAATTGGGAGGTATGGTAATTAAACACCGGTGAAAGTTTCGACTTACTAGGCCTGACAGGGCAGTTGAGGAGGAAGTGGTTACCCGCGCCACAGTAGAGGCAAAGATTCTCCCGTCACCTGCGCAGTCGTTCCTCTGGGGTGAGTGGTGCTCGAACTACGCCGAGCTGCATAGGCTCTGGATCCGGCAATGAGGGACTGGGTGAAGCAGGTGGAGAAATGGGTACTGAAGGCTGTCTTGGTGGAGTCCAACTGAGACGGGTGGTCTGGAACCGCTCAGAACGCCGCTCCCGCAGGCTTCGGTCCAGTTTGGTGGCAGCTTGGATCAGGCCTTCCAGTGAAGCGGGGGTTTCAGAGCGTGCAAGTTCATCTTTGAGGGCCTCGGAGAGACCTTGACGGTACTGGTACTTTAAAGCCGCTTCGTTCCAACCTGTGTCTGCTGACCACTTCCTGAACTCAGCAGTATAGTCCTCTATGGGCCGCCGGCCCTGACTCAAATTGTGGAGGGTAGCTTCTGCGGTGGCGGAGCGCAGCGGATCGTCGTAGAGCTTGGCCATGTGGGTGAAGAAGGCGTCAATGGTGTCCAGAACAGGGCTTCTTTGTTCCATTAAGCCATGGGCCCAGGCCTGGGGCTCATCCGAGAGAAGGGAGATGACAAACCCTACTTTTACAGCTTCCGAGCAAAAGGTCCTTGGTTGTAGGGCAAAATACAAGGTGCAGGCATTCTTAAAGGCCCGATACTTCCTTCGGTCACCTACAAACCGTTCGGGTGTAGGTACTCGGGGTTCAGGGTGTGGGATCATTACTGCTGGACCCGAAGAGGATGGCGGAGCTGTGTGCCCTGTCGTTTGGATGGTAGGGGCTGCAGAAGGTCCTGGAGGAGTGGCTATTTGTTGTAGACGGCCGTCCATCTGGAGGTATCCCTCCTGTAGTTTTTGCACTGCTTCGGTCAGGGCGGAAACTTGCTGGCAGAGAGTTTCGAATGGTGAGCGCACCCGGTCGGCCTCAGACATCTGGCTGGTTTGTACTGTCAGAGTCTAAAGAACTTACCGAGGCCAAGATGCTGCGGACGGCTCACCCTTGCGAACCAGTGCTGACCGCCCTCTGGTGATGGAGACAGAGAGGTGACAGCACCGGAAGGCACCGGTACCGGAAACAGGAAGCTGGGTCAAGGTGTAGATCAGGGAAGGCACCGGATCTGCAGACAGGCCGAGGAGACAGTCCGTGGCACCAAACAGGAACAGAGGTCCAAATAGGCAAAACTAGTTCAAGGTACTGGTTGTGGATCACGGGTCAAAAGAGATCAAGGAAAGTCCAGTAATGCAAGCCGGGGTCAAAGGATCGGAGAGGTCAGCGGAAGTCCAAGAATACGAGCCGAGATCAAAGGATTGGAGAGGTTAGCAAAGTCCAGGAGTGCAAGCCGGGGTCAAGGGTTGGAGAGGTCAGCAGAGTCCAAGGCAGGCCGAGATCAGGATTCAAACAGGTAAGCCAGAAGGTTTTCAGGACAAACAGGTTCACAGCAACGAGACACATACAGGAGCTGATGACAAACCAGCAACCTGCCATGTGTCAGAGGCCGGTTTAAATAGGGTGGTGAGCCCTGTGATTGGCTCCGACGGAATCGCGTGAGTTTGCGCCGCGCGCGCGCTCCCGCACACGTCACGCCGCTGGACCGTGCCCGCGTACGTGCGCGCGCATGCGCCGAATAGAGACGTGCGATCGCGTCGTTCTACTGCGCATGTGCGCGCGATCAAAGTCCGCAGAATTGGTGCCCTGACAGGTAGGAACTGGAACATGCTGTCGTATACGCCGATCCAGAGAATCCCAAACAATTTCAATGGGTGACATGTCCAGTGAGTATGCTGGCCATGCAGTAACTGGGATGTTTTCAGCTTCCAGGAATTGTGTACAGGTCTTTGCAACATGGGGCCGTGCATGAATGGCACAACAATGGGCTTCAGGATCTCATCAAGGTATCTCTGTGCATTCAAAATGTCATCAATAACATGCACCCGTGTTTGTTGTTGTTGATATGTTACCCATATCATAACTAGTGTTGCTCACGAATATTCGTATTGCGAATATTCGGCTCGAATATGGCATATTCGAGATATATTCCGAATTTCGCGGTGAATATTCGCTATTTCGAATATTCGTATCTTTTCAATTTTTTTTAGAACAGATCACATCCTAGAGATCCCCATCGACGTCTAAAAGCATTGCTGGTATGATTAGAGACCTTGGGCCGAGTAGCTGCAGTGATCATTTTATATTGCCGAAAAATCGTAATGCGATTATTCGGCAATAGCGATATCGCGCGATTATTTTCGAGAAATTCGCAATATTGTTTTTAGCTAAAATAACACATATATTCGATTTCAGAGTGTTACTGTCGAAATTCCGCATTTCTCATTCGCATTCTTGCGAAATTACGATAAAATATCAAGAATATTCTGAGCCAATCAGAGTGCTCCTTCCGCATTTGCCGAATATTCGCAATTATTTTGTATTGTAATATATCAAGAATATTCTGAGCCAATCAGAGTGCTCCTTCCGCATTTGCCGAATATTCGCAATTATTTTGTATTGTAATATATCACGAATATTCTGAGCCAATCAGAGTGCTCCTTCCGCATTTGCCGAATATTCGCAATTATTTTGTATTGTAATATATCACGAATATTCTGAGCCAATCAGAGTGCTCCTTCCGCATTCCGAATATTCATTTTTTGTATTGTAATATATCACGAATATTCGAGCCAATCAGAGTTCCATTCCGCATTTCTCGATTTCGCATTTGGTATTATAAAATATCACAAATATTCTGAGCCAATCAGAGTGCTCCATTCCGCATTTCTCAAAATTTTGCATTCGCATTCGCATTCGCAATAGCGAAAATTCGCAATCATTTCATTTCCAAAAAATATCACGAATATTCGTATTTAGCGAATATATCTCGAATATTCGACTATATATTCGAGATATATCGCGAAAATCGAATATGGCATATTCTGCTCAACACTAATCATAACCCCACTGCCACCATGGGCCACTCAATCCACAATGTTGACATCAGAAAACCACTCACCCACACAACACCCTACACACTGTCTGCCATCTGCCCTGTACAGTGAAAACTGGGATTCATCTGTGAAGAGAACACCTCTCCAAAGTGCCAGATGCCATCAAAAGTAAGCATTTGCCCACTCATTTTGGTTACGATGATGAACTTCAGTCAGGTCGAGACTCCAGAGAGGATGATGAGTATGCAGATGAGCTTCCCTGAGATGGTTTGATTCTGAGATGCAGAGTTTCTTTGGGTATGCAAACTGATTGTTGCAACAGCTGTCCGGGTGGCTGGTCGCACACGATCTTTGAGGTTTAGACGCTGGATGTGGAGGTCCTGGTCTGCAGTGGTAAGGCCGGTTAAATGCACTGCCAAATCCTCTGAAATGCCTTTGGAGATGGCTTATGGTAGAGCAATCAACGTTAAATTCAAGGGCAACAGCTCTGATGAACATTCCTGCAGTCTGAATGCCAATTGCATGCTCCCTCAAAACTTGTGGCATTGTGCTGTGTGATAAAACTGCACATTTTAGAGTGGCCTTTTTGTGGCCAGCCTAAGTCACACCTGTGCAATAATCATGGGCCCAGATTCACGTAAGCTTTACACCAGCGTATCTAGAGATTCCCCAGGCTAGATACACCTGAAAAAAATAGGCTTCTGCCTCCTGGCGTAACTTGCCTACGCTGGCGTATCTTGGGCGCATAGTTACGCTGGACGCCCCATTGCAAATATGCAAATGAGGGAGATACGTCGATTCACGAACGTAGATGCGCCTGACGGAAAAGATACGCGGTTTGCGTAAGGCTTACATCCGGCGTAAAGTTATTCCACATATAGGTGGCGCAACCAATGCAAAGGTATGGACGAGGGAACAGCCATCGTATTTTACGTAGTTTACGTAGTACTACGAAGACGCATGCGCAGTTTGTTTTTTTAAGCTCTGCCCATCATTTGCATGGGGTCATGCTTCATTTTAATATATCACGCCCACTTCCAGCCCACTTCCACCTACTTTGACTTATGTCGGCTTACGCCGACAACTATACGCTACAACGGCGCAACGTTGATCGCATATTCTTTGTGAATACCATGCTTGCCTCTCAACGTTGCGCCGGCGTAGCCTAAAGAAGATACGCTACACCGGCTGAAAGATGCGCCGATCTACGTGAATCCGGGCCATGCTGTCTAATCAGCATCTTGATATGCCACTCCTGTGAGGTGGATGGATTATCTCGGCAAAGAAGAAGTGCTCACTAACACAGATTTAGACAGATTTGTGAACAATATTTGAGAGAAATAGGCCTTTTGTGTACTGTACATTAAAAAAAAGTCATAGATCTTTGCATTCAGCTCATGATAAATAGGGGCAAACACAAAAGTGTTGTGTTTATAATTTTGCTTAGTGTATGTAATTTGTACCCAGTACTAATAAGAGTGAATTTGCAATTTGGTAGTTTTCACATGAAGGGAAATCCCCTTGGGGTTTAGACAAACCTGAAAGAGGTTTTAATTTCCCTGGTTATGGTTCAAATAAAAAAAAAAATCTGATTGGAATTCCACTGTAATGTCAAATGGGGCGCCACTTAACTGGCGCCCCATAACAGGCCTAAATGTTCTCTCCAAGGTAATGGAGAAGGCAGTGGTACAGCAGCTGCAACAGCATCTAGATACCCACAATTTACTCGATTGCAATCGGGCTTCCGACACGGGACGGAAACAGCATTAAGATAAAAGGCTCTTCTCTTCTGGTTCTGCTGGACCTAAGCGCAGCCTTTGATACAGTTGATCACAAGCTGTTATTGACCCGGCTGGCTAAAATAGCCAAAGTCGCAGAAAGCGATCTATCCTGGTTCTCCTCTTTTGTGGAAAACCGATCGCAAATAGTTAAGCTAGGACCATTCACTTCGGAACAACGCACATTATCGTGCGGGGTCCCTCAGGGATCTCCCCTGTCGCCGATGTTATTTAACATCTATCTGCGTCCTCTTTTTGAAATCATCAGCAGCCAAAAACTGCTATATCACTCTTACGCAGACGACACGCAACTGTACTTCCGCAAATAAAAAGGATCACCACCTCAATCTAGAGACATGCCTCTCTGTGATTGAGGACTGGATGACAAAGAGTTATCTAAAACTCAACGGAGCGAAAACAGAACTTCTTCTGTTTCACGCCAAGCGTAGCAATCAATCGATTGGATCCATGGGCAAAGTCATCACCCCTAGCGCAAAGTCAAAAGTCTTGGGGTCATCTTTGACTCCGACATGACAATGAACGCACAAATAGGGGCAGTAGTCAGCGGATCTCACTATCTGCTGCGCACTACGCAGACTCACGCCTTTTATTCCCAAGAAAGACATAGTGGTCGTGGTGGGAGCGATTGTAAACTCCAGATTGGACTATGCAAATGCCCTTTACCTCGGACTTCCCAAGTACCAAATCGCTCGTCTTCAAGTCGTTCAAAATACGGCCACCAGACTTGTGACTGGGAAAAAACTGGGAATCAATCTCACCCTCGTTGAGATCCCTTCACTGGCTACCAGTCAAAGACAGAATCACCTTTAAAGCACTCTGTCTAACGCATAGATGTATCCATGAATGCTCCCCATTATCTATGCGAAAAATTAAAAATGTACAATCCCAATCGTATTCTACGATCCAATAATCAAAATCGGCTTCAGATACCGAAAGCCAGATACAAGTCCAAAGGAGACAGGAGATTCGCTGTCCAAGGTCCCAGACTATGGAACGCCTTACCAGAGCATTCGACTGGAGGAGAACTACTTGGTCTTCAGGAGAAAGATTAAGACTCATCTCTTTATCTCAAGAGAAAGGAACAACAAGCGCCCAGAGGCGATTTATTTCGCATGTGCTGCGCTATACAAGTTCTTCATTCATTCATTCATTCAAATGTGACAGGCCTGAACAATGTGTTCTATGGGTGAATTAAAAAAACTGGAGCAAAAAGAAAAAAAAAACAGTTGTGCAGAGTAACAGATAATCATCTAGCTTACACTTGTTCAGCTAAACTTTGAAAAAAAAAATTGAAACTAATTTGTTGCCATGCACAGCTGCTTCAGATTCTGGCTGGTCCAGTCCAGTCTTAGTATATTTCCCTCTATGAAAATATGAGTTATTCAAAAAAGTGGTGCTAATTGAATGCACAGATACATTACAAAACTGATGGAAGTTTTAGATACAGTATGTTCTGTGAAGTGATGATTGACCAAACCCTTTTACAAGGAATGAGGTTAGGGTTCACTGCTAAATTGGGTTCTGTTGGTCTTGGTGGTATGAAGTTCAATGTTTCAGTGAATTTATATGCTGTTTTGCCCAGATTTTATTTTTAAACCATAATGCACTGCTTGGCATTTGGACTATTAACATAAGGCTTAGAAGGCTTAGAAGGGCCAATAAGGGGGCTTTTTGTTAAGCCAGTGTCCTCACTATAAAAATGAGGTGGTTTATGGTGAGCCATGTGTCAGTAAATTGCAAATAGTTTCTCGAAAAGCATAGAGAAAGCCGATGAACTGCACAAGGAGATGTTATTATCAGTAGAAAACCTAACTTTAAATCTGATTGATAGATCCTTAGGAAATCAATCCCATTTGCTGCCCTTTTTTGTTCTTATTATTGAGGACTTGTATTGTGTTTGATTTTATTAGTGGTTAATTTGAGGTCAGTGGACACTTTTAGCTGCTATCCAATCCATAGCAAACTTTTTTGCAAATGTATGTAGCACACCCTACGTGGGAGCTGCAGATGTACAAGGATCCACCTGTCATGGTCTGGAGTCAGGCTCAGAGGCCAGTAGCTATAGCAGCAGAGCAGGTATTCACACTGGTCACCCTGGCTGATGACACAGGTTCACCTGAGGTGCAGGATCTAAGCACTAAACCGGTATTCACCAGGGCTTCTGATGGTAGAGAGCGGCTTTGCTGTGTGTTAGTATCAGGTCACGATCCCCAGGATAGCCCCACCAGGGGGTGAGCAAGCTGGGGTCTGGTAGGAGATATAACAGGTAGGGATCAAGCAGAAGCGTAGTCGAGAAACAATCCAAAAGTCAGTAACAAATAGTTGCAGGTTGGGATTCAGCAGAAGTGTATTGGAGGAACGAGCCAAATGATGGTAATGAATGGTAGCGAAGATACGGTCAGCAGCAGGAGAGACAGGAGCAAGATATTGGCTGGTGAAGGCACAATATTCTGGCAACAAGGAAGTGCAGAGACATGGCTTAAATCAGGAAGTTCATGGGAGGAGCAAAGAGTTCAAGGTTCAAGGCAAACAAGATTCAAGACAAGATCATTCAAGGAATTGTCTAAAGAACTGTCCAAGGAGCTGTTCAGCATTCCAGTTGGCTCAGCAAGCAGAGTCACTGCCAGATACAGCAGAGGTCCCAGGTTCAAGCCCAGGTCCAAACAGTACTGCCCTCCTCCCTGGATGTCTTAGGGCCAGGTTTCTGAGGAAACCTCTGGTGGAATTCCCTTGTTAATATAGGGGCATGAACATTCTCTTCAGGCTCCCAAGAATTTTCTTTCGGCCCATATGATTCCCATTGAACCAAATATTGCAGTTTATTCCTAGAGATCCTGGAGTCAAGAATTTTTCCCACCACAATTTTTCCTCACCCTGTACCTCAACAGGTGGAGGAGGATGAATTCTTACAGATAAAGCATTTTCATGAAACGGTTTGAGTGGCAATATATGAAAAACAGGGTGAATCTTCATATTGTCAGGAAGTTTTATGCGAAAAGTGACCAGGTTAGTTTGAGCAGAAATCTCAAAAGGTCCTCTAAACTTTTGACCCAACTTAGCACATGGAACCTGAACCTTCACATTTTTGGTAGATAACCAAACTTTGTCACCTACGTGAAAGGTGGGAATAGACCAACGATGTCTGTCAGTGGCCTTCTTATATCACTGAACCCCATTCAATGTATCAGTCAATTTCTCCTGGATCTTATGTAATGAAGTTAGTCTGTTGGTAACAGCAGGAATTGAAGTTGAGATAGGGAATAATATTGAGATCAGGAATAAATATTGGATGATACCCAGTGTTTAGGAAAAATGGGCTTTAGGAAGTGGAGCTATGTTTAGAGCTAGTATAAGCAAACTACTGTAGGAAGGTAGTCCACCCAGTCATCCTGAAGATAACTCACAAAACATTGAAGGTATTGCTCCAGAGCTTGATTGGTCCTCTCGGTCTGACCATTAGACTGTGGATTAAAAGCCGAGGACGTATTAATTCTTATACCCAAAGCTGTGCAAAAACGTCTTCAAATTTTTGAGGTAAACTGTACCCCTCTGTCAGACACCATATCATCAGGAATTCCATGAAGTTTAAAAACTTCTCAAACCATTACCTCAGCAGTATGTTCAGTGGAGGGTACCCCCTTAACTGGAATAAAATGAGCCATCTTAGTGAGACGGTCGACGACTACCAGAATGGCGGTAATCCATTTTTAAAGAGGAAGGTCGACCACAAAGTCCATAGAAATTGCCCCTCCATGGTTTTGATGGAACAGGCACTGGTAGAAGTTACCCCAGAGGATAAGATCATGTTGTCTTATGCAAGCACAGGTTAGACATGAAGCCACATAACTCTTTACATCTTTCTTGTACCCAGTTCACCGAAAAGAACGTGATAAGAGTTCTTCTGTCTTAGAAACCTCAAAATGACAGCAAGTTTAGTTTTGTGAACCAACCTAAGGGCTTCTACCCGAACTGACTGAGGTACATAGAGGCAATGCACTTGAATCCAAAAAAAACGTTGTTGTACTTGAGGTTAATGTCCTTAGGAGGATTATTAAGAAGTGGGTCATTCTCATACCCCTTCTTGAGAAGATTAAAGAAATGTCTTAGAACTTGTGGCCCCTAGAAAGTTCTTTTGAGGCAGGATTGAACATTCAGAGTTGTTTTCCTGGAGAGGCCCAGACAACATCCATGCTAAGGCATCAGACTTACAATTCCTTGACCCAGGGCGGTATGAGATAACAAAATTTAACCTGGAGAAGAAAAGGGACCAACGTGCTTGTCTAGATGACAACCTTTTAGCAGAACGAATAAATTCTACATTTCTATGATCGATGAGAACCGTTACAGGGTGCTTAGCCCCTTCCAGCAGATGCCTCCATTCAGAAAATGCTTCCTTAATTGCCAGCAGTTTCTTGTTTCCAATGTCATAATTTTTCTCGGCTGAAGACATCAGTCAAGAGAAATAAGCACAAGGATGAAGCTGCATTTTTTCTCCAATTCGCTGAAAAAGGATAGCTCCCACAGCAGAATTAGAAGCATCAACTTCTTCAATAAATGGTAGTTCCGGATCTGGATGTACCAGTATTGGTGCAGAAGGGAAGATAGTTTTTAGTTTACTTAAGACAGCCTGTGCCTCAGGTGACCAGAAAAGGGGCATTCCTTTCTTTGTCAGCTGTGTAATTGGAGCAATTACCTTGGAGAAATTCCTTATAAATCTTCTGTAAAAGTTGGTGTGACAGAATCCACTGTCACTGTGTGTTTTGGAAGAGACTTTGGCGTTGCCCTTCCCACAGACTATGGCCCAGACGAGGCTGGAGACCCGGGACAAGCTGGCATTGAGATAATGTAATGTAATGCTACATCTCTTCTCCCCCATCCCCCTCCTTGTTGCTGTGTATAATTGTGTTGATTCATGTTACATAGACAATGGTCTGGACTGGAGACATCTCTCCGCAGGGGATGTGTATTGAGAGGCTGCCTGCTTACCATAATCTCATTGGTCCATGACGTAAGTGGAAATTTGAGCCGGTAAGTGCAAATGTGCGCCGCCGTATCTGTGTGCCGGACCCACAAACCAACATACACCAAAAAACTGGACACCCTACGCCGAAGTAGCTTACATACGCCGGCATAGCGTGGGCGCACTTTTCGTCTGTACGCCTGTTGCTGCTACCATTGATTAGGCATTCAAATATGCAAATGAGGGAAATACGGCGATTCCCAAATGTACGTGCGCCTGGTGCATTTTACGCGAGGTGTGTGTAAGTTTTATGTGCGGCGTAAAGTTATTCCCCATAGATGTGGCGCAACCTAGCAATAGACATTCAAAGGTCTGCACCAGAGAACACAGGCACATAAAACACAGCACCATGCTCAGACCATCATTTGCACGCTCACTCCCACTTCCACCTATGCCGGCCTGCGCCTTCGAAACTTACACCACGCCAACTCAGCGTTGGGAGCAATAGCTTGCTGAATGCAGTGCTTGCCTCTCTGCACTGCGTCGGCGTAGCGTACAGCGTTTGCTCTACGGTGGCGTAATGTGCGCCCAACTCTCTGTAAATCTGGGCCATTATGTTTATCTGTAGACTGTTTCAATGTACAAACGTTTAGTCCCCATTGGTTGTTCCTTGTCCCTCTCCCCTCTTAGACCAGGCTAAGGGGAGTGTCCCTAACTGTGTGTAAAACTGTATGTCTTGGATTTAATAAACAGTTTAAAGCGGAGGTTCACCCAAAAATCTACTTTCTGACATTAGATCCAGCATACTGCTAACATCTGCAGTATGCTGTTTTTTTTTTTTTCTACTTATCGTTTTATAAGCTGCGTCACGCCTAGCGAAAATACCCAGTGACACTCGGGTATTTTCAGAAAGCGTGACATGCCTTAGCAGCCCGTCAATCAACTCCTCTTGGCTTAGGAACGCCCATTTACCGCAGGATTTCCTGCTCTGAGCCGGATAACAACGGCTCATAAAACGATAAGTACAATAAAAAATAAAAAAAAAACAGCATACTGCAGATGTTAGCAGTATGCTGGATCTAATGTCAGAAAGTAGATTTTTGGGTGAACCTCCGCTTTAAGCTCTGCATGTTTAACCCTCAACACCTGTGTGGATTGTCTCGTGATTGAGGGGTTAAAGGGCTGGTTATGGCGAATCTGCGGGCTGCGGGTGCATTTGGAGGACAGAAGACACAGGTCTAGCGAATGTGCCCACCTGGGGTATTCGAGATCCGTCACAGTTGGCAAATGAACAAATCACTGTATCTCCTTAACATTCCTAGGGACAGGCCAATCCACCAGTGCTTTAATCTTATCAGGATCCATGCTTACCCCTTTAGAAGAAATAAAGTATCTCAAGAACTGGATCTGAGTTTGTTCAAACTCGCATATCTCTAGTTTGATGTAAAGTCGATTCCGCCTTAATCTCTCGAAAACAATAGAGACATGTTTGCAGTGTTCTTCCAAAGTATCAGAGAAAATGAGAATGTCATCCAAATATGCTATTACAAACTGATCAAGCAAATCTCAAAAAGCATCATTAATGAAATGTTGAAAAGTTGCGGGAGCATTGCAAAGACCAAAGAGCATGACCAAACACTCAAAATGTCCATATGTGGTTATGAAAGAAGTTTTCCATTCATCTCCGGGATGAATGCGGACACGATTGTATGCCCCCCGTAAATCTAATTTGGTAAAGAGCTTGGCGGAGCGGAGTCTCTCAAGCATTTCTGGAATCAGTGGGAGTGGCTAGTGATTCTTAATTGTGATCCTGTTTAAATCTCTGTAGTCAATACACGGACGCAGGGTGGAGTCATTTTTTGCCACGAAGAATAAGGCTGCCCCAGCAGGAGAGGTTGGGTGTCTGATAAAACCCTTCTCTAGATTTTCATTAATCCACTCCCTGAACACCTTTGATTCAGGTTCTGATAAAGAATAAAGGCGCCCAAATGGTATTTTTGCCCCTGGAAGCAATTTAATGGGACAATCATAAGAGCGATGAGGAGGCAGCTGATCTGCGTTCTTTTTATCACAACTGTCACAAAACTCAAGATATTGTGGAGGTAGGTTTTCGTATCGTAGGACTAGATAGTTGCCAAAACTGCTTTTAAATCTTGGGTTTTTGGAGGGCTTATAAGATTATTTTTAATGTTTTTTTGCAATGGTCAGATGTAAAGCTTAAAATGTCTTCTACTTGATGGAGGGATTATGGGGTCCTGAAGACAAAGGTGAGACATCCACAGTTTTCATATCAATAGGGGCAAGTTTATTGCTTATTTGAATGTTCATACTTTGGGCAAATTCAATGTCCATGAAGTTTTCCCCGTCCCTGAGTCCATCATAGTAGAGCATGATAATTCATTGCTTTCAAAGATAAGCCTTATAGGGATGACAAAATTAGTTGATAAAGAATTAACTTTATTTGTTTCCTGCATCAAAGGAGAGACAGACTGAGAAATGTTGTTTATTTGTATAGATACTGTAATATCAGTTACTGCAATTGTTCTTTTAAAAATTTGTAACTCAGCCACAGCAGCTGCTACAATGGCCTATATGTTTTGGGCCAGAATATTCTGTCACGGACTGGAGTCAGGCTCAGAGGCCAGTAACTATAGCAGCAGAGCAGGTATTCACACAGGTCACCCTTGCTGATGACACGTTTACCTGAGGTGCAGGGTCTAAGCACTAACCGGTATTCACCAGAGCTCCTGATGGTGGAGATGGTCTTTTCTGCGTGTTAGTACCAGGTCGCAATCCTCAAGATAGCCCCACCAGGAGGTGAGCAAGCTGGGGTCTGGTAGAAAATATAACAGGTAGGGATCAAGCAGAAGCGTAGTCGAGAAACAATCCAAAAGTCGGTAACAAATAGTTGCAGGTTGGGATTCAGCAGAAGCATAATCAAGGGATGAGTCAAATGTCAGTAATGAATGGTAGTGAAGATACGGTTGGCAGCAGGAGAGACAGGAGCAAGATATTGGCTGGAGAAAGCACAATATTCTGGCAACAAGGAAGTGCAGAGACATGGCTTAAATCAGGAAGTTCATGGGAGGAGCAAAGAGTTCAAGGTTCAAGGCAAACAAGATTCAAGACAAGATCATTCAAGGAATTGTCTAAAGAACTATACAAGGAGCTGTCGAGCATTCCAGGTGGCTCAGCAAGCAGAGTCACTGCCAGATACAGCAGAGGTCCCAGGTTCAAGGCCATGTGCTAACACCACCGCTCCTGCACAGCCAGACACACCAAATCTTCACAGGCACACAGAGTCAGAAACAGCTTGTGTTTTATTATAGGGGTTAACAACTTGGATGCGGATAGGATGTTATGGGATGCCCACTTGACTTCAATAAAAACTTAAAGGACAACTTCCTATATACAGACTTCTGCACACACTTTGTTTCTCTCTTACACAGTTTCTGCTGGTTCACCACTGAAGGAACTGACTGACTCCGTGTCAGTTCGATAACAGCCCATTACAGGCAGGAACGCACAGTCCCTTAAAAGTAGCACACGTGAAGTGAAACAGTGTGTAAACTTTCCTTCTGCATCCTTTATTGCCACTAATCCCAGCACCACTTCTTCAGCCAATGCTAGTCCACCTGGCTGCAGCCGCTTCTTTCACAAGCCCTCTTGGCTGCCTCTCTGGAGATTCCTCAGGGAAAAGGTAGAAGACTTAAGCTCACCACTGTCTTCAACGGAGACTGGCTACATATGGCAAACTCTATTGAAGTCTATTAGAGCCAAACATTAGGCGGTGTACACACGACCGAGGTTCTCGCTGGAAACCAGCGAGAACCTCGCTGGAAGCTGCATTCCAGCGAGGACCTCGGCCGTGTGTACACTCTCGGCGAGCTTCCCGTCGGGAAGCCCGTCGAGCAGAAATAGAGAGCACGCTCTCTATTTGCTCGACGGCCCGCCTGGAAGAATGGCTGGTTGCCATTCCCGACGGGCGGGTCGCCGATTTTGACGGCTGGCAGGGAACCTCGATGGGCGGAACGATGTGTTCTGCCCGTCGAGGTTCCCTGCCGTGTGTACGCGGCCTTAGAAATCAAAAGTGCCCATTTTTAAGCCTTATATGCAAGTAATTGGTCATAAAAGGGGTATGGTGGTTCGGGTACTGCCCTTGGGGACATGTATTAATGCAACATTTTTTTCTTTTTAAACCAATAGTTGCAACAATAAAAATCATTTTTTTTTAAATATAGTGCCTGGGGGGTCCCCTTAGTCTGCCTGTAAAGTGGAGCATCTTTAGCATATATAGAACATTCTGAAGCAAAAATTACATTTCTAAAGAAAAAAAAAAAGTCAAATCACATTTTAATTTACTCACGGTTGGTAGGGATTTTAGGGGTACCCCACACCAATTATATAAAAAAATAAAAATGCAAGGGATCCGCCCCCAAAATCCATACCCGATTCTTATCAGGGCATGCAGCCTGGCAGGTCAGGAAAGGGGTAGGGGAAGGGCAAGTGCCCCCCTCCTGAACCATACCAGGCCAAATGCCCTCAACATGGGGGTATGGGTGCTTTGGGGCAGGGCAAGTGGCTCTTCCCCACAATCCTGGACTGTGGTTGTGGGGTTCTGTGGGCAGGGGGCTTTAGCGGAATCTGGAAGTCCCCTTTAAGGCTGCCCCCAAAACCCCCTGTAAATGAGTATGGGGTACATAGTACCCCAACCCATTCACCAAAAAGTGTCAAAATAAATAAAAACAGTGTTCCCCCATATAGATCTATCATCAATCATGACACACACCGCCGACCTGAAAAAGGAAAATAATTGCTCCACTCGCCATGAAGGCAAACTGCAGAATGGCTGGCTTGTCGTTTGACCCAAGCCCCCCTCTGCCACAAAGCACCCCCCCAAGGGCATGTGGCCTTGTATGGGTCAGGAGGGGGGGCACTCACTCATCCCCCCTTTCCTGACTTGCCAGGCTTCATGCTCAGATAAGAGTCTGGTGTGGTTTTTGGGGAGGACCCCCACACTGTTTTTTTTTGTTACTGTATGTTGGCCAACCCAGAAGAAGGATAGTGTGTTAGACTCTCAAATGCCTGAGGATTCCAATGTTTTAATTAGTGTCCTTATCTGGGGAAACCATTGTTCTTAGTATTATGGATGGCCCTACAAAAGTTAGGAGATGTCCATAATTTGCATAAGATTTTTCTCCTTGTCATAAATATAGCAGTAGTGATATTTTGGAATGAAAAGAGCATCATAGCTTACTCCTATTGTCATAGGAATGGGGTATCAGAGTAAAATCTTTGGGATGATGTTCTGGTTTGCCACTACCATGGGTTCAAGAAGAACCTTGTGAGTTCGAAATTTGCAGTCTCTGAATTTATACGAAGATCTGTCCAGTAGGATTTTTTAACCATAATGCTTTGCATGACATTTTAGCTATGAGCAGCAGAGTTGTAAGGGCTAATAAGGGAACTTTTGGATAAGCCATCCCCCTTACTATAAAAGAGGGGAGCATAGAGTAGTCATAGTGACATGCTATTAGAGGTGCTGTATGAAAAGTATAGAGATAGTTCGTAAACTGTATAGGGAGAGATTAGGGTCAAATAGAAAACTATTTTAATTTTGATTGTTAGCTTTCTGTGCAATCAACCTCTTTTGTGCTCTTTTTTTTTCTCACTCTGATGCCCCGTACACACAATCGTTTTTTGGCATTAAAAAAAACGACTTTTTAAAAACATAATTTAAAATGATCGCGTGTGGGCTTCACATCATTTTTCATCTTCTGAAAAACAACAAAAAAAAATTCGAGCATGCTGCATTTTTTAACGTCGTTTTTAAAAATGAAGTTTTTCGGGTTGCAAAAAATGATCGTGTGTGGGCTAAAACGACGTTAAAAACAAAGGCCCAGATTCAGAGAGAATTGGATTCTCGTAGTGTATCATAAATACAATACGCCGCCGTTTCTTACCTGGCTCTACGTGGAATCCAGGTAGATTTTGTCCAGTAAACGACGGCGGCGTAGTGTATTTCTCCCGTCGCAATCCATATAGACGAGTAGGGGGCGTGAAGGATTTAAAATAGGCGCGTTCCCGCGGCGATCGAACTGCGCATGCTCCGTTCGCAAATTTCCCGCCGTGCATTGCGCGAAATCACGTCGTTACGTCATTCGTTGTTTGAGTAGCGTCGTTTACAAACATTTCTATTCCCGAACGAGTTACGTAAAAAAAAGCCGGAAATTTTACCGAATCGTTCTAATAGGGACAGAAGGTTAGGTATGGAGACGTGGGGAGATGTGATAAACAACAGAAGATCGTCCGCAAATAATGCACACTTATGATTCTTCCCCCCACTTACTATACCCATGACATCAGGGTGGTGACGGATCGCTATCGCTAGGGTTTCCAAGGCTATCACAAATAGAATGGGGGATAATGGGCATCCCTGTCTAGTACCCGAAAAGATCGGTATCAAGTCGGATTTGTGGCCCCTCAGCAGTATTTGAGCCGGCGGAGAGCTATATAGTGATCGCAGTGATGCCAAAAAGGTCGGGCCAAAGTTCCATTTATCCAATACTCGAAATAGGAAGGGCCATGACAAGGAGTCAAATGCTTTACGAATATCCAGGGATAGCAGCATCCACTTGCGGTGTATTCCCCCATCCCACGACGAGCGTAAAATGGATATAAGATCGATCGCCCTCCTTATCTGGTCAGCTGCCTGCCTGTGTGGTAGAAAACCCACCTGATCAGGGTGAATATAGTCGGCCAAAAAGGTCAACATCCTATTTGCCAATATTTTCGTAAGTAGTTTTAGATCTGTGTTGATCAAGGATATAGGTCGGTAATTAGCTACATCACTATGGTCCTTGTGGGGTTTGGGAATAAGGGTTATAAAGGCTCTGTTGGAATCAGTGTCTATGGGGCCGCCTTTCTGTATGTCCCTGAAGACGCGCATGAGGGAGGGGGCCAGTAAGATGGAAATTTTTTTATAATAAAGGGTTGTGAACCCATCCGGTTCCGGCGCTTTACCCTTGGGGGCCTGGTTGATAGCAGCCAGAACCTCCTCAACTGTGATGTCCTTATCTAAGAAGGTTCTGTGTTCCTCCGTTAAGGACGGAATAGGCAGGTGTTTAACGAATGTGTCGAACTCCCGTGGACCCGAGTCCTTACCATCTTTATATATCCTATGATAAAAAGCTTGGAATTCCCGCAGTACCATTTCAGGATTCTGAGTAAAGGAACCGTCGGATTTTCTGATTTTAGGGACATGGGGAGGGGGCCACCTAGGGGCCAACCTGGATGACAACAATTTCCCTGGTTTATCAGATTGGGAGTGAAATCGTGCCTGAGTCCAGCGTAGTTGTTTTTATGCCGTCGTAGTAAGACAGATGTTTAATTCCAAATGGGCAGACTCAATTCTATCTCTTAAGTCAAGATGGGGATTACGTTTGTGCTCCTTGAGTAGGGAAGCTAACTCTTCCTCTTTTTGCTTCAGTAGGGCCTTGTAATGTTTCCTATACCTGGCAGCTATCTGGATCAAAATGCCTCTGATCGTAGCTTTATGTGTGGCCCAGGTGCACATGGAAGAAGTGTGCGACGGATTGTTCAAAGAGAAAAATTCTTTCAGCGCAAGTTCAATAGTCTGGCATGTAGCCGGATTACTGAGGTGGGACTCATTTAGACGCCAGGTATAGGAGGCAGTAGGACAACGCAGGGAAGTCAATGTAACCACTACGGGAGAATGGTCTGACCAGGAAGTTTCTAATATTTTAGAAGAGGAACAGCCTGTCAGAAACCTAGCGGACGTGAAGACATGGTCTATCCGCGAATACGTCAAATGGACATGTGAAAAATAGGTATAGTCACGATTGGAGCCATTGAACTCTCGCCATATGTCTACCAGGTCATTATCATGTAGTAGTTTCGCGAATTTGGTACCAAGTTTTGAGGGCCTCACAACTTGGGAACCCGGAGGACGCGTCTTGTCAAGCATCGCGTCCAGGGCAATGTTGGAGTCCCCACCCATCAATAGTATTCCTTCAGTAAGGCGTGTCAGCTGCTGGAGTAAATTGTGGAAAAAAGGGAGTTGGTCTGTGTTAGGGGCGTAGTAGGACAGAAAAGTTACCAAGGTTCCTTCCAAGTTCCCCTTAACTAATAGGTAGCGCCCAGCTAGATCTGAAATGATCTGTGAGGGGGTGAAAGATAAACTTTTGGCGATGCAAATCACTACTCCCTGAGTTTTGTCAGGGGCATTTGCAAGGAAAAAGGTGGGGTATTGCTTGTGTATATAGGAGGGTTTGTAGGAGGAGGGGAAATGGGTCTCCTGAAGAAACACTATTTCAGCCCCTACCGAATGAAAATAGTTAAAGGCTTTCCGCCTTTTCACTGGTGAGTTAAGGCCTAGTACATTATGAGTTAGAAACCTTATGGGTTTGGGAGAATGTTGATCAGCCATGGTGTTTGATGGATTTGGGATCGCTTACCTTGTTCAACTGGGACACTGAGGTCAAACGGTCCCCAGAGGACTGAGCACACCGGATTTCCGGATGGAGCACGAGAGGTGAGGAGAAAAGACAAAGGAGAAGAAGATAGGACGCACCCATGAGGGTAGTGGCCTGGAGAGAGGAACCAAGGGAGACATCATTAGTGGGAGACATGAAAACAAATAAGGTAAAGCAGCAGACAAAAATAAAACAAAAATACAAAAGTACAAAAAAAAACAAAAGGAAAAAGTTAGGACCAATAGCTCAGCTAACCGACCTTACGATCAATCAGCAAAGCAGGCCACAAACAGGGCCCAAGTCTTTCAAAATCCCTGCCCCCCATTTTTCCAGCAGGAGGGAAGGGGGTTGGAATAAGCTTGAGGCGCAAGGCAAAACGACCCGACCCTGGAAGGCCTGGCATAAAACTTTAAACAGGTGAACAAATTGTCATGGTGAAAGGGCATACAGAGGTAAAACCACCGTATACCTATTACACCCCTGTCCTCTGGTAGAGAAAAATAAAATAAAAAATTGTGAACTGCATTACCATAAGTTCACAAGACAAGAGGACAAGGATTTTCCAACCGTGTCCCAAATATAAAGGAACAAAAACAAAACAAAAAGATAAACTAAGCCATGAATTAACAAACAAACAGTTATTTCGGGACAGGTTCACCATCTATCAATGGGAGACCCAGGATAAGGGTTAGGGAGTAGACATGTGCATTTCGTTTCGTTACGAATTCGAATTCGGACGAATTTTTCATTATTCAGAAATTCAGATGCATCCGAATTTTCGAATTACAAAATTAACTAATTTAAACAAATTCGAAAAAACGCGAACGAAATTTGAATTCTAAACGAATTCGAAAAAATTCTATTCGAATCGAATTCAAAAACAATTCTATTCGAATCGAATTCGAAAACAATTCTATTCGAATCGAATCGAAAACAAATTCGAATGAAATTCGAAAGCAAGTTTGCATCAAAATCTAAAAAATATAAATTGATTTCTGAAAAAGAATACAATAAAATAGAATATAAAATAATAAAACAATAGAATAAAAATCAAAGAATAGTAAAGAACAGAATAGAATTTAATAGAATGTAATCAAATACAAATACATACAATCAAATCCGGTTGAAATAATTTCAAATTCGATTGAAATAATTTCCAATCCGGTGGAAATAATTTCCAATCCGGTGGAAATTATTTCAAATTCGGTTGAAATAATTTCCAATCCGGTGGAAATAATTTCCAATCCGGTGGAAATAATTTACAATCCGGTAGAAATAATTTCAAATTTGGTTGAAATAATTTCCAATTCGGTTGAAATAATTTCCAATCCGGTAGAAATAATTTCAAATTTGGTTGAAATAATTTCCAATTTGGTTGAAATAATTTCCAATTTGGTTGAAATAATTTCCAATTTGGTTGAAATAATTTCCAATCCGGTTGAAATAATTTCAAATCCTGTTGAAATAATTTCCAGTCCGGTTGAAATAATTTCAAATCCGGTTAAAATAATTTCCAATCCGGTGGAAATAATTTCCAATCCGGTAGAAATAATTTTAAATTCAGTTGAAATAATTTCAAATCCGTTTGAAATAATTTCCAATACGGTTGAAATCATTTCAAATTTGGTTGAAATAATTTCCAATTCGGTTGAAATCATTTCAAATTTGGTTGAAATAATTTCCAATTCGGTTGAAATAATTTCCAATCCGGTTGAAATAATTTCAAATCCGGTGGAAATAATTTCCAATCCGGTGGAAATAATTTCCAATCCGGTAGAAATAATTTCAAATCCGGTTGAAATAATTTCAAATCCGGTTGAAATAATTTCCAATCCGGTTGAAATAATTTCAAATCCGTTTGAAATTATTTCAAATCCGGTTGAAATATCATCAAATTTGGTTGAAATATTAACGATAGCGGATGAAATATTATTGAATTCTGTTGAAATATTTTAGAATCCGATCAAAATATGATCGAATTCGAATATGGTAGAAATATTATCGAATCCGGTAGAAATGTTTTTTAAGTCGACCGTTTTTTTCGAATTCGGTCGAAAACGTTCTAATTCGACCGGGGTTTTTCGAATTTCTATCGAAAACGATCGAATTCCAAAAACGAATTTAACAAATTTAACGAATTTAACTTCACGAAATTAATTAAATAACGAATTAAAACGAAACTAAACAAAACAAATTTTTTCCTTTTGCACATGTCTATTAGGGAGCCTTTCCTCCAGGTAATGTTCCAATCCTCTCTTCGTACCTATCAAGGTGGTCTGTTTTGGCGGCGCGATCTGCTTCTAGTAGCTCTTGGGGAGTGCCATATTGGTGAAACTGGACGGTCTTTGTTGCCTCTGTCACGGTCTGTCGATGGAGCATTGCGGAGATCAGGTGATGACGGGGGTGAAGTAGAGATGAAGCCCAGCCATTTCAACAATCTTTTCCCATCTGAGAATGTAGAAAACGAGTAAGATTTGCCTTGGTAGGGGAAGGAAAGGCGAAAAGGGAATGACCAGCGGTATCTTATGCCCTTTTGTTGTAGCGGCAATAATAAAGGCTTGAAACATCTGCGTTTCTGCACAGTAGCTGGGGAGATGTCTGGAAAAATTTGTACCTCATGATCAAAAAGATGGATTGACGGCAGTTCACGGGCTTTTTGCATAATGCTTTCCTTGGTTGAGTAATGGTGTGGCTTTACAATAATATCCCTGGGAGGGCCTTCCGGACGTACGACAGTGAGAGCTCTGTGGGCACAGTCCAGCTCTAGCTTGTGGGCAGGAGTGCCAGGTAGCAATGAATGTAGCAGAGCAGCGGTAGCTTCATGGGCATCCGTAAACGATTCGGGCAACCCCCTAATGCGAAAGTTATATCTGCGAGATCGTTTTTCGAGGTCATTTATTTTTGCTAAAGCCTCCTCTAAGCGTGCTTCCAGATCGCATATGCGATCCGTGTTTTGATTGGTTCTGGACACAGTGTCACCCAGCTTATTCTCAATGGTGTTGATCCTTGAGCCCAGATCATGAAATTCCTGTTTCAAGTCAGCTGTGATTTTCCTCCCAGTCTTTTCCAGACCCTGTTCTAGCATGGCAGAGAACCTAGCAAGAAGGATAGGGTCACCCGAGTACACTGGCTGTGGAACAATGGGCTGCTGACTGACCAGTTCCTGGGAGGCCTGCAAGCTATTCTGGCTGGTGAAGATGTCACCCATGGCTCTGTCCAGGGAGGATTCCGTGGAAAAGGGGGACTCACCGCCTGAGAACTCTCCAACCTGGGGAGGGTGAAGGGCTGCTGAAGTGACGTTGCTGCCTTCTATGGAGGAGATTAGCTGCTCCGGGTCTGGATGGTCCGTCCGGAGGGGAGCCGCGTGTGTCAGCGGCGTCGCCATCTTGCCTGAGCCGACTGGGAGACAATGAGGACCGTGTGGCTGTTCCGAGGGCTTCTTGGAGCGCTTTCTGGCCATAAACTGTCGGCCCAACTAGCGAGGATGGAGTGAAGGCTGTCTGCGGGGATCCTGGGTGTCCGGATCAGCAGGATGCAGCCAGGTTAGGTCGGGTCGCGGCGGAGCCGATTCAAGCCGCATCCGCCATGATAAGCCGCACGCATGCGCCTTCCTTCGACAGTTTTTCCAACAAAGTTCCGACAGAATTCCGTTCAAGCTGTCTTGCATACACATGGTCACACTAAACTCCGACCGTCAAGAACGCGATGACGTACAACTCTATGACAATCCGAGAAAAATGAAGTTCAATGCTTCCGAGCATTCATCGACTTTATTCTGAGCATGTATGGTTTTTAGTCCGTCGGAGTTGCATCCAGACGAAAATATGGACTAATTCCGTCGGAATTTCCGACTGAAAAAATCAGATGGGGCATACACATGGATGAAATATCCGATGAAAAGCTTCCGTCTGACTTTTTCCGTCGGAAATTCCGTTTGTGTGTACAAGGCATTAGGGGCTTTTTTGTCATCCATTTTATTTTGTGGTTCAATGGTGGCATTTTGGTTTTCATGTTGAGAGGAACTTGTTTAACTTTGAATATAGCCCCATATAGACCTGTACTACAATTAGTTGGACAGTTGAGCAGGGGGTTACAATGGTGGGGCAGAAGAGCAGGGGGGTACATAGGTGAGATAGATGTGCAGGAGGTACAGTGATGGGGCAAATGAAAGGGCGGTTACAGTGGTGGGGCAGATGAGCAGATTGGTTCAGTGTTAGGACAGATGAGAAGGTGGTTCAGCAGTGAGACAGAATAGCATGTATGTAGGTGGATCAGATGTGCAGGGAGGTATAGTGGTGGGGCAGATGAGAAAGGGGGTACATTGGTGGGGCAGATGAGCAGGGGGTTACAGTGGTGGGGCAGGTGTGCATGGAGTTGTAGTGGTGGGGCAGATGTGCATGGGGTTCCAGTGGTGGGGCAGATGTACAGGGGGTTACAGTGATGGGGCAGATGTGCAGGAGTTGTAGTGGTGGGGCAGATGTGCATGGGAGATATGAGCAGGGGGGTACAGTGGTGAAACAGATTTGCAGGTTATCTAAGGTGTGAATGTGTAGGAACTAGGGCTGATCTGAGGACTAGAGGTGCAGGAATTTTGGCTGATCTGACGTGTGGAGCTGCAGGAATTGGGGCCGATTTTTGGCACACTGAAAAGGTTGCACAATGCTCAAAAGGTTGCCTAACCCTGCTTTAAAACCTTAAAAAAAAAAAACCCTTTCCCTATTATATTTTTCTTTTTTGACATTGGTTTACCTATTAGCCCTTAAAAAGACCAACATTTACCTACATAATTCACCCCCTATAGACTTCTATATGATAAGTTTGGGTTAGTCAGACTATAAAACAAGATTTGCTGAACTTTTTTAACCTAGGTGGATCTACTATCAAAAAGCCACATCACTATCAGTCAATTTCTGGAATGAATGATGTATAATGAATGAATGAATGACTTGTATAGCGATAATTCTGAGTCTGATTTACAAAAATATGGGCTAAAATAACATAATTTGGTTGGATAAAAGCACAATTGGGTCCTCAAAGAGGTTATTAAACTGATTGCTTGTTTACAGGTTAGCAAGTTTATTTAAGTATGAAGCAGTCTTATCCAATGACTTTTTTTACTGATTTAAATTCATTGCTGTTTAGCATAAGACAAAATAAAATAAGCAGATAAGCATGAAATATTTACCTAACAATTTCAACATTGTTAGACATATTGAAATATACATGTCAGCATTCAAAATCAGAGCAGTTAATTCCCCAAATTGCTTTTTTAGGTAGGCAAAGACCAAAGTGTAGTATTCCAAGGCACCGATTTGGCTCGAGTAGTCTAAATTCTGCTTTGCTGTTATAAAATTATAAATGAGCAAATTATACACACCATCAATAGCCATGTACAACTTAACCAGTGAATTTACTAGGCTTGTTTATAGTGGGAATATCTAACTCTATCTAAAATTTAATTATCTGAGCCATTAACATTAAATATTTATTCTAAATCATCAGAAGATCCTAAAGAAAATGTGATTATTTATAAGACTGCTGTTTATGACACATTATATACCAACAATAGTCTTCAAGTATAAATCAGACTGAACCCAATATACTGCATAATAATGGTATTTATATAATTTAATACAGAAAATGTAATAATTATTTCAATATGACAAAAGAGATGCATTTATTCTTTTCCTTGTCCAAACCAAAGCAACACAACACAACATTCTTAAGTTCGTATAATTGAACGTAATGTTTTGTGCAAAGGGGGTAAATAGTACAATACGTTGACTGGTCATGTTTTTCCGAAAGTCATGGGCTGAAAGTGAGATGATTCACTTAGCAATAGATTTTTTTCCATTGGCCTAACAAGAAGACCTTGACAAATAAACTTTTCTCGGCAAGTCCAAATAATTGCCTGCATCCTTAATTGTAACACGGCTCAGGGACAATCAAGTGATTGTATTTATTAAATTTAGGGAAGGTCCACAGGCAGACAAAACCGCTTATCAACAAAATTGTTATAAAATGGTGACAAATTGAATTTCATTACTCAGATATTTTAGTTTAAATATGAAAACACATGAAAGTGAAACTAAAAGTGAATTAATTTATTTACTAATGCAGGGATGTAGTTGGATTAGGGCAGCCAAAATTGCACAATTTTAATAGGGCATTGTAGAAAAGTATTTTCATGTATGGCTAAAAATGCTATAATGCTACTGCCTAATTATGTACTATAAGATTTATGTAATTTACCAAAAATACTACCATAATGTTTTAAATGTTAAAAAGTGTAAAATAATGTATTTTAAATACTAAATAAACCTTATTTTTTAATGGCTACATGCCTATGTTTAAAAATGTGTTTCATTAAACAAGTGCCACAATACAGAATATATTAAAATCTGATAATAGTTTACTACATTTCCTTCAACAAACTGTCCTTATTAATTAGTCTAGGCACCCAGTAGGGGTACTATGTAAAAAAAAAAAAAAAGTAATCTTGTGTAGTAGCATTTGTAGTTATTAGCATATTGTGCTCATCAACAAGAATAATTAAAACCTTTTGGTTTGTCTGTGTACATTCTTGTCACAGACATGTTTTTGGAACAATTTAATCAATACTCAAAAAGGGAAAATTGTCTTGTAGGTTTAGGTGTGTGCAGCCTATTGCATTAGGATGTGCACCCCAAAGCTCAGAGATATATCTGTGTGTGTGTGTGTGTGTGTGTGTATGTATATATATATATTGTTCATTTTTATTATTCATTTATTATTACTTTTTTACAATTTGTACACATTTTTTTGCAATAATTTATTATTACTTTTTTTTACTATCTTTTACAAGTCCCATCGGGGGGCTTTGGTGAAATATTGTGGGTCTAAACCGACCCCTGATGTCTCTCCTTTTTTTTTTTCACAATCAAAGTTTATTTATGTATTAACACAGAATACAAGTATCAAAGTATAGAACATAGTGCAAAAATAACATGCATTTCAGAATACATTAGAGGAATAACAGAAAAATATAAAGGCAATATAAACAAGAAAACATTTCTAGTAAGTCCGTACATATGCACATAAATGGGATAAAAGACTGTAGGTATTTTTAGATGGACACATAAAAGAAAAAAAAATATCAGGGGGGTTGGGAATGGGGGGTAGGGAGGGGGAGGGATAGGAATAGAATTTGTTGAGTAGGATGTCTTATTTTCAATTCACTTTAGAGAAAAGAAGATATGTTAGTCTTAGGTATAGTACATATCTAGATCTTGGTCACGTGGTCATCAGTAAAAATAGAACCATCTTCGTACCATAAGGGTTGTGATATATAAGCATTACAATATAATATGGTTGTTGCAGTTTATAAAGGTCAGAACTCATATTAGGTCATTAACAGTTGGTAGTCATTAGAATATCTAAAGTAAACCCAAGGTTGCCAAATTTTGTGGAAAGTCGTCAAGTTCTCACTCTTCATGGCCACCAGTTCATCCATTCTATAGATATATCGTACCCTGTCTAGTAGACATGTGCACAGAATTTTTTTTTGGTTTTTTTTGTTCCGTTTCGTATGGCCCCGTCTGTTCGTTTCCGTTCGTTTTTCGTAAGACGCCTGTTTTCCCGTTCGTTCCCGTTCATTTGTCGTACGACGCGATTTTTTCGTATTCCGATCGTTTCGTATTTCCGTTACCGTTTTATTTTCGTACATGCGGGATGGTTCGTTATTCTGTTTAATTCATGTTCGTTTCTTGTTAGACAATAATTATCGTGAATTTTCATCAATTTGCACTCTGTGTATCTTGAATGCTTTTCTTTTGTTAGTGTCAGTTGTATGTTCAATGACATCTATAACAAAAGAATTTCATTATGTATATTGAATGAATTTCTTTTTCTGTTTTCTATGTATTCAAAATACTGAAGGCAAATCTTTTGTTACAGGTGTCATATCAACATACGAAAATAACAAAAGAAACAGGTTCAAATGCAAATCTTTTGTTTATGTTTTTTTTGAATGGCCAGAGAGTTAGGCTGGCCATACATGATACAATTTTCTGTGCAATTTTCTTTAGATTTACCTTCAACTATGTAGTGCAAGGGCCTGCCTGATTGCATACAATTGAAAGTGTTGTTTAGTTTGACCTCATATTATATGGTTTTTGGTAAATCTAAAAGAAAATTGTACAAGAAAATTGAACATGTAATGCCAGCCTCAGTGACTGAAAGCAGCTTCTCCTTTGTGCTGAGTAGTAGTGAGTACACGTGTACAGTAAAGCTTAAAACTTTTCAGTGGATTTTCACTTTTGAACCCAAAAATGGTTTTCTGATGCAGTTTAAAAACGAACAAATTTTCTGAGAATGATCGGAAAACGACCGTTTTTATGTTTGTTGTTAAAATAGTCTGACCAAGTGTATGGGGCTTAACAATAGTATTGTCAAGCCCCATACACTTGGTCAGACTGTTTTAACAACAAACATAAAAACGATCGTTTTCCGATCGTTCTCAGAAAATTTGTTCGTTTTTAAACTGCATCAACAAACCATTTTTGGGTTCAAATGTGAAAATCCACAGAAAAGTTTTAGGCTTTACTGTACAAGTGTGCTCACTACTACTCAGCACAAAATAGAAGCTGCTTTCAGTCACTGAGGCTGGCCATACATGTTCAATTTTCTTGTACAATTTTCTTTTAGATTTACCAAAAAACATATAATATGAGGTCAAACTAAACAACACTTTCAATTGTATGCAATCAGGCAGGCCCTTGCACTACATAGTTGAAGGTAAATCTAAAGAAAATTGTACAGAAAATTGCACAGAAAATTGTATCATGTATGGCCAGCCTAACTCTCTGGCCATTCAAAAAAAACATAAACAAAAGATTTGCATTTGAACCCGTTTCTTTTGTTATTTTCGTATGATGATATGACACCTGTAACAAAAGATTTGCCTTCAGTATTTTGAATACACAGAAAACAGAAAAAGGAATTCATTCAATATACATAATGAAATTCTTTTGTTATGGATGTCATTGAACAATGAACATACAACTGAAAACGAACACAAAACGGATTCAAACAAAATACACAGTGCAAACCTCTTGATACAGATTTCATTTTCGTTATTTTGCCGTTTTCGTTTTGTCGTTTTTTTCCCGTCGGATTGTTCGTTCGTATTTGCGGTCGTTCGTTATGCGGCTCATCCGTTATCCCGTCGTTTTCGTATTTTGGTGCTTTACCGTTTTCGTATGTACACATTATCCCGCGGGTACGAAAATGAACATTTTCGTACGAAAATAACATTCGTACGAACGGGAATGCACATATCTACTGTCTAGCCATTCTCTGACCGACGGGCATTTGGTCGACTTCCAATATATGGGGATTAGTGTTTTCGCTGCTGTCAGTAAGTGTCTAGTGAGTGATTTTTTATATTTACTGATTGATAAATAGTTTACATGAAGAAGACAAGTGGCTGAGTCTAGCTTGATACCGGTGTCTGTAATCAGTTTGGTCCAGTGAGTGACTTGGGTCCAGTAATCTAATATCAGGGGGCAAGACCACCAGATGTGTAGTAGGGAACCCCTTTCTTTCTTACAGCGCCAGCAGATGTCTGAAGCATTTGGGGACCAAGTTTTGACAGTTAAGGGAGTGATATACCAGCGAGTGAGAATGTTGTAGGATATCTCCTGGAACCTTGTGCTCAGAGAGCTTTTGTGAGCAAAGATATTGGCCTTCATCCATTGGTCCTCGCTCACTGATATTTGTAGTCTTTTTTTCCTATTGGACCTTGTGCCTAAGTTGTGCTTGTGTTTGAGGATGGCGCAGCCATAAGTAAGCCAGGGCAGTCATTTTAAGGGTCTGGGCGCCCACTAGACAAATTCGCTCAAGTTGAGTAGGAGCTTTCCAGTATTCCAATTTATGCTTGCTGTTTGTGAGGAAGCTTTGTGTTCGCAGGTAGAACCAGAATCCAGGGGGGGTCTCTCCCAGTTTCGAATTGAGCACCTGAAAGGTTTTGATGGTATTCCCTGAGAGACAGTGGGTGGCTAGAAGCTTTTGTAAAAGGCAATGAAGATTGTGGGAATTGGATACCCATGCCAGGAGTACAATCCGGGTTGTCTGTTATCGGCGTTAGTGGGCCTGGTATAGAGGCCAAGCCATAAGTGGTGGCTGCATCATGCCAAACTGTTAATGTGGCAGCTACTAATGGATGGGAAATTCTGCCCGTTAACTTTGAACTCAAGGACCAGGGGTAGAAGGCGATATGTTTTGTGTATTGGGTTGTTTCCAAACATACCCAGTCTTTAGTTGATTGGTGGCAGTGCCAATCAACAAGTCTGGTGATGTGAGCTGCTATATAATATTTCTTAAAGTCTGGGAGACCAATACCCCCTTCACGTTTGGGAAGGGTAAGCTGAGAAAAACTGAGTCTTGATTTCTTTCTGGCCCAGAGAAATTTCAACTGCATACTGCGAAGTTTGGTAAAGAAGGAAGAGTTCAATTTAATTGGTAAGGCATTAAAGTAATAGAGTAGTTTCGGTAAGACTGCCATTTTTAGAATGGAAGCCCTCCCGAACCAGGAAAACAGTCTGGAGACCATTTTTGTAGGTCTTTAGTAATGGACTGTAGGAGAGGGATGAAATTATCTGTATAAATACCGTCAATCGTCGGTGTCAGATTTACCCTAGGTATTTGAGGCTGCTTTTTTCCCATTTGAAATTATGATTACTCTTTAGTAAGTCATATTCATTGGCTTTAAGGGATAAATTTAGGGCTTCTGATTTATTGTGATTAGTTTTGAAGTTCGAGATGTATCCAAATGAGGTGAAGATATTTACCAGATTGGGCACAGATATATGGGGTCTGGAGACGAAAAAAAGGAGGTTATTTATATAGGCGGTGATTTTGAATTCTCTATTATGGACTACAAGGCCTCTAACATCTTGTGTGTTGTTAATTGTTCTAATTAGCGGTTCCAGGGAGAGGAGGAATAGGAGTGGGGATAGTGGCCAGCCTTGACGAGTGCCGTTTGAGATTTTTACAGGGTCCGAAAAAGTATTGTTAACTTTGATCAGGGCATGAGGGTTGGTGTAAAGGGCACTTATCCAATTGAGCATATTACCCCCCAATCCTATGTGCGTGCAGGTAGCCATCATGTAATCCCATGAAACTCTATCGAAGGCCTTCTCCGCGTCGGTCGACAGGAGAAGGCCCTCGAGTCTCAATTGTTTTGAATAGTGTATCATACCTGTCTTTAGTGATTTAACAGCATCCTGTAATTCAGTTAACGTAATGGGGTTTTCCAGGAGTACTACATCTTCCTCTCGGATAGAGGGTAGTTTGCTACCTCTCAGAAACTCTTGGATAGAGTCTACTCTAGTGTTTGTGACATGGGCTGGTTTTTGTTGTGGAGGCAGGTTGTATAGTTTTGAGTAAAAGTCATGAAAATGTTTTGCAATTTGTTCCGGGTCATGTACTAAGTTGCCTTGTTTCTTGATAGCCTGGACCTGGTTTGACGCTAGAGTGTCCTTGAGTGCCCTGGCTAGGGATCTGCCACTCTTGTCACCATGTTCGTAAAAAATGTATTTTTTTAAAAAAAAAGTGATTTTTGTGTCTTTAGGTGGAGTAGTTGTGTCAGGGCCTTCCTATTGGCAGTCAGCTCCTCTTCTACCTTGGCCGAGAGTTTTTTTTAGTGTTGCTGTTCCAATTGGGCTATTTTTTTGGATAACGTCGCTAAGTCTCTGTCCCTCTCCTTCTTCCTTGTGGCACCCCATCTCATCAAGTCTCCCCTAATTACCGTTTTGTGGGCTTCCCAGTTATTTAATGGGTTTGTGTCCGAGTCTCTGTTGTCCGAGAAGTATGTTCCTATAGAGGTATAAATGTCATCATGTATCGTCTGGTCTGTTAGCAAAGCAGCATTCCATCTCCAATTAAAGCCTTTTCGTTTGGGAGGTCCAGTTTTCAGGGAAACTGCAACCGGAGCGTGGTCAGAAAGAGAAATGATTCAAATTTCGGCTCTAGCCAGCATTGGTAGGTCCCGTTGGGTAATAAAGATTAAATCGAGCCGTGAATATCTTTTATGTGGCGTAGAATAGAAGGAAAAATCCTTCTCGGTTGGATGAGCTGACCTCCATGAGTCCACCAATGACAGTGAGTGAAGTAGGGATTTCATTTTTTTCAGGATTCTGAAGGTTACATGAGTGTGGCCCGTAGAGGTATCTTGCAGGGGTGAAAGAGGGACATTAAAGTCACCTCCCAGTAGGATACCACCTTCTGCAAACCATTTTAGCTCATTTACAATTTTCTGGCAGAAAGTCACGTGATTTCTGTTGGGAAAGTAAACATTAGCAAGGGTGATAGGTGCGCCTTCCCAAGAGCCCTTAAGGAAAATATATATTCCTTCTTGGTCTATCAAGCTTTGTTTGAGTGTAAACGGGGCATGTTTGTTAATCAATATTGACACTCCTTTCATCTTGGCAAGGGGGTTTGTGGCATGGTGAGCTATCGTATAGAGGTTGTCAGTTAGTTTAGGAATGTTTTGACCTTTAAAGTGGGTTTCTTGTAGGTAGATGAGGAGGGGTTTAGTCTTCCTTATCTCTCTGAAGAATTTGGATCGTTTTTCCAGGATATTAAGCCCATTTATATTATGTGAAACTAGTGTGGGGGTCTTACCTAGAAAAGAATAAGCCATCTGTGATACTATAGAGTGGTTAAGCCTGCTGGGGGGGGAGGGTGGGAGGGGGTGAAGGGTAGGAGGGGGAATTGGGAGGGAAAATGAGGTAGGGTAGTGGGTCTAGTCTACCTGTATTGCGAGTCTAAGCCCTAAATACAATTTCAGGGGGTAGGGCTCATAGACAGATTGTCGTTAACGACACCGTCAAGAGTGACTCTGGTGGGAGTGTGGGAGGATTCCTCGTGGATGGCACGAAAGGTGTTATCCAAAACTGGAGGGGTAAGAGATTGAACAGTCTCAGAAAGGTCCGGGTGAGAATAAATGAATTTTAGCATATAAACGTATAGTCTTAACCATTTTCCAGTGGGGGAAAGAGGTGTGGGCCAAATCAGGTACTGCGGTTTCAATCATTCAGGGGCAACTTTGAGCGGCCACTGCACGGCACAACACAATAAGCTATGTACATCTAAGGTATCGGCATTGAGGCTACACCCTGGTAATCTTATAACCACTACTAATTTAATCTAAAACTCTTATTCTGATGCCTGTTGCGATAAGTAAATGTGGTACCGTCTCAAGGTCCAGAACATCAAACTATAGAATATGTAGAGCATGTGTGCTGACTAGTACCAGGTCCCTGGAGTGTATGAAAGTCCAGGTCGGCATTATAAGGTGTCCCCCACTCACTAAAGAGGAGGAGACACTGCCCATCCGCCATTTCCCGTGTAGACTCAAATATCACCTCTCTTCAGAGCTAGTCAGGGTATTAGTGCACATACTCAAGGTTTTGTGAGGGGTTGTGGTGCGATCACTTCTGTCCCCATCGTGGCGACAGACCCTTGTATTCGGTAAATGAAAGAGTATGCATGCAATCACCTTAAATGTCAGTAAGGGTTGGGCAGACAGAGGGAGAAAAAAGCAGAATCCGTTAGACCTATCAACAATGCAATATCTCTACAAGCATGTGAGCATTCGTTCAAAACATACATAGGGGAACATTAGCATTGTACAGTACTCGTCCTACATTATGGTTGATAGGTGGTTGAGGCAAGCCTTATAAATAAATGCACATTTCTGAGTGGTTAGTCTTATTTGCAATAGTGTGTAATAGCCATGAGGAGATACCATCGGGGAAATCCTTCCACCCGCTTGGTTTAATAAGAGAGGGGAAGGCAATCCCTCTCTACTCATACTGTCACAACAAGGCACTGGAGAGCGGGACACAACTGGGACACAGTGCAGTGATAGGTCTCTACAGATCATGGTTGCATTGCAAATCACCATCAGACTCTACCTTCCACTATATTCCTAGGCAGTGCGCAGAGTCTACCATCAGCAGGTTCTTCTAGTCAGAAGTTGATATGAGGTACACCTCATATTGTGCTGACCTACTTGAAGCTGCCTAGTAGCACACAAAGAGCAGACATTGGTCCCAAGTTCCTAAGTGGAAAGGACAATCCCACGGCAGAATATGACAAGTATTTGGAAGACGCCACTGCTGCAGCAGATAAGAGGGTACCATACGTAAAAAGTCTGTCAGCGCTCTTTGGTGATGGAGCAGTGCCCTCTAGTGGAACAAGATAATGAGGATCCACATCATTCACAGCAAGCAATTCTTGTCTAGAGGTGGTTTGCAATGAACTTAAGGGCCTGCGGTGCATCCGCAAAACTAGATGCTTGCTTAGCCAGGTAGGAAGCATACATAAAAAAGAAAAAAGAAAAAAATTATCAATGTCATAAAGGTGAACAAGGGTGTAGTAAATCTCTTATGCCTCAAGAACACGAAAAGCTGCGGCCGCTTGAAAACTAAACGGTTAGATAAAACATCCAGCATGGTATACCCCTGGGGAGAAAAACCACAACACATCTGATTGCTTACATTCTGGAGCTCTTTGCGGCTGGTGAGGCTTGCTGTACCTTGTAAGCTTCTTCCTTTGTTTGCCAGCTTGATAAGGGGACTTGGTGGGAGAGGAGCCTTGCGGAAGAGGTTGGTGTATGAACGCCGGGGGTATCAGGAACTCGGCGTACCAGTCTGGGAGATTTACTGGCGCAATTTGTAGACTCTCACAGAAGTGCTGGAGATCATCCGGGACCCTGAGCATAAACTGCTTGTCATTAAAGGTGGCTTGTAAGGCGAATGGGAATTTCCAGCGATAAGTAATTCCTTTTTTCAAAACCTCCAATATTGGCTTCAGTGCCCTTCTATTTTTCAGTGTGATCGGCGATAGGTCTTGAAAGAGCTGGACATCTACTTCATTATGAACGATCTGGTCACTCGCTCTAGCCTTTTGTAAGATCTCCTCTTTAAGGGAGTAATTTGGGAGACAGCAGATTATGTCTCTGGGCGGTTTGTTGTCCGGAGCCCTAGGCCTCAGCGCTCTGTGTGCTCTGTCGAATTCTATCGGCGAGGTTGCGGGCCTATCCAGGAGACCATTAAAAATGGACGCTAATGTGGGCTTAAATTGGTCTGGGAGCACTGTTTCGGGGCCCCCCGAACCCTAATATTATTGCGGCGTCCTCTGTTGTCTAAATCTTCTAATTGGCGATTGACATCGATCAGTTGTTGGGAGTGAACCTCAGTAATGTCATCTAGCCTTGTTAGTGCACGGTCCCTTCTCCTTCCCGCCCGCTCCGCCACCGCCATTTGCTCTGAGAGCTTAAGCAGTTCAGTTTTTATGTCAGTTATGGCGACTGAAAAGGAGCTCTTAATGTCAGCAGCAATCTCCATCATCATCGCATAGTTTAAGGGGCATGCAGGATGCAGGGATGGAAACTTCATCATCCTTCGTGTCCTCTCCACCGTCCATTCTCTGGTCAGGCGCCATCTTGCCTTTCAGATGTCCCCCCGTGTAGCGGTATTTGTTAAGGTTGGTAGATGCAGACTTCCCTCTGGGGGTTCCCATCGGCTTCAGCTGTTTACTAGGAGTACCCCTTCTAAGTCGGGTGTTCATGCTCCCCCGGTAAAAGGTTGTTTTCAGCGTTTGTTCTGACCCTGGGACCGGAGCTCTCTCACACAGCGGCCATCCACGCTGCTCGCCAAGCCAAGCCCCCTCCCTTTTAACCCCCTCAGCGGTATTCCTGAGTCTGGCTCGGGGTGGAATTTCAGAACCAAAAGCGGTAACCCTGAGCCAGACTCGGGATTGCCTCGCGATGTCCACAGGCAAGAAGTTACTTACCTTGTCCCTGGATCCTACGATGCCTCCCTGCTGTGTCCTCGTTCGATTCACACAGTGCCTGTTATGACACACGGGGCAGAGATCGGCACCAAACTCAAAAAAGTAAATAACCACAATACATACAGTATACTGTAATCTTATAGATTACAGTACTGTATGTAAAAAAATACACACCCCCTTTGTCCCTAGTGGTCTGCCCAGTGTCCTGCATGCACTTTTATATAATAAAAAATGTTCTTTCTGCCTAGAAACTGGAGATTGTCCATAGCAACCAAAAAGTGTCCCTTTATGTCAAAAGTGATTTAGACCAGCTAGAAAACAGCGATAATAAATTAGAATTACTTGCAGAATTGAGTGATAGCGATTTGTGGGGAAATTCTTCACCAAACAATAAAAGCAATGAAAGCGACAATTCTGCAACTGAGTAAATTTCAGTGTTTTTGATTTGATTACATTATTGAATAATTTTTATTATAATTACATTATTATTTGTTAAAATTATTTATAGTTTATAATTTATTTATAATTTATTATTTTGTTTTTCAAACTTTATCATACTTGGGCTGTCTACTAGACTCTTGGTTTGGACAGAATTAAGTGAGTTATTCCTAAGAATTACAGGCCTACAATGTAAAGCGCCAAATTTCGATGCAAAATAATGGTACCGCTTTCAGCAAGGGAGGTAATCATACCGCCAGGCGGTATAATCATACCGCCAGGGAGGTTAAGACAGAGAGATTCCACAGTCCCTTTCTCTGGAGCCAAGCAGCAGAGGAAATGTGTGCAGAACAGGGTGATTAGGGTGTGCCCAGGCACACCTGGCACACCCTGTGCGCACGCCTATGCTTGTAGGTAATGTGTAGAAATGTTAAAGCGTCTGTTAACCCCCAAAAAATTATTTAGATTCTGGTCTCTTAAAGTAGATTACACAGCACAGTGCTTGTGCTATGTAATCTACCCCCCTCTAAACTGTAAAAAAAAGGGACTGACATATCACACTGTGTATGTTTCATTTAAATACTGTATATCAGCTGTTTTAAAGCCGGTCACGTGACTTGTGGCTGCTTTCTAGCTTCACTGGGTATCTTCTGTGATGGAGATGAGCGACCACGTGATCTATCTTTGATGTCAAGGGGGGATCACGTCCCCTCCCACAGAAGACAGCTATAAGATCTGAAAAGTGGCCACGAGTGATGAGACCGGCCTGAAGACAACTGTCATTAAAAACGATCATGTGTAGGCTCCAGAGCATTTTTTGCGACGTTAAAAATGGCCATTAAAAATTTAGAACATGCTCTTTCGTGTCGTTTTTTACATTGTCGTTTTTAACGTTGTAAAAAATGGTCATGTGTAGGCTTTAACGACGTGAAAATAACGCCCATGCTCAGAAGCAAGTTATGAGATGGGAGCTCTCGTTTTGGTAAAACTAGCGTTCGTAATGGACATAGCACATTCATCATGCTGTAAAAAGACTGAAAAGTGCAAATCGTCTTTCACCAAACTTTTACTAACACAAAATCAGCCCCAAGGGTGGCTCCATCTGAATAGAACTTCCCCTTTATAGTGCCGTTGTACGTGTTGTATGTCACCACGCTTTGCTAGAGCATTTTTTTTTTTTAACGATCGTGTGTAGGCAAGGCAGGCTTAAAGGGGTTGTAAAGGTAGGGGTGGTGCAGGTGCATTCTAAATATGAGTATAAGGCTGGCCATGCACAAAATACATTTGCTTGATTCTCCCATCAACACAGACATTGTTGATGTGGGAATCCCTCCTGCCAGGCCATTGTCTTCTCCCAGCTGGGGGGAGCCGTCCTCACTGGGCGAAGACAGTTTATTGCTAGCACTATAGCAGCTGCTTGTGATATTCGCAAGAGAATCCGACAAGATGGTTGTCCCCAAGTTGATCGGACAAGTACATTCAGCCTGCTCATTATCAGTTTGAATCTCAGCTGGTTCCTGCTGAACCAGCTGAGATTCGAACCTTGTATGGCCAGCTTAAGGCATCTGAGGGGAGTGGGTGCTCTAAAAAGACCCTGTTATTTTGTCTTGAATGTCTTTTTAGGTGTTAGATTTAAAGGATCACTAAAGGAATTGTTTTTCCCTAAATAGCTTCCTTTACCATAGTGCAGTCCTCTTTCACCTACTTCATCCTTCGATTTTGCTTTTAAATGTCCTTATTTCTTCTGAGAAATGCTCACTTCCTGTTCTTCTGTCTGTAACTACACACAGTAATGCGAGGCTTTCTCCTTGGTGTGGAGAAAGCCTTTTGAGGGGGAGGGGGTGAGCAGGAGTGTCAGGACGCCCACTAACACACAGCTCCTTACTCTATCTGCAAAGTAGAGAGTCCTGACACTCCTGCTCACCCCCTCCCCCCTCAAGAGGTCTTCTCCACACCAGAGAGAAAGCCTCGTATTACGGTGTGTAGTTACAGATAGAAGAACAGGAAGTGAGGATTTCTCAGAAGAAATAAGGACATTTAAAAGCAAAATCGAAGGATGAGGTAAGTGAAGGAAGACTGCACTAAGGTAAAGGAAGCTATTTAGGGATTTTTTTTTGTTTACCTTCACAACCCCTTTAACAATAATCGGGTTGAAAAAAAACATTGTTTTTTTTCTAGACAATTAAAAATGGTTGTGTGTACGTGGCATAATAACTAAATGCACAACATTTTGTGTTGCCACTACTGTGCTGCTTATTGGTCTTCTGGGGGCCTACTAGAGAAGAGTTTGTATACCTGAAGGCAAGCATTTTCATGTTTTTCCTTCAACAAGTCTGTGGAGATGTGATTTCTATTCCTCTCTAGCTCTCTCTCACCCACCAATCATCAAATCCCTTTTCATGAGTGGGAAAATCTAACGTCAGAAAGCAAAACTCTGATTTGTCACCAAGATGGTCACCTCCACACATAGACATGACAGAAAATGAGGCATTGTTAGTTGATCCTGGAAAAAAAAAAAAACTTCCGACAGATCATTGACAATAGACTGTATTTCTTTCAGATAATTTTAACCCCACTCTGCAACTTTAGTGTATTCCCCACAGGCTGGCGCGGGTGTCTGGGAAAAGCACCTGAAATGGCGGGGATTGCGGCGGGGAGGTGGTGGGGGGGATGCCTCAGTGGCGATGGTGATGTGGGGGTACAGAGGAGGGGGGAAAGGAGCAGGGGGAGCCGTGGGGCATGGGTGGTTGCGGCAGCTTGTCCTGAAAAGGACGGCCGCCAACGGTCCCAGTAAGGCTCTTACCTGTTGTTCCCTGGAGAAGAAGGGAGCCAGGGGAAGCCTGGGTCAGCAGGCAGAGGTGGTCAGAGGCAAGCGGATAGCGATAGCAATTACGGGGAGGTGGAAGCCCTGCCTGTCTGTGAGACCTGGAGCCACACAGTGGGAGGACCCTGCCTAGCTGTACTATCTCTGGGAGAGAGCTGACTCGTGTGAGAGCGTCCTGCTCTCTCAAGCACTAACACTGACTGACTGCACTCCCAGTTGGAGGAAATTCTCTATTTAGACTGCTACTATGGAATACTTGCCATCCCAGGATCAAATTGGAGCAGCTGCAGTATCCCAAGGATGGGGGTGGTCTAGCTAAGGCTATACTACCTCACTGCACTACACAACTGCATTTGATGGGAGCTATGTCCTTCAATCCTGCCGGCTCGTCAGCTAGACTCACGCTTATAGGTACAAGGACAGAATCCATTCCAGAGGGCCTGGAGGCTCAGCTGTTGCAAAGAACCAATAAACTAATGCCCACCTATACGCTTCTTGAAAAGTTGTGCAGCAAGCAAAGGGGTACACAATTTACAGCCCGATCTGGGTGAACAAATTTAATGAGGAACTGGCTAAATTTCAACCGGATCATAGAAATAACTCACCTCTCACAAGGGAAACTACTCTCCTTCTAAGACTTGCAAAAAAAGTTTGCATTGCACTCCAGCATGCTATTTTACTACCTGCAATTGCAGCATGCTGTCAAGGTGCAGGGTAATGCAGTGGAATGGGTACAATCACCTACTCCTATTTTCCATCTGCTTCAAACTGCCTCACAAACAAAGGGCTTTATTTCCCAATGCTATATTATGCACATAAGTGTATTTTTAGAGGACCATCACATAAAAACAATAGCTCTATGGGATGGGGACTTGGGCCCTGTCACGGGTGATCAGTGGGAGGAAGCTCTTCAATCTTTCAACAATTGTTCTTTAATTGTGTCACAAAAAGTGTCCAAACTATACATACTGCTGAGAACACACTATACTCCTGTAAAACTTCATCAAATGGGCATACTACATGACCCACTTTGTGATCTGGTGCATCTCCTATGGTGATGCCCCAAGCTCCATAGATACTGGAGTGGGGTTCTTGCCACACTTAACAAGGCCTTTCAAATGTTTCTCTTGATCCACTATGTTGCCTCCTAGGAGTTCTAGAGGGGACAAGCCCAGAGGAGATGACAAGGACCACTTTCTCAAGAGCTTTGTTCTAAGCACAGAAAACAATTCTTATGGAATGGAAATCTGCCACTCCTCCAACTGTTAAATCCTGGATCCAACACATGGGTAATACTCTTATTCTGGAACGGTACATATACCAACACAGGGGGAGGTTGTGTAAATTTTACAAATTATGGACCCCCTGGCTTAATACGCCTGGACTGATGCCGCGTACACGTGATCATTTTTCGGCATAATAAAAACATAGTTTTTGAAAAAAATCATTTAAAATGGTTCTGAAAAACGACAAAAAAAAAAAAATTCGAACATGCTGCATTTTTTAACGTAGTTTTAAACAATGTCGTTTTTCGGGTTTAAACTAAAAAAACTTTTTTAAACCCGCGCATGCTCAGAAGCAAGTTATGAGACGGGAGCGCTTGTTCTGGTAAAACTACCATTCATAATGGAGTAAGCACATTCATCACGCTGTAAGAGACAGAAAAGCGCGAATCGTCTTTTACTAACAAGGAATCAGCTAAAGCAGCCCAAAGGCGAATACAACTTCCCCTTTAGAGTGCCATAGTACGTGTTGTACGATGATGTGTGGGCAACATCGTTTTTAATGATAAAGTTGAAAAAAAATTATTTTTTTGGACATGCTAAAAAACAACGTTTTTTTTTTCATGCTAAAAAATGATCGTGTGTACGCGGCATTAGTCCCAAAGAACTTGTTCAGAGGAGGTTTCTGCAATGCCCATAGGTCTAAAGGTTCTCATAGGTAATGATTGGATAAGGGAAGTTTAAAAGTAAAAGTACCAATACTAATGAATCATGAGCTCTATTATATGTGCCGGGATGATAGTACTTTATAATTGAAGATAGATGATGGGCCAGATTCAGGTAGATGAGAGCATCTTTGCTCTGGAGTAACGCTTCTCATTTACGTTACTCTGCCGAAATTTTAGGAGCAAGTGCTGTTATTCATGAAGCACTTGCTCCTAAAGTTGTGGCAGCGCATCGCAAATGAGCCGGCGGAATTCAAATTGGGCGGGTACGGGGCGTGTAGTATTAAAACTAAGCGCGATCCCGCGGCAAACGTACTGCGCATGCGTCGAGTGTCAATGCATCCCAGTGCGCATGCTCCAAATTCTGTCAGTGAACGTCAATGACGTCACATCCCCATTCATGAATGTTTTACGCAAGCGACGCGATTTGTTTTTTTTCCGACGCGATGACGACGCCTATACTTAACATAGGATATTTCACTAGGGGGCTGCTTTATCTTTACGCCGCGTATCGCTTCCGGAAACGTCGTAAAGTCACTGCGTCGCGCCCGAAAAAGATCTTGAATTGCCGATTCCCGCTCATTAACATATTTTTTGAGCGTAAATCGGCGGGAACGCCCCCGGCGCCATTTTTAAGTTGAAGTAACGATGCGATGGCGAAATTCAATTGCGCCGATCGCATCAGAACTCCAACCCGGCGTTTCTTGTTGTCTGGTTACAGAAAACAAAAACGCCGGCTTAAAGTGACAGTTAGGCTGGCGGATCCATTGATCCGCCAGCCTAACTCTACCTGAATCTGGCCCGATGTATCTGCAAAGATATGCATATAGATTTTTTCAGAGCTTTTTTTCTCAGAAAATAGGTGCAGGAACTCAACCACGACCCATTCAGATTTCACAAACAGTAGAAGGGTCTTAAAGGGGCATTAAATACCAGAATTGCATTACATACAGTGTGCAGAGTTCAGGGGGTTACAAAGCAGTCACTTGTAAACACAGAAACCAGACTTCTGTGTTCACAAGTGATTGTGGTGAGCGGGCACCAAAGGGTCTGAGCCAAAGGTGGTGGAACTGAGTTCCACCAAGTTCCCCCAGAAAAAAAGCCCTGGATTTTTTCCCCCCCTGAAGATTTACCACAATACATTGTGGACCAAACTAATCTTATTGCAGAGCAGTATATTGCCACCAACCCCAATTCGTCCTATGCACCTATGTGCAAAGTCTCACGGTGGAGGCGGTAAAAAAATTTTTGGGCCTTACATGTATTATGGGGCTTACAAAGAAAAATTGATTGCATGCCTACTGGTCCACCAACCCTGTCCATCACATGCCATTTTTTTCTGCTGTCATGTCCAGGACACGCTTTGACATGATCATGCACTTCCTGCATTTCAATTACAACTTACAACGCCCTCCCCTGAGAGCATTCCAACAATGATAAATTATATAAAATCCGCCCACTAATAAAAAAAATATTTAAGCGATTTGCATGAATTTATGTCCCAGACCAAAACATGTGTGTGCCTTGTCCACTTCACTGACTGGCTGCAGTTCAAACAATACATTCCTAGTAAGTGGGCCAAGTACAGATTGAAATTTAACAAACTTTGCGAAAGAGCCAGGGGCGGACTGACAACTCATGGGGCCCCCGGGCAATAGAAGATTATGGGGCCCCCAGGCTTACAGATGGCCACCACAACAGTAGGCAGAACAGCTAAAATCTCAGGATATTCACATCAAAAGCATGTCGCTTTCAGATATATCAAGAACAGATGTAAAAAAACACAGATTTTTACATACTGTCCCTGGTTTTATTGAGCCTGGCAAACCAGATGGGGCCCCCTATTGGTATGGGGCCCTCGGGCAGTGCCCACGAGCTCCAATGGTCAGTCCGCCCCTGGAAAGAGCCACAGGATATGTATATACCTTCCATGTGTATGAAGGCAAAGACTCCCAGCTCGTACATTGGAACAATTGGAAAAATTGTCTGGGACCTGGCATACCCACTGTTCAAAAAAGGTTATCATATCTACCTAGACAATTTTTATAACAGTTTTCCCACCTGTACTATGAAATCTTAGCCTGTGGTGCCACAAGAGAAAAGGAAGAAGGCTCCCACAAAAAAATTTGACAACAAGGCTGCAAAGTGGGGAATCTGTAAGTCTGAAGAATGAGGAAGTGTTGGCTGTGAAGTGGAGAGACAAGAGAAATGATTACGTCCTGTCCACCATCCACAATGACAACTTTGTAGAGATTCATGGAAGATGCTGTCACTTTGTAAAGCTTGAATGCATCCACCATTATGATCTTTTCATGGTGTGGGGGAGGGGTGGTGGATTTAAACAACTAGATGCTAGACCACTATTTATTAACTAGAAAGTCCCATAACTGGTATTTAAAAGTTATATTTATACTTTCCATTTGGCCATGTATAATGCACACATCATCTATCAAAAATCAACAGAAAGACCCATTGTAATTACCCAGATCTACCAGCAAGGATCCCCCAAGGAAGCACTTGTTCTGATTGTGTGTCGACTTCATCACTAACATTTTGCCGAAAATATTCCATCCACAGTATCAGGAAGAAGATGCCCAAAAAAATTTTGTGTATGCAGCAGAAGGGGAGTTAGAAGAGACACCAATTATCATTGTCCCCAACGTTCCCTCCCAACCTGGGCTATGCATCAGAGAATGCTTCAGACGTTATCACACATCCCTAAAACATTTGTTCCCCTTATTTTTAACAGCCATTTCCCCATTTCTAATACCTGTGCGGATGATTTGCCTGCTGACTCGATTGTCCATGATTTGACCTTCCACGTCAACAGACCCTGGCCTGTTTACCGACTATGCCTCTGCCTGCCATTTTTATTGTTTCTAAACCACGTTTCTACCTTCCACATTAAGTGACCTTGGCCTGTTTATTGACAATGCCTCTGCCTGTCATATGGATTGTTTATAAACCATGTTTCCATGTGCACAGACCTCGGCCTGTTAATCAACCATGTTTTTTGCCTGCCGCTTGGACTTATTTGAATGCAAGATAATACAGAGGTCTCACATATGTGAGGGGCTTAAGAATAGTGTTTTGAGTAGAGAAATACAAAGAAATTTGGGTGGGAGAAGCCTCTGCCCAGTCCCCATTCTTTCCTGACCAAGGCCCTATGCTTGATGTTCCTGCCTGTTGCCTGGACCAATAATTTGACTGTGCTGACCATATCTATGCTTGCTGCCTGTATTGACCCAGGACTTTATGGACCATGTTCCTTTTTGCTGCCTGGATCAATACTTTAGCTGTACTAACCATATCTCTGCCTGCTGTCTGTACTGACTATGGACAGTATTCCTGCCTACTGCCTGAATGATTCCTTTTACTACTGCTGACCACGTATCTTCCTGCTACCTGGACCAATACATTGGCTTTGCTGGGAGTATCTCTGCCTCCTGTCTGTACTGACTATGGACAGTGTTCCTGCAAGCTGCTTGGATGATTCCTTTTGCTGATGCTGATCACATCCCTTCCCGCTACCTGGACCAATGCTTTGGCAGTGCTGACAGTATCTCTGCCTGCTGTCTGTACTGACAATGGACAGCATTCCTGCATGCTGCCTGGATGATTTATTTCACTGTGCACATCTCTGCGCTACTAAAACCACAGGTAATCTTTTGTTTACCCTTTGCTCAGCAGAATGTATTTTGGGGTGTAATTGGTATGCACATGCTATGTGTTAGCAATATGAAGGTCCTTGAAAAATGCAATAGGTTGTCAGGAAATGATATGTGTAATTTATGTCCCTAGAACACCTGATAGTGCTCCTTGGATGTTGGGCCTCTTTATGTGGCTAGGCCGTGAAAAAGTCTAACTTATGGGGTACCACCATACTCAAGATGAGTAGCAGAATGTATTTTGGGGTGTGACTTTTGCTATGTCCATGCTATGTTTTAGAACTGTCTTATAAATTGACAACTTTTTGTAAAAAAAAAATGCATTTTCATTTTCTTTTAAGCATTTTCCAAAAACGTGTGAATAAAAAGGCCACATTCAAAAGACTCATTATGTCTCATACAGTATACATTGGGGTGTTTGCTTTTCCAAAATAAAGTCATTTTGTGGGCATTTCTATTGTTCTGGTGCTCCAGGGCCTTTAGATGTGTGATAGGAAATTAGATAATTGATGTAATTTATACTCCTAGAATTCCTGAAGGTGCTATTCAGATGTTAAGCCTCTGTTTGTGGCCAGGCTGTGTAAAAGTCTTACACATGTGGTATCTCCATACTCAGGACAGGAAGCAGAATGTATTTTGGGGTGTATTTTTGTATGTACATGCTATGTGTTAGAATTATCTTATAAATTTACAACTTTGTGTGAAAGAAAATATTTTCATTTTCTTTTCACTTTTTCCAAAAACTTGTGGAAAAATTACATGTTCAAAATACTAATAAAGCCTCATAGAATATACATTGGGGTGTTTGCTTTCCAAATTGTGGGAAATTCCACTATTCTGGTTCTCTAGGGCCTTCAAAAATGTGATAGGTAGTGTAGCCATGGCCCTGCGAGGTTGCTATGTGTTAGAGCATCCACAGATTTCACCCTGCTCCCGGACCTTGCTTGTTTATATTTTGTTTTTATTAGGGGATTGAGTTTGGTTGGGGAAAAGAGACATGGGATGCCTATAAGATGAATATTGTTTGGCAGAATAAAAGTAACTGCGAGACACTTCTCAGCAGAACAAGATGGTTGACTCTAAACTTGACAGTCCTTTACCTCAAAACACTTCCTCCAGCACATTACTTAGGAGCGCTTACTTCACTGTCCAACTTTAGTACTCCTGTCACACCATCAGCACATGGCTAGGCCTCACTCTAAATAAGTCCCAGTATATTTACTTGATGGCCCTTTGTAGACCAGGTTCTGCAGTACTCCTTTGTGGTAGAAACCAATTTGATAGAGAAGAATAAATGTGGATGGACTACTAATTCCAGCAAGTTTGATTGCAAATCCTGTCTGCCCTCCTGGCTGCAGCGAGTTGACACAAAACTCCCACAGTCTCTCCCTCTGGCTCTCCATCCAGCTCCCCTGGCATGTCTCTTCCAGAGCTTTCCACTGTGCTTTAGCCTCACTGACACCTGTAATGGATCCTTCCTGAATGACTTTACTCTGGACGTGCTGACCAACTGTCCTTCCAGCTCCTGTTCCAGGACACCTCTCCATGACCGTGTAAGGAGAGGCTCCCTCCCAGCTCCCGAGATCCCCGCCTGAGGTACACCCCCCCAGAAATGGGTTTCCGTCAGACACAACAGTCTAACACTGCATCATTCAGTTCATCCAGCTGACAACTCCTCCCCTAGCAGACTGACCATGGGTATATGTAAGAGGCCTGCCCCCTGACAATCCTATATGGGGATTGGTCAGGGTTCCCACATGCACCCCATATCACTCCAGCTCTCTGACCTTCCCCCTTTTCCAGAACCTCCTCCCTGGAAACAGAGGAGGCGCCCAAGAGCTTAGGCACATGTCAGTCACCGACTGCTATACTAAACCACTCCCCTGCCCCCAGATCAAAACAAACAGGCCTAGCTCACAGCATAGGCCTGCTTAAATTTACCGGTGCTGGTAGCTTACACAAAAATTCTACACTAGCACATACCTATCTAAGATAAAGGCTGCTACACTAGTAAGGAAATTAGATGTGTAATATATGTCCCTAAAATGCCTGAAGGTGCTACTTGGATGTTGGGCCTCTGTGTATGGCCAGGCTGTGAAAATGTCTCAAAATGTGTTTTGGGTGTAATTGCAAGTATGCCTAGGCCCTATGTGAGAAATAACTAGTTATTATGACAATTTTGTATAAAAAAAATTGTGGGAAAAAAAATTACAACTTTAAAAAACTCACCATGCCTAAATACCTTGGACTGCCTACTTTCCAAAAAGGGGCCATTTGGGAGATATTTGTACTGTTCTGACCTTTCAGGGCCTCAACTTATCAGAGTCTGAAAGCCTTTTTTTTAAATATCTCAGGCCAGGAATGGTTTCCATGTACGTTTAGCGCTCACCCCCGAAGGAGCCGCTTGTTGATTTCGGGTGTGGCCGCATTAAGTTACCAATTACACTTGTCTAGGGGTGAATACTTGTAGAAAGTGAGTAAAGCGAGTGTCCAGACATCAGGTTACGTTTTCAAAGCTTTATTCCAAGGCCCAACATGGCCAACATCAACATGGCACACTATAGAGAAATGTTGATGAGCGGAAGAAAACTGCAGTATCAGGCCCTGGATATTATAGAGAGCAGCTTGCTCTCAGTATAGTCACACTTAAACGTTGCCACTCCCATCAGGGTGGGTAAAGTGCCACGGACAGGCGTTTAACTTGGGCCTGGCAGCCGAAAGGTCACTTGCAATAGTCACTGGGAGGAATTAGGGCCTCTGCCACAGGCCTGAGGAATTTCCATACTTTTCAAAGGGGTAGAACTAATGAATCCTCCCAGTAAATCACTTCTCTAGGGTCATCAAAGGACAGTTGAAGTGTACCTGTCATGTAGTGATGACCGGATCCCCGGTGGTTCGCCTAGGCCTCGCGGACAACCTCTGCCTTTGGGTCTCCCGAGCCAATCCCCCACCGAACAGCTCCCAGCTTAGGATCTGGGACCCAGCAAGCCGCTGGGGCCCCTCTCAACGTTAGGATGAAGCTCCGCCTGGTGCACAGCTTCGGCCAGGCAGGCCCATGGATGCGCGCACCCTGAAGGTGGATGCCGCACCTGGAACGTGGGCCCCGCATAGAACGTCTTACTCTCAGGCATCTGCCACAGATATACCCTCCCGCCAGCATGTCCAGAGGGAAAATCCTCCTCTGATTGGCTGCTGGGAGAAAGTGGGTCTGTCAGAACCCCTTCCAGCGCCAACTGTCACCCAGGGGTAAAAACACCTCCCCTAGCATGCAGACTGGCCTAGAAAGCAGTTCTAAACTGACAGCTGCCTAAACTTAACGAATTTGTAAGTGGGAGCAACTTAACTCTCCCATTCATGACAATGAAAAAGTGGCTTGCAAGTGGGTAAAGTTGAGGGAATGTGCCTAATATGGTTTAAAATAGGACAGCATGCTTGTTGCCTAGATTCCGGTTTAATTTGGATTTTGTGGGGAATCCATGACATTTTTTTTTGTTTTATTTCATGGGGTCCCCATTCAAATTTTATGCCAGACCCCTTTCAAGAATAAGGGCCACCACATTTTTCTTTTTTCTTTTATGCATGTGGTGCAGCCTGGTGGCCAGGGCAGAAGGGAGCGGAGAGAATGTGCTCCCCTAACTGAACTATACCAGACCATATGCCCTCAAAACTGAAAAGGTACCTTGCCAGGAGGCCAGTTCTGGCAAAATAGCTTGTTCTTCATGGTCAGCAAAAGCCAACCAACAAATTCTGAGTGAGTGGCTCCTCTGAAGACAGGCACCCCCTGGATCATGGGAGGATAAAACTTGATGGCCACACATTCTCCCCCTAGACCAGTGTTTCTCAACTCCAGTCCTCAAGTCACCTCAACAGGTCATGTTTTCTGGCTTATCATTATTTTGCACATGTGATTTGATTAGTTTTACTGACTTAGTAATTACCACAGCCGTTTCATCTGAGGGAAATCCTGAAAACATGACCTGTTTGGGCGCCTTGAGGACTGGAGTTGAGAAACGCTGCCCTAGACTTAAGGTAAGCCTGAGGACTCCATCCAAGTGAAAGAAACAGAGACAAAATTGCAAAGTGACAAAACATGAGAAAGAAGGCAATCGCTAGGCCTTGTGGCCTGGTAGCTACAATTGCCCCAAACTTAAAAAAAAGATTAGGTGATGTAATTTTGTGCTTCCTTCTTGCAGTGGGTTTCTCAAGCCGAAGACATAAAAAAAGCAATACCCAAAATCTCCATGCCTTCCCAAAACATGGCCAGACCAGGCATCTCAAATCAGGTGAAACTGGACCCCTGAAAACTCCTCAAACCAAATGATTACTCTCAAACCAAACCTTACGTGGTGCATGTTCCTTGCCTATCAGGAAGGCTCCACAGGACCTCAATCATACAGCAGAGATACTATATAGACAGTTATTCCTACCAAAAGTCTGGAATGACAGCGGAACACCCCTACTGGACACTGGTAATAACGGATAATACTCTTGACCTTAACCAAAAGGCCAAAAAGCAGCTGGAAGTTTAGGCTGCCAAATTTGGCAATTTAGTCCACCCATTACTGAAATGTGAATAGTTTGGGTTGAACTCGAATATCTTCCCTGGGAGGAAGAACCTATATTTGTTTAGTCATTAAAGCTGTACTTACTCCGTAGGGAATGTATGTATAGTCTTTTAATTTAGTTGAATACACAGGCAAGTGATAAAGATTAACTAGGTGTATATTTATAATAATATTTTCAGAATACATACGGGAAGCCACATTTGCACATTACATACTTAAGTCCTGTACACACGAACGGTTTGTCTGATGAAAACAGACCGATCAACTGTTTTCATCGGACAAACCGATCATGTTTGGGCCCCATCGTTTTTTTTTCCATCTGTGAAAAAAAATAGAAGATGTTTTCAAATATTCATATGGATAAAAAATCGATAGAAAAAAACGATCGTCTGTGTGGAACTCCATCGGAGAAAAATCCATGCATGCTCAGAATCAAGTCAACGCATGCTCGGAAGCATTGAACTTAGTTTTTCTCAGCACGTCGTAGTGTTTTACGTCACCACGTTGGACACGGTCGGATTTTTGACTGATGGTGTGTAGGCAAGACTGATAAAAGTCAGCTTCATTGGATATCTGATGAAAAAATCCATGGGATTAGATTCCATCAGATATCCGATTGTGTATACAGGGCATCAGACTCTTCTGAGCGGAAGTTTTGCATTACTGCTCCTTTTCACAACACGTGTCTCAAGGCCTCTACACACGGGCCAGAATTTCGTCAGGAAAAAAACGTTGTTTTTTTTACCTGACGAGACTCTTGGCAAGAATCTCTTGCCGCCCGAGTGTACAGACACTCCTTTCAAAAGAACCGCGGTTCTTTTGGAAGGCAAGAAAGCGGTGACATTATCGCGTACGACGAGCATGCGCTCGTCACATTCTATGACGTCGCCGCCATCTTGCTGCACCATATCTCTCCATCTTGGACCCTGTGATCCCTGGGAAAGATCTACAATCCTTCCAACCATCACTCCTCATAGAGCCGTCCATCTGAAGAGCTCTTACAAGCGCATCTGACACAGTGCTCCTGGCATATGTGTCCAACTTTTGTGGTAAGAGTACCCATCCTTTTTCATATATCTGTTTGGTTATCCTGTATGCCCATCTAAGTGGATCACGCATACCATCAGATTCTCCAGTAACACAGGAGCGGTGGATAGGAGTGTTCCATATGAAGACTTGCCTGTTTTGATCTAAAGGACTTTCTTTGTAGTTTACATTTTACACTCCACCGTTTGCATCTATAGGGTTTCACCACCCTCTATATACTTTCCTGTTATTGTGTTTTTGGACTACACCATCACAATGTCACTCATTTGAATGGGATTGGTCTAAATTGCTTCACGCAAATTCACGCTCACTAGCGCTGCACTTATTTTTCTTTCATTGTCTACTCACAGGTTGTTTCACTGTTAGTGCTGGCTGCTTCTTTCTTTTTTACATTTTTAGCAGCACAACTTTATTTTGTTTTGTTTGTTGCACCATACCTATGCCTAGGAAGCTATCACGTATGCGTCAAAGTCATTTCGAGCATGCGCGGGTTTCCACAGCGACGGGTAAGTATATACACTCTCGGGTTTCTTGACGAGAAACCTGAAAGCCTTGTACACACGCTTGGTATACTCTGCAGTTTTCTTGCTGGTTCTTGCCGAGTAAACCGAGCATGTGTACGAGGCTTAAGACTCACTGAGTGCAATGCATTCCCTGTGTGGTTAACATTTTATTTATCTGCACAACTGAGAATTATTGCAAAGTTAAACACCCAGGGCCAGATTCAGATAGGACTTACGCCGGAGTATCTCGAGATGTGCCGCCTAAGTCTAAATTTGCACCGGAGTATCTATGCACCGTACCCACAGAACTAGATACGCACCAAAATAGGCTATTCCCGGCCGGTGTAACTTGCCTACGCCTGCACATCCTAGGTGCACATTTATGCCGGACGCATCTGGCAAACCCATTGATTTCCTATGCAAATATGCAAATGAAGGAGATACGCCGATTCCCGAACATAGGCCAGTTCAGCACAGGCTACGCGCGGTGTGCCTAAGCTGTTTGGCCGGCCTAAAGTTACCCCTCATAAAGCAGGGGTAACTTTGCACCAGACATGCTCAAGTCAGCTGGAGAGCAGCTTCAGCAGCACCGTTACAGCCCAACACATGGCAGCCGTGTTCCTAGCACTACTAATGGGTCCCCCGCCACCAGGGCCGCCATCAGGGGGGTACAGGCAGTACACCTGTAAGGGGCCCGGGGTCCCCAGGGGCCCGGATGGGAACCCCCTTAAAAAAAAAAGAAACCTTTTTTTTTCTCTTTTTTTTTTTTTTAGGGATCCGGAGGCCACCAGGGCCCCAGATGGCAACCTCCCTTTTTTTTATATAAAAATAAATTACCAAATAAAGGGGGCTTTCCATCCTGGACCTCTGGGCCCTTTAATAATAATAATGATACTAAAAATGATATATATTGTTCTGCATACAGACGGCAGAACTTTTTCAGCCAACATTCACGAAACTACGTAGTTTTTCTGCTCTTTTGTCCGATGGAGCGTACAGACGGTTTGATAATACGACAAAACACGTCCATCGGAATATTCGATCGTGTGTGCGATCCTTTAGCCTGTAGGGTTCAATATTGGGTTGGCTCACCCTTTGCAGCTATAAAAGCTTCAACTCTTCTGGGAAAGCCGTCCACAAGGTTTAGGAGTGTGTCTATGGGAATGTTTGACCATACTTCCAGAAGTGTATTTGTGATGTCAGGAACTGATGTTGGACAAGAAGGCCCGGCTCACAGTCTCCGCTCAAATTCATTCCAAAGGTGTTCTATTGGGTTGAGGTCAGGACTCTGTGCAGGCCAGTGCAGTTCTTCCACCCCAAACTCACTCATTTATGTCTTTATGGTCCTTGCTTTGTGGACTGATCCAAATCATTTGGTAAAAGGGGGGTTATGGTCTGGGGTTGTTTTTCTGGGGTTGGGTTTGGCCCCTTAGTTCCATTGAAGGGAACTCTTAAGGTATCAGCATACCAAGACATTTTGGACAATTTCATGCTCCCAACTTTGTAGAAACAGTTTGGGGATGGCCCCTTCCTGTTCCAACATGACTGCTCACCAGTGCACAAAGCAAGTTCCATAAAGACACGGATGAGCAAGTTTGGGGTGGAGGAACTTGACTGGCCTGCACAGAGTCCTGACCTCAACTCGATAGAACACCTTAGAAATGAATTAGAGCAGAGACTGCAAGCCAGGCTTTCTTGTCCATCAAAAAAATATAAATAAAAATATATTAAAAAAATATATTTTTTTATAAAAATAAAATAAAAAAAGGGGGGTTCCCATCCGGGCCCCTGGGGACCCCCGGGCCCCTTACAGGTGTACTGCCTGTACCCCCCTGATGGCGGCCCTGGTCATAAGTCTCCATTGCTGTTATGAGGGCTGACATCTCCTGGGTGTTAAAGTTTTTTTTCCTCCTCTGCCTGTGGGGAATGGGAGCAGACATCTCGCAGCAAAAGTACCTTCCCTGGGGGGGGAGTAAAACGGGATGTACTTTTGCATCGGTTGGGCGTAAGTTGGGCCGGTGTATCTCTGTAAGTTGGGCCAGCATAGGGCCAGATTCTCGTAGATGCGCGCCTAATTATGCAGGCGTTGCGCATCTCAGATGCACTACGCCGACGTAACACGGAGTGGCAAGTACCGTATTCCCTAAGTAAATGCGCTCCAAGATGCGCCTGCGTCGCGTAAAATCATGGGCGTAATCCGGCGCAACTCCAAAGTAGGAGGGAAGTGGGCGTGTTGCATTATAATGAAGCGTGACCCCATGCAAATGCAGGCCGGGACGAACGGAGCATGCGCCGTGACATGGATGACCCGCGCCATGACGTGGTTGACCCGCGCCGTGACGTGGATGCCTTCTGCGCATGCGCAAAGCCTCCCTACGATGCGCCGGCGCAGGGTATATAATGCGCCCACACATGCGCCCGTGCAGCGCAAACGTCTCCCATTTTTTGGATAATGACGGCCAAAGTTTGTGCTGGACAGGATGACAACCGTGGTTAAGGAGAGGAGGAAGAAGAATTTCTCCCCAGAGGAGAGGGCCCTTGTCGTCAGGGCCATGGAGAAGTTTGATTCGCGGCTCCATGGTGCTGACAGTGCCCGTACCAGCAAGTCCCGGAGGGATCAGATTTTAATGAGGGTCGCGTGCCAGGTCAATGCCCTCTCTCATGAGGTCCGGACACCGCAGGACATTCAGAAGAAAATGAATGACCTGCGGCGTCATGTGAAGGGCAAGCTGGCTGCCATAGCTCGGCATGCCAAGGGCACTGGAGGGGGCCCACCCTGCCCTGTCCGCCTGACTGAGGAGGAGAAGGTGGTTGCCCGCTGCCTACAGACGGAGCAGGTAGATGGAGTTGGGGGCTATGAGTCCCAGAAGCCAGCCGTGAGGACAGGTAAGTGTGTTTTCTATTCTATCTGTTGTGTACATGTATGGGGGTGGAAGGGAACATGTGCCAAGTGTGTGGCTCCACCAACATGGGCATCTTTTGTGTCATCCACAGATGTGCAGGAGGGAGCGGGGCCATCTGTTGATGCCAGGGCCCATCAGGATCCATCCCCTGAAGATTCAGTCCCTCTGGCTGCCCCCCTGGAACAGGACTTGGAGGGAAGTGGGCACACCTCAACGGAGGAGGTGGTTGAGGAGGGTGTGGTAGTCCATGACCAGGCCCTCTATGTTGTTGTGGAGGAGGATGGTGGGTTGGCCGGACCAGCCCAGGCTATTCCTCTACCTGTAGCGTCCCCCTCCAACCTCTCCAGTCCCTCTCTTCCCCCCCCCCTCATCTCCGGCCCCTCAACATCCTCCCCTTATGCCCGGACCCCTGCCACTCCCCGCAAGGCGACGTGCAAGACCAGGGGTGTTCATAAGGTCCTGCCGGAAGAGCTGGTCAGACAGCAGGACCAGCAGAATCAGCACCTGGCCGAGGTCGTGGAGGAGATGAGGCGCCTGGCCGACAGCCTGGCATCCTCGGACAATATTACTGATGCCATCCAGGATGTTGCTGTTAACAGCGCAGCAACGCTGACCAGCTTGGGGGAGCTGCAGGAAAACACCTCGGAACTTGTGGGGGAGGTTCGTGCCCTGCGCCTTGCTGTCGAGGCGCAGACTGCTGTGCAGACCCGCATAGCGGTTGCCCTGGAGGGCATGCAGGCAGCCAGGGAGGGACGTGGGGATGCTCCTCCTCAACCTGCTGCCCCCCCCCCCATCTGTGGCTGCCCCCAGGCAAGTGAGGGGCAGGACCCGTGGCACCAGGCAGAGCCCCCGCCAGGCCCATTAATTTTATTTTTCTTTATTATTATGCTCTGGATAAGAGCTTTTTTTGTTATTTGTTATGCTCTGGATAAGAGCTTTTTTTATTTATTTTTGTGCTCTGGATAAGAGCTTTTTATATTTATCTTTTAATACTGCACACGTTGCAGTGTGAATGGTGTGTGAATGTGAGAGGGTGGCACTCCTGACAGTAAGGGGTGTCACCCTCGGCCGTGGTGGTGAAGTTAACCCCACGGCTGTATGAATGATGTGTGAAAGGTGTGTGAATGGACAGCAACATCATTGGGGCCTTGACGTGGCGTTGCTGCTCCCAACTCCTACATGCTGGACTTGGGCTAATCCAATGCGATGTGCATGTGGTGTGTGTGATCTAGGGACATCAGTGGTGTACACGCGTGCATTGTCTGTGTGGCATGCTGTATGTGTGTGTTTAACGGTCAAAGATTCGTAACATGAGGACCCTCCTGACTGCTCTTCCATCAGCTGACGGGGTCTCCTCTGGCGGGGGGGGGGCTGTGTGGTTGGGGGGTCAGGTCATCACGTAGGGCAATGTGCAGGCCCTTTCGCATGGCAAAGTTGTGCAGAATACAACATGCACCAATGATCTGACCCACAAAGTTGGGGGAATACAATAGGGCCCCCCCAGACTTATCCAGGCATCGGAAACGGGACTTCAGGAGGCCAAATGTGCGCTCCACCACTCCACGGGTTTTGATGTGTGCTTCATTGTATCTTCTCTCTCCTCTGGTTTGGGGGTTCCGGAAAGGAGTCATGAGATGGGGTCCCAGTGTATATGCAGAGTCACCTGGAAGGGAAAAGACAGGAGGATGGTAGTCATGCATGTGCCACTTCTGTTGTGCATCATGGGAGGGGATAGTCATGGCTGCCACCCATGTCACTCACCAACCAGCCAGCTGTCCCCATACATGTCCTGCTCAAAATCTTCTGGGATGTTGCTTTGACGGTAGATGTAGCTGTCATGGCTGGACCCGGGGTCTTTGGCACGGACGTGCCATATGAGGTATTTGGCATCGGCTATCACCTGTACGTTGATGGAATGCCAATGCTTCCGATTGCGGTATATGTGCTCTGTGGCACTGGGGGGCTGGAGTGCCACATGTGTGCAATCAATGGCCCCGATGGTGCGTGGGAATCCGTCAATTCTGTAGAAATCTGTCATTGCCTTCTGCCGCAGGTGCACAGTGGTGGGTCTGATGAACTGGTTGGACATGCGTCTGAGGATTGCGGGGACAACCTGGTGCAGACATCTGCTTATGCTGGTTTGTGACATCCCAGCCACCACTCCACTTGTACGCTGGAATGATCCACTGGCCAGGAAATGCAGTGTTGCCAGTACCTTCACCAGTGGCTGCAGTGCACGTGAGCGGTATGTCTGGCTGGTGATGTCATCCTGCAGGGCTGTGGTTATTTCCAGGATGGCAGCAGGGCTGAATCTGAAGATTCGATACACCTCCTCATCACCCATGCCAAAGAGCCTCATGCGCGCTCGGTAGATCCTCTCACGTGCCCCCCTCCTCCTACTCCTCCTTCTATGTGCCTCTTCCTCTGCATACCTTAGTAGTGATAAGACCATGGCTGGCCCTGGCATCATTGGCATACGAATGTGTTGTCCAGTAAGTGTGATTGCTCAGCTAGTCCGTTACGGTGCTGCTGTAGTTGCTCTCCAGCTGACTTGCACACGGCCTTGAGCAAAGTTACCCGTGCTTTTATGAGGGGTATGTTTACTCAAGGCTTTCGAGTTACGCGCACCACGAGTAGCCAACGCCGGACGCGCGTAGTTTCGGGAATACGCGCATCTCCCTCATTTGCATATTTGCATGCTAATTCAATGGGAACTGAATATTTTTCATGCGTAACTATGCGCCTACGCCGCGCTAGCTTAATGCATTTTCGCCGCACAGACGGAAATTTTTTACGCGCGTATGTGGTTCTGTGTTTACCGCGTATCGATACGCAGGCGAACATTTACTATTACGCCGCGCATATACATTTACGCAGGCGTAGCGCCTCTGAGAATCTGGCCCCATAGTTGTGAGAATGCTCACTAGGGAACGAACGTACTGAGCATGCTCTGTCCAAGATACGCAGGGCATAAATCACTAGACCATCATTTGCATAACGTCACACCCACTTGCAGTTGCACCGGCTTACGCCGAAGGAATTAAGTTGGGCCGGCGCAAAGTTAGGTGCAAGTGCTTTATGAATACTGTAGTTGCCTCTCTGAGTTACATCGGCGTAGTGTATCTGAGATACGTTACACCCGCCTAAAGATTATATCTCAATCTGGCCCCCAGTGTTTGTACACATCTGTATATTTAATACAATTACAAAAATATGGAAGTGCAAACCTGAAAGTCCTATAAAAAAAATAATATATTTATATCCTAGCATAAAATGTACTGTACTTTCCTATTAAATGCTTAAAATATGCTTGGTGCATTGATTGCTCTTTAGACTCGAATTTACAACAAGCTATTATTAACAAATGCATATGTGTTTCAACCCTTACAAAGTACTGGATATTTTCGCTACAATACAATTAAAGCTTCTGATGGGCCAATTAAGCAGAGTATTATCTTGCCAAAGGATAATATGGCACACTTATGGTAGTAGTATGTAATTGCACTGTATGATTCTATTGTATTTTGAAATTACAATTACACCTATTATATTTTTCTCAGTTTTCCTGGGGTTCTGTTTTCCTTTATGTTTGATATTGTGCAATAATGCACTGCTCTGTTTAAAACTGATTAGACGCATATAACAGGTTTCTGGAGAAATGCTGAGATGTTTGTTTTCTGTTCTTACTATTGCACAGTAGTTGACTAATATCCTTAGAGTGAGGTATAATTGCTTGGCATTTATTAGTATAAATACAAACTTTTCTTTTCCTTTTTGGGGATTTCCACAAACACTAACAGCAAAAATGACTACTTGTAAAATACAGTCTTTACATTAATGAGTATAATGTGATTAAAAATACAATGAACTAGGAGTTAAGCATATTCTCTTATTTAATTATCTTTTTTTAATGAACATAAAGTTCAGTGAAATGAAACATTAGCATTTTAGAGCTAGTGAAACACATTTTTGTGTTCCTGCCAATATTTGCATGTGTTATCTTTTGATGTCAGTAATATTCTATATATTCTTAGCTTAGCTGTTTACCTCCTGACATTGGAGTAGTATACTAGAATGCAAAATTGTGAGACAATTGAAGCAACCCATAATTTGCATAAAAACAAGATTTATACAGTATGTGTGTGGTGTGTCTGTTTGATTATCGTAGGGGCATTAAAACAGACCTTTTCAGCAACCATTGCAAAATCATCCACCCCTCCCCTTAACCTGATCCAATCAAAGAAACCGTAGTATTTACTGAAAAAATACAGGGTTTTCTCTGAATGGCAGCAGTGCTGAGCAACCAACTTCATGTGTTCAGTGTGCAGAGGGAAAGCCTTTGGAACAGGACCCAGGAGATCACGGCTATCATTGTATGTAGCAAGGACTGGTATGTGGTATGGGGGCGCTAATTGAAATTTTAAATTGTAGGTCACTGGTGGGTGGCCATAATTAGATCAATATTTAAATATAGTGATTAGATACTTTCATCAACAAATATAGTGCAAAAGTAGAAAATTTACTAGAAACAAAATGTGGGAAAAAAATTTGTAACAGTTCATAACTATGTGTTGTGATATACAAAGTCCAAACTAGAAGTTATTATAGAGTCCAAAACCAAAGAAATGAAATCCGTGGATACCCCAGGAAAGGGTAAGTGTGTCAACATAAATAATAGCCAATCCAATAGATGATTGATTTATTCGAACAGAACTCTTCTCTTAAAATTCGTGCTCTTGAATGATCCTTCACCAATCAGATAATAGACACCCAAACCATGTGTTGTAGTGGTAATGCGCTTACCAGAGCGATAAGACCTCTTTACCAAGAAAGAAGGTCAATCTTGCATGTGCAGATAAATGCCTGCAGGCATATAGTGCGTCCACAGCTGCTTAAAAAGACATCTCTCCTTCCAAGAATTTCACAGATGGAATATAAAAACGAAAAAAACAACTCATCATGCAACCGATTTTAATAAAAAATAAGTAAAAACAACCATGGGCCAAGTGGCCACTTACATTAAAAAGTGCCCGAACAGGCACTGGGTCTCAAGCTCGTCAGTTTGAATGAATGCCTCTACTTCTGTGTCGGCGTGTGTCCGTGTTCCAACGTCAGCTGTGAGCAGAAGACGAGTGGTGGGGAATCAAAATCACGTGACCAGGTTACGCCGCCGACGATCGTTTCGTTGTGTTACGTCTTCAGGGGGGCGTGCCTGGTCACAATAGTCACGTGTATTTAGCTTATAGGAGGCGGAAATTAATATATGAATGGACAAGGAGCATAGCCAATTGCAGCACAGTCCCAGTGGCGGCTTGAGCAATTACAGCTCATTTTACAGTGGCTTTACATTGAAACAAATGATTTGCAAAACTTATTGATGCCAAGTCCTAATTTTCTCAATCATATATATATCACTTCTATTTATCTATGATATTATGTTGTCATCGCTAAAAAAGGAAAAAGACATATCTATTACAAATATTCATGTTGTATGTAAGCCTATGAATTTTGAACACTAGATGGCAGGCTAGCTCACAAAACAATGGATCCTATCATACTATAACAATATATTTGAAAAAATGGGATATATATGATAAATATAAACCCAACAATAATGTCTGGTGGGTGGACTTATCTGAATAGAGATAAATCATGATTGAAAATAAATGTAAACAAAATTATATATAAATGGTAAAAGAGGGGAGGAAGAAATCTATATCTTCAATGGTGGAAAAAATATTGGATAAGGGGCATTGGTGAATCACCAATCAAATTGGAGTGGAAATTGATGATATTGGTTGATTGGATAACCATTGGACTGGATGACAATCAATCATTAGATAAATAACAACTAAGGTCCAGTTCAATGTTTAGGCCATAGGGCTGCATACTCTTGAGCTTGTACAATCATTTGGTCTCATTTTGGGACACCGCACTTCTCATATGAGTGCCCCTCCAATGGCTTGAAATCTTATCAATCCCATAAAATGTGCACAGAGATGGATCGCTTTGATGGTATTTTTTAAAATGCCTAGGCACGCTATGATTAGGGAATTCTGTTTTAATGTTCGCAAGATGTTCGCCTATTCTCACCCTGAGTTTACATGTTGTGCGTCCTACGTATTGGAGGGAGCAGGGACACTCCAAAACATAGGTCACATGGTCGGAGTTGCATGTGATCAAGGGTTTAATTTTGAACTGTTCTTTGGTCACAATTGATTGAAAATGTGTCTTTTTCTTTGTGGCTCCGGGTTTTCTGGTGATATGACATGCCTTGCAGCGTGTACAAACCCAAAAAAAACAGAGCCATCTAAAAAGGTATTCAATTTTTGGGGCGGGGGGGGGGGGGTTAGGTCATTTTTTTGCTATCCGGTTTCTCAGTCCTGGGGCCCTCCTGTAAATACATTTTGGTTTCGATGTAATTGATGACATCAAATCTGGATCTTTCAATAGAAGTGGCCAATGCTTTTTAAAAATGGCCTCTACCTGGCGATATTGTCGGTGGAATCCTGAAATGAAGGCTACTTGGCCTTCAAGTGTTTTTTTCGGCTTGGTAATTAACCACTTGCCGACCGCGCTATAGCGAAAATACTGCTACAGCGCGGTCGAGTAGTTTTGACACGACGTCTCTGGGACGTCGTCCTTCACTTCCGCGATTGCGCGTCCCCTGGGACGCGCTCGCGAAAGTGTCTGTGATCGCCGGGTCTAGAAGACCCGGCGCATCACGGATCACGGTAAATTGCCGCTGATAGCGGCCGTTTACCACGTGATCGCGCCGTCAAATCCTCCCTCTCCTCCCTCTGCTCTCTATACCGTTCGGTACAGTGTGCGAGGAGAGGGGAGGGCGGGGTGTCAGCAGCTGAGCTGTGGCTGGATCTGTGACAAAAGCAGTCACAGATCCAGCCACCCCTCAATCCATCCCAGCTCTGCAATCCCCCAGTACCCTGCATTACCCCAGTACCCTGCATTACCCCAGTACCCCACAATACCCCAGTACCCCAATACCCCAGTACCCCAATACCCCAGTACTCTGCAATGCCCCAGTACCCCAATACTCTGCAATACCCCAGTACCCCAATACTCTGCAATACCCCAGTACCCCAATACTCTGCAATACCCCAGTACCCCAATACTCTGCAATACCCCAATACTCTGCAGTACCCCAAAACCCCAATACTCTGCAGTACCCCAGTACCCCAATACTCTGCAGTACCCCAGTTCCCCAATACTCTGCAGTACCCCAGTACCCCAATACTCTGCAGTACCCCAGTACCCCAATACTCTGCAGTACCCCAGTACCCCAATACTCTGCAGTACTCCAGTACCCCAATACTCTGCAGTACTCCAGTACCCCAATACTCTGCAGTACTCCAGTAACCCAATACTCTGCAGTACTCCAGTAACCCAATACTCTGCAGTACTCCAGTACCCCAATACTCTGCAGTACTCCAGTACCCCAATACTCCAGTACTCCAATACCGCAATATCCTGTGCGATACCCTGCAATACCCAAATACTCTGCAATACCCAAATACTCTGCAATACCCAAATACTATCTCCTATGGGGATTTTTAGGTAGCGAAGTTTGGCACCATTCCATGAGCGTGCGCAATTTTAAAGTGTGACATGTTGGGTATCTATTTACTCGGCGTAACGTCATCTTTCACATTATGAAAAAAAATTGGGCTAACTTTACTGTTTTTTTTTTTTTAAGCACAAAACAGTTTTTTTGTAAAAACACGCGTTCAAAAAATTTCTACGAAAATACCGTGCGAGATAAAAAGTTGTAACAGACGCCATTGAATTCTCTAGGGCCTTTGCTAAAAAAGCATATATAATGTTTGGGGGTTCTATGTAATTTTCTAGCAAATAAATGATGATTTTTCCATGTAGGAGAGAAATGTCAGAATTGGCCTGGGTGTTCCAGAACGCCTGATGGCGTTCCCTGCATATTGGGCCTCTGTATGTGGCCACGCTGTGTAAAAGTCTCACACATGGGGTATCGCCATACTCGGGAGGAATAGCAGAATGTGTTTTGGGGTGTAATTTGTGGTATGCATATGCTGTGTGTGAGAAATAACCCGCTAATATGACAGAAACAAGATTTTTTTTTTTTTTTTTACAGAATTTTCAGTCATTTTTCTTTTTTTTTTTATCATTCAAGTTTAAGTTTATTTTCAAAAAAAGGTAACACAAAAATGAAGAACATACAGAGTAGTAAACGTAGTACAGTAAATACATCAGGAAACATCATGTTGACAATCGAAATAGTGGACAATAAATTTCATTTCGTATCTGTACTTCCCCACGTCCCCTCCTCCTTCCCCTAGTAGCTTTTAAATGGTAAAATAGGTGTAGACGATTGAGAGGAGTGGGAATTAATAAAGATAACAAAGCATTTTAGAGACAAAAAATAAGTTCCCTTAGTAAGCAAGCAATTTGAAAGCATTGTAATATAAGCTGAGATTTCAAAAGTAAAATAAAAAATAATAGATCAATTGTATTGCTCTGATAAGAGGGTAGGTCTCTGGGGGACCCCCCTCCACCCCGACACCCCTGACGGGAGCATTATGTGCCGAGGAGGAAGGACTGCCCCCCCCCACCCAGCCTCCCCTCAATGGGGGAAGGAAAAGAAGAAAGAGGAAAAAAAAATTAGGATCTAAATGTTATCTAAAGAAGCATTTATCAAACAACTCTCAACTTATAAACCTATGAGAAGACAGGGAACCTTATAAGTATGTTTTAGTTAGACTATATCCACCTTACAAGAGACAAAAGGAGAGAGTAGCATGAGGTCTAAGTCTCCTGTGCAGCGAAAAAAAAAGAAAAAAGGAGAGAATAGAGAAGAGAGGAGAGGAGAAAGGGAGAGGGAAAAATAAAAGGAAGGGAAGAGGGGGGAGGGCCCACCTGCCAAAAGAATACATCAGTCTGAGGCAAGAGCCACAACTAAACTCTCCTGTTGTAAGGGATTCCCATATAGTTCAACCAAGGTTCCCAAATTTCAGAGAATTGTGTAAAGGTATCCAACATGGTATGAATTATTTTTTCTTGTTCCATAATCCATGTTACCTTTCTTTTCATATGTAAAATGGAGACTGATGGTTTCTTCCAAGCAGCTGCTATAGTGATTCTGGCGCCTGTCAAAATATATAGGATCAGCTGTCTGGTGACCTTAGAGCTCTGTGGAATTAGTCCATTTAATAAAGCAATTGCTGGAGACTGATGAAGGTTGTAACCAGTGACTCTCCTGATAATATAAAATACCTTGTTCCAGAATCCCCGTAACCTAGGGCAGTCGTTTTTCTTTTATAGCGCAAAAAATAAAAAACCCAGAGGTGATCAAATACCACCAAAAGAAAGCTCTATTTGTGTGAAAAAAAGGACACAAATTTCAAATGGGTACAATGTTGTATGACTGAGTAATTGTCATTCAAATTGTGAGAGCACCGAAAGCTGAAAATTGGTCTGGTTAGGAAGGGTGTTTAAGTGCCCAGTGGTCAAGTGGTTAATAAAGATTCTCTTTCCATTTGGGAAACCTGGGTGCAAACTTTAGTAAGGGTTTCTTCAAAGTACCCCCTTTCCAGAAATGTCTTTGTCAGCATTCCTGCTTGATTGTCAAAATCATCCTTTGTGGCGCAATTGCGTATGAAGCGCATATATTGGCCTTTTGGGATTGCTCCTATCCATTGAGGATGATGGCAGCTGGTACGAACCCATTCCTATCTGTTGTTTTGAAATACGTTTTTGTCTCGAACTTCGAATCTTTTTTTGTAATGGTGAGATCTAGATAGTTAACTTTCTCCAAACTGGTTTCTGCTGTGAACTTCAAGCCATATATGTTGTTATTCATATGGATAAGAAAATTTTCCAGACTAGTCAATGGCCCTTCCCAGAATAATATCACATCATCAATGTATCTACGATAGAAACACAGAGATTGATTTTGATTGAAAAAAGTACTTTCACTTTGCCATTTGTTAAGAACTACATTTGCTACACTGGGAGCATACCTTGTTCCCATGGCTACTCCACTTGTCTGATTGTAGTACCGATTGTTTGCCCAAAAAAAGTTGTTGGTCATCGTCAATTGAAGGCCAGTTGATCTGGGCTTTTTTCATTGTTGATTGTTTAGTCAGGGCCCATTTTATTGCCTTGAGTGCATCGGAGTGCCTAATGTTGGTGTACAGGGATTCAATGTCAACTATTACCAAGATGGTAGACTCTGAGGCTTGGAGATTTTTTAGTGCCACTATCAGGTCTCTGCTATCTTCCAGATAGGAGGGGCTCAATGGAACTAATGTTTTAAAGAAACTGTCTAGATATTCACCTACTCGTGAAAAAAGGGACTCAATGCCGCTAATTATTGGCCTTCCAGGAGGATGTTCTCTGTTTTTATGTATTTTAGTTAGTATATACATCACAGGAACTATGGGGGCATGAATCACCAGGTAGTCTACGTCTTTCTGATTTAGGATTTTCTGAGCTACTTCTTCACCAATCCATTCGGCAAGTAACTCCTTTAGTTGCTTTGTCAGATTTCCATGCAGGGGTTGATAGGTCAGGGTATCTCCTAATAACTTTTCCATTTCTGAATAATACAATTCTTTGGTCAAGATCACCAGTCCTCCGCCTTTGTCGGCAGGTCTTATCACTATTTTTTTATTTTCTTCTAGGGATTTAATCCCTTCCCAGATTTTTTTTGTTGGATGTATGTTGAAAAACCTCGATTTCTCTAACATCATCTTGTACCATAGTTCTGAACACTTCTATATGATGATTCATACCTTTTTTGGGGTTAAATGTTGAATTAATTTTTAATCCATCCACTATGTTGATATTTGGAATATTGAGTAGTTTCTTCCCTAGTAATTTTTTGTGCAAAACATTTCTTGATGTTGAGTTTCCTGATGTATTTCTTGACATCAATGAAAATTTAGAACTTATCAATATTTTTCTCTGGTGCAAACTTTAGTCCTTTTTGTAACACTTCCAGTTCTAATTCCAAAAATTCTACTCCTGCTAGATTGAAAATTCCTTCATTTAATCCACTCTTTTTCTTTTTCATTCTGCCTCGTCCTCGTCTCCCTCTTTTTCTATATGTTCCTTTGATACTTGAGGGGACCTGGGAGGAATGCGGTAAGGCTCCTTCCAACCTCTCCATTCCCCCCCTGGTATTGATTTTAATAGGGTGCTGGTCTTCCTCTAAAATTGCCTCTAGACCCTCCCCTGGGGGGTCTGGGTGGGTAGTATTGTCGATTGGATTCATAGTACCCAGTCTCTACCTGGCGGGGATCAGGAGTGGTATAGTGAGGGTAGGTATCAATAGTATATGGTTGTGGATAGGGAAAAAGGGGCGGGGGATGGGATTTGGGGGGATTGGGCTGCGATTTGGCAACAGATTTGTTTGGTTTGTTGGGAGTGTTAGATTTTGCAAGGGCCTTCTTCCGTTGTATCAATGGAGGTAATGCTCCTGGTTCCTTCACGGGTGATTAATCAGGGGAAGTACCTGGATTTGGAGAATCCTGACATTTGTATACTTTACTATCCTTATAATCTTTGACATCCCTTTGATATTTTTTGAGTTTTTATTTTTTATTTCACCATCATATTTGGTAAGATGAACTTGCAGAAGTTTTGCTTTTTCTGTATACTCACTATGGATTTTGAATGGTTCCATTCTTTCTTTCAAGTCGGCAATTTTGGCATCCAATAACACATTTTTTGCCTTGCGCCTCCTTATTAACTGCATGAGCTTTTGTTCACATGCATTAAAGAACTGAAACCATTCATCCAATAGTTGTAGATCTTCGATACCATCGTTAGGACCGACATCCCATCTGAGTCTCCTTGGTGTCAGATTTTTGCTTATGTACATTTCAAAGGATGCAATGTCCCACCACATTCTTATTTGTTTTTCCATATCACTTTGTAATTGTTTAAAACCTCTTTCTAAATCAATATTGGGACCAGGAGCTTGTTGAAAAACGTCTTCTAAATTGACGTGTCTATCTCTCATAAAGTTAAACACATCCATGGCAGCGTGGAAAATATGTTAGCAAATTAAAACCAGCGTTTTAATTACTGCAAGAAATGGTAAAGGGTAATTTTCGCCAACAGAATTTAAAAAAAAATTGAAATCAAACTAAGTGGTGGCAAGCTGCTCCCCTTAAAGGATGATTTTGACAATCAAGCAGGAATGCTGACAAACACATTTCTGGAAAAGGGGTACTCTGAAGAAACTCTTACTAAAGTTTGCACCCAGGTTTCCCAAATGGAAAGAGAATCTTTATTAATTACCAAGCCAAAAAAAACACTTGAAGGCCAAGTAGCCTTCATTTCAGGATTCCACCGACAATTTCGCCAGGCACCGACAATTTCGCCAGGTAGAGACCATTTTTAAAAAGCATTGGCCACTTCTATTGAAAGATCCAGATTTGATGTCATCAATTACATCGAAACCAAAATGTATTTACAGGAGGGCCCCAGGACTGAGAAACCGGATAGCAAAAAGTGTACCTGACCCCCCCCCCCCCCAAAAAAAAATTGAGTACCTTTTTAGATGGCTCTGGTTTTCATCATTGTACACGCTGCAAGGCATGTCATATCACCAGAAAACCCCCGGAGCCACAAATAAAAAGACACATTTTCAATCAATTGTGACAAAAGAACAGTTCAAAATTAAACCCTTGATCACATGCAACTCCGACCATGTGACCTATGTTTTGGAGTGTCCCTGCTCCCTCCAATACGTAGGACGCACAACACGTAAACTCACGGTGAGAATAGGCGAACATCTCGCGAACATTAAAAAATAATTCCCTAATCATAGCGTGTCTAGGCATTTTAAAAAATACCATCAAAGCGATCCATCTCTGTGCAAATTTTATGGGATTGATAAGATTTCAAGCCATTGGAGGGGCACTCATATGAGAAGTGCAGTGTCCCAAAATGAGACCAAATGGTTGTACAAGCTCAAGAGTATGCAGCCCTATGGCCTAATCATTGAACTGGACCTTAGTTGTTATTTATCTAATGATTGATTGTCATCCAGTCCAATGGTTATCCAATCAACCAATATCATCAATTCCCACTCCAATTTGATTGGTGATTCACCAATGCCCCTTATCCAATATTTTTTTCCACCATTAAAGATATAGATTTCTCCCCTCTTTTACCATTTATATATAATTTTGTTTACATTTATTTTCAACCATGATTTATCTCTATTCAGATAAGTCCACCCACCAGACATTATTGTTGGGTTTATATTTATCATATATATCCCATTTTTTCAAATATATTGTTAAAGTATGATAGGATCCATTGTTTTGTGAGCTAGCCCGCCATCTAGTGTTCAAAATTCATAGGCTTACATACTACATGAATATTTGTAATAGATATGTCTTTTTCCTTTTTTAGCGATGACAACATAATATTATAGATTAATAGAAGTGATAAATATATGATTGAGAAAATTAGGACTTGGCATCAATATGTTTTGCAAATCATTTGTTTCAATGCAGAGCCATTGTAAAATGAGCTGTAATTGCCCAAGCCGCCACTGGGACTGTGCTGCAATTGCCTATGCTCCTTGTCCATTCATATATTCATTTCCGCCTCCTATAAGCTAAATACACGTGACTATTATGACCAGGCACGCCCCCCTGAAGACGTAACACAACGAAACGATCGTCGGCGGCGTAGCCTGGTCACGTGATTTTGATTCCCCACCACTCGTCTTCTGCTCACAGCTGACGGTGGAACATGGACACACGCCGACACGGAAGTAGAGGCATTCATTCAAACTGACGAGCTTGAGACCCAGTGGCGGTTCGGACACTTTTTAATGTAAGTGGCCACTTGGCCCATGGTTGTTTTTACTTATTTTTTATTAAACCCGGTTGCATGATGAGTTGTTTTTTTTTGTTTTTATATTCCATCTGTGAAATTCTTGGAAGGAGAGATGTCTTTATAAGCAGCTGTGGATGCCTGCCGGCATTTATCTGCACATGCAAGATTGACCTTCTTTTTTGGTAAAGAGGTCTTATCGCTCTGGTAAGCGCATTACCACTACAACACATGGTTTGGGTGTCTATTATCTGATTGGTGAAGGATCACTCAAGAGCAAAAATTTTAAGAGAAGAGTTCTGCTTGAATAAATCAATCACCTATCGGATTGGCTATTGTTTGTGTTGACACACTTACCCTTTCCTGGGGTATCCACGGATTTCATTTCTTTGGTTTTGGACTCTATAATAACTTCTAGTTTGGACTTTGTACATTACAACACATAGTTATGAACTGTTACTATTTTTTTTTCCACATTTTGTTTCCAGTCAATTTTCTACTTTTGCACTATATTTATTTGTTGATGAAAGTATCTAATCACTATATTTAAATATTGATCTAATTATGGCCACCCACCAGTGACCTACACTTTAAAATTCCAATTAGCGCCCCCATACCACATACCAATCCACAAATAGGAGTGATATATTTTTTATCTTTCCACCACTTAGTTTGATTTCAATTATTTTAAAAATTCTGTTTGGCGCGAAAATTACCCTTTACCATGTAGCAAGGACTACTGCAGTGACTTCCATTATCCGCAGCAGCCCTCTCGATATTAAATGTCCATACTTACATCAAGTCAAGGTGGACCAATGTTAATTTGTAACAAAAAAAAGAGTCCATTGTAAAGAGAAAGCCATTGGGGTTGGGTTACTAAAGACAAATAGACAAGTGCTGTTGCAGTAATTATTCCCAAAGCTCAGTGAATGTGGTGAAGCTCTGATAATTTCCATAATTTAAATAGATGCAAGCAAAATATATATATATATATATATATTATGGTCGTGGCCCTCTGACAGAGTGATGTGGATCACATAAACACGCGACAAGACTTACAACATAAATAGACCTGAAGTGTGCCTTGGTGGTCTGGTCAGTATGCCAAGAAAAGGGGGCATACCCAAAGTAAGTAATGGGTAGTTAATTGAAGAAGGATATGCTGAGAAGTGCCCTGAAAAAGGGAAGGGCGGGAGGGTGTCGAATGGGATTGAATGCGCAGACTCACGGACATGAGGTGAGCTGGGAAGAGTCGGCCCAGTGACATGTAGTACTGCACACTGAACCGACAAAGAGCATGTGTGAGTGGGCTGCTTAAATACCCTCCGGGCTCCTCCCATAAACTCAGGCCACCATACTGGCCTTCTTATTTATGGTCGTGGCCCTCTGACTGAGAGTGATGTGGATCACATAAACACGCGACAAGACTTACAACATAAATAGACCTGAAGTGTGCCTTGGTGGTCTGGTCAGTATGCCAAGGAAAGGGGGCAAAAGACTCAGATAGGGAAATAGCTTATATTGATTTCTTGTATTTATTGAGCCAGCTTGGTAAAGGCTTGTGCCATTTCTTCCTGAGGATTTGGGATGTATGTGGCAAAACAAGGAGACTTCCCATCAGCCTGGTGTCTTGATTACGTGGTCTGGTACTCCCTGTTGTGAGGCAGTTGAGGCTGCTCTAATTCGGAAAGAATGTCCTGAGAACAGACTGGGATTTGAAGCCCAAGTTGCTTAGGATTCTGACATGCTTGACAAACTGGCTGCCACTCTGGAAGCTGGTTTAGAAAGGGTAGCAACAAGCTACCATCAGATTGGCTGGGTAGATGGAGCAGTAGTTGGTCGAGCACCGTCACTGGGCGTCAGGCATTGTTAGTCTGAAACAGGTTGATGTCAACCCCCGGGGCTGGTTTGTTGCGTTTGCAGACTGAGAGTGTAGGGGTTCGAAAGCGAGTCGGGTGGCGTCGGAATAGTGTCTGACTGCCGGAGCCACTGATTGTAAATTCACTAGGCCGTAGGGAACCGTAGAAGGCCTGGTAGATGGCTGCTAGGATGACTATGCTGGGCAAGGCCCTAAATGGGGAACGAGTAAGGATTTCAGACATGTGCCTAAAGAGGGCACTCTTGAAAGTTAGGCGCTTGCTACTGGCTACAGGTTGGTGCTTCTGTATGCTCTGTAGGAGGGACTTGACTGCATGGGCTCGAGAATACTGACAGTTTACTGGGGTCCTGCAGGGACAGGAAATGCTGGACGCCATCTAGATATGGCGTGATAGTATTGTGAGAAAGGGTCAGCTGCGTGTGGCAATACGATATGAAGGCTAGGACGTGTCTAACGTTGCCTATTGCTGCTCGGAGGCAAGTGGCCAAAAATTAGCAGTTAGTATTCCAAGCAGTGTATTAGGCCTTCAGTGTGTTGCGTGCCAAGGAGTTAATAAGCTGGGTTGAGTTGGTGAGATGCTACTTCAGTCCATCGTCAGCAATGACCAGGGTGGGACAGGGATGGTTATTGGGTCAGCTCCAGGCTCTTGCTGGAAAAACAAATAAGGTTAGAATGGGACAGAGCATCAGCTGCGATTTTGCATTTGCCTGGAATATGACTACAGAAGATATTAAACTGGTGACGGAGGGACAGCTGCACGAGCCTGTGCAGGAAGGACGTGATGGGGAGAGGCTTGATCTACCTTAATTGATGAAGTCGGCTGTGGCCTGATTGTCTGTGGTGAAGAACACTGTCTGTCCAGTTCAAGTGTGGCCCCAAACCTGCGCAGCTGCCACAATGGGGTACAGCACGAGACGTGATGAAGACTGGGTGAAGCAGAAATTTAAGAGAATTTCTGGGGGCCAAGGTTTGGAGAACCAGTGGCGGACGAAAAATGCACGCAAAAGCCTGTGGTGGCTCGGCTGACACTGCCGGGATGAAGATTGAAATGCTGTTCTATCAGGTGGGGAAGTTGTCCCACATAGCTAAGTCTGCTACTGATGCTTGGTCTAGTTTAAGAACTTGGACTGGATCTTGCATTGGTGTGAGAAAATCAAGACAATACACAGGTGCTCAACAAGATGATATACGTGCACTCACTGACCAACGTGCACTCGCTGACCAACGTGCACCCGCTGACCAACGTGCACCCGCTGACCAACGTGCACCCGCTGACCAACGTGCACCCGCTGACCAACGTGCACTCGCTGACCAACGTGCACTCGCTGACCAACGTGCACTCGCTGGTGCTGGATGGAAACCTGAACTAACTGCAGGGAAAAAGACAGGGAAAAGATGAGTGGCCCGCGTGCCACTAAAGATGAATGGCCAACTGGGTGCCACTGTGTGTTTGTTTGGCTGATTGTCACTGAGGTGTGTTTGCAAGTTTAGTTTGTATTCGGGTTTGCACGTAGGTGCATGCTGCAAAGTGTTTTATACTGCTGCAGACAATATTGTGTGGTTGCAAGGGTCTCAGTCTGGTTTGCTGAGACGATATTGCGTGGTTGCAAAGGTCTCGATGATTACGAGGTTTGTTTTGAGATGGCCTTGGGTGGTTGCACGGGTCTCAACAAGTGAGGGGTTGCTGAGACGATGTTGCGTTTGCAATGGTCTCAAGTGAGTGTCGGGCTGCTGAGATGACTATGTATGGCTGCAAAGGTCTGAACGGGTGTCAGGTTGCTGAGACGATATTGCGTTTGCAATGGTGTCAAATGAGTGTCAGTTTGCTAAGACGACTTTGTATGGCTGCAAAGGTCTGAACGGGCGTTAGGTTGCTGAGACAAGATTGTGTGGTTGCAAAGGTCTAGACGAGTGTGAGGTAGCTGAGATGATATTACATTTTGCAAGGGTCTCAAATGAGTGTCAAGTTGCTGAGACAATATTCCCCCCCCCTTTTTTTTTTTATAAAAACGACTGTAAATGAAACGCTGGTAAACATGAGTTACCACATGTGGCTGTGTTTACAAGCTGTTACAGGCATCGGCGTTTCGAATGCCGTCTGAACCCAATTTTTTTTTTTTTTCAAGAAGGTTTCTGAACTCAACTGCCTAGAAATTACTATAAATGCTCCTGTGTACATGTACTGATAAGATAACATAGAGGAGTGATTGGGGATCCTGTGTAGACATACTGGTAAGATAACATAAAGGAGAGATCAGGGGTGGCTGAAAAACACCCATTTTTCTGGCTGCAAGGGTCTCAATGAATGCCATGTTGCTGGGGCGAGACTGCGTGGTCACCAAGGTCTTTGATGAGTGGGAGGTTGCTCGAGACGGTATTGCGTGGTTGCAAGGCTCTCGATGAGTGTGGGGCTGCTGAGACGGTATTGCGTTTGCAAGGGTCTCAACAATGGTGTGAGGCTGCCGAGACGGTATTGCGTGGTTGCAAGGGCCTTGATGAATGTGGGGCTGCTGAGACGGTATTGCGTTTGCAAGGGTCTCAACAATGGTGTGAGGCTGCCGAGACGGTATTGCGTGGTTGCAAGGGCCTTGATGAATGTGGGGCTGCTGAGATGGTATTGCGTTTGCAAGGATCTCAACAAGGGTGTCAAGCTGCTGAGATGGTTTTGCGTGGTTGCAAGGGCCTTGATGAATGTAGGGCTGCTGAGACGATTTTGCGTGGTTGCAATGGTCTCAACAGGTGTCAGGTTGCTGGGCCGAGATTGCGTGGTGGCAACGTTTTTTTTTCTTTTTTTGCGTTTTTTTCCTTTTTTTATATATATTTTTCTTTGCGTTTTTGTAAGGGCCTTGTGTTGCAAGGGTCTTAACAAGGGTGTCAGGATGCTGAGATGATTTTGTGTGGTTTCAAGGGTCTCGATGAGTGTGGGTCTGCTGAGACGGTATTGCGTTTGCAAGGGTCTCAACAAGGGTGTCAGGCTGCTGAGACGATTTTGCTTGGTTGCAATGGTCTAAACAGGTGTCAGGTTGCTGGGCCGAGATTGTGTGGTGGCAAAATTTTTTTATTTTTTTTGCACTTTAATGTTTAATTTTCCTTCTTTTTTTTTTTTGCGTTTTTTATATATATATATATATATTTTTTTTTGCCGTTTGTAAGGGTCATGTGTTGCAAGGGTCTTAAGGGTGTCAGGCTGCTGAGACGATATACGAGTGGTTGCAAGGATGTCAATGAGTGTGAGGGCTGCTGAGACGATATTGCGTTTGCAAGGGTCTCAACAAGGGTGTCAGGCTGCTGAGACGATTTTGCGTGGTTGCAACGGTCTCAACAGGTGTCAGGTTGCCGAGGGGCTGAGATTGCGTGGTGGCAAAGGTTTTTTTTTTGCGTTTTTTTTTTTTTGCGTTTTTATATTTATTTTTTATTTTATTTTGCGTCTTGTAAAGGTCATGTGTTGCAAGGGTCTAACAAGGGTGTCAGGCTGCTGATTTTGCGTGGTTGCAAGGATCTCAATGAGTGTGAAGGCTGCTGAGACGATATTGCGTTTGCAAGGGTCTCAACAAAGGTGTCAGGCTGCTGAGACGATTTTGCATGGTTGCAAATGGTCTCAACAGGTGTCAGGTTGCCGAGGGGCTGAGATTGCGTGGTGGCAAAGGTTTTTTTTTGTTTTTTTTTGCGTTTTTATATTTTTTTTATTTTGCGTCTTGTAAAGGTCATGTGTTGCAAGGGTCTAACAAGGGTGTCAGGCTGCTGATTTTGCGTGGTTGCAAGGATCTCAATGAGTGTGAGGGCTGCTGAGACGATATTGCGTTCGCAAGGGTCTCAACAAGGGTGTCAGGCTGCTTAACGATTTTGCGTGGTTGCAAATGGTCTCAACAGGTGTCAGGTTGCCGAGGGGCTGAGATTGCGAGGTGGCAAAGGTTTTTTTTTTTTTGCGTTTTTTTTGCGTTTTTTTTTTTTTTTCGCGTTTTTATATTTATTTATTTTTTTATTTTGCGTTTTGTAAGGGTCATGTGTTGTAAGGGTCTTAACAAGGGTGTCAGGCTGCTGAGATGATTTGCATGGTTGCAAGGTCTCAATCAATAAGAATTGGGTTACTGAGAAAGGATAGAAACACCTGGTTTGTTTGTACCTTAAGCAAGCAGTATAAGGTAGAAGGACAACGCCTGTTTGAATCGTGGTTCCGTAGGGGCCACTAATGAACGATATGGGAGACAACAAATGGTAGCAAATTGATAGGACATAAAGAATGTAATAACAAATCTTACTTGCGACAGTGGGCCATGCAAGTGAGTTTGCGGCGGACTGTGGCTGGAGTGAAACATGTCTGGAAGGTGTAGCGTGATGCCGTGCATGGGGCAAAACAATGAGGTTTGGTGTGTAGAAAATAGAACACGAGAAGTGCGTATCAATGCTTTGTAAGTTCCACTGCGGGAACCAAACATATGGTACGGGTGACACCATGAGTGGCCACAAATTTGACGTGACAAACAAGCTAACGAATCCTACCTGGGACAGTGAACGTGCGACTGGGTTTGCTTTGGACTGGAGTGGATGTGCAACACATCCGAAGAGTGTGGTGTGGCGCCATGCATGACGCACAGGCAATAACTTTGGTAAATAAATGAGAGAGAGGAACCGTGTACAAACAATTCGTAAGTTCCGCTGCGGGAACTAAAAACACACGGCATGGGGGAACAATGAATGACAACGGTAGAAAGCATGCAATGTATCTGATACAAAACGGTTGTAAAAATGCATGAAACAAATTCGATACGAATCGGTATTGGTTGTAGAGTGTATGCTACCCCTTGCTTTGAAACCGAACACCTACCAACCACCCATCCCCCCAGGCTAATCAAGTGCAGACAAGGCACCATGTGAGTCCAATTACCACCTCAATCTGCCAAAGAACCCATACAAACACATGCTAATCTCCAAATGGATTTACAAATGAATCGTATGTTTGGCATAAGGAAGTTACAAATGTACTACGCCTGAGCCGAATGATGTTGGAACATAAGCAACAGTAACTCAGAGGCAGATTTTCTTTCCAAAAGAGATGCAGGATTTGCAAGATTGCACAAGATACGAAAAGGTTTGAATCCTACCTGCGACAGTAAGCGGGAACCGCCGGCGAAGACCATGAAGGGAGAAGCCACAAAGCGATTGCGATGTCGAATGCGATTGAATGCGCAGACTCACGGACATGAGGTGAGCTGGGAAGAGTCGGCTCAGTGACGTGTAGTACTGCACACTGAACCGACAAACAGCATGTGTGAGTGGGCTGCTTAAATACCCTTCGGGCTCCTACCATAAACTCAGGCCACCATACTGGCCTTCTTATATATCAAACAAAATAAAAAATGGGCCAGTCCCAGCAACTTGCATATTCAGTCTTCAACAACTGTGGTGACAACCAACATCGCTGTGATTTTCTTTCAATATATTTTTATTAAGTTCCTAATAAAGAAACACAGGTAAATTACATTATATCAGCTAACATGGCTGAGCAGAGAACAAAGACATACGCGAAACCAACATCTCCCACAGCACAAACAGATGTACAATGCATGTAATACACTGTGGTTCAAGAAGAGTGATAGGAGCACAATACCTTCTATCATCCTAGATGTGGGGTGTGGAGGAGAGTCATTTATTGATCAGCCAAGTGAGTGAAAAATTCTATATCATGAGACGTAAGATTATCGGGTACCAGATCTGCCACCCCAAGGGGATCACGCTGTGGACAGGATGGTAATGACCATGTAATCCAGCATTTGAGAAAAAACAGGCTTCTGGAACCGATGAGTCCAATCCTTGAAAATGGGGGAACCAGAGTGACAGAGATATGAGCTTCTTAAGATAATGGGCTATATTGAAATCTAGTAATGTTGCCGTAACAACCTTATTGCCCTTTCTGTATCCAAAATTCCTATTTGGGAAATATCATAGGGATTGAACATACAGGTTATAAGAGACTGGCATGTATCTGGTGTTAGCCCAAACAGTTAAACCCATCTTATCCCAGATGTCTATCAGATTAGGATAGATATACATCTGTTTATGGATTTCTAATGTCCCCATGCATTGACATGATAAAGCTTGTTATTCCCACAAGTAGGGACATACTAAGAAGGAAAAGAGCTAGAGAGGAATAGAATATCTCTGGGGGGATGGTAGAGGGAGGAAAGAGTATAAGGTCAGATAGAAGAAAAGAGAAGAGAAGGATCATCTAGGGTTGTGTCGTTTGCGTGGCAATGGCTCCAGGGAAAGAGGTATGTGGGTGTAGACAGACAAGGTTCCCATATCAGTTCAAGATTGTGGACTCCATCTTGGAGTATCCTCACTATTTTCTCCTGAGCCATGATCCAGGAGATCTAGTGCTTAACTACGGAAAGTGGGACTGACGTCCTTTATCAGTGTTATGCGATTGTAATTTTGGCACCTAGAAGCATATAAAAAATCAGTGCTTGGGTATGTATAAGTGCCTTCTTCACAATGTGGTTAAGGAGTGCTATTTTAGGGTTCTGAGGAACGGACAATCCCGTAACCTTGCTCAGCAAGCAGAAGAATCAGTTCCAGAAGCCACAAATTCGGGCATGACCACCAGATGAGGTAAAGAGAGCCTAAGTGGTTGCAGCCCCTGAAGCACATTGGGGAGGAGTTAGGGTAGATTTTAGAAAGTAGAGTGGGAACCCAGTGCCACTGTGTGAATATGTTCAAAATTCCCTTGAAGGAACGTTGAAAACAGTTTTTAAAGGTTCCATTCTTCCTCCAGATCCTCTTACCAGAGTTGGGCATACATTGGTTTATTCTGGGCCCCTGCCAGGGAGCAATAGATAATGGATATGCCACCCCACTGATCCTAGATATTAGAGCACCATATTTCATTCAGTTAGTTTATTAGACTAAATGGAGTGAAGAAAGTGTGAGATTTGCGCTAATCTATACCGCTCCGATGAGGGCATATCAAGTTTGCTTACACGATATATGACAGAAATAGGGCCCGTTGAATTGATGAAGTGTCCTATTTGGAATAAGCCCTTATTATGCCACCATTTAAAGGCAAGAATGTTTAGACCTTGAGGAAAGTCTGGATTATGGAACAAATGTGCTTATGGCCTGAAGTCTGATATTAATGAGGGGTTTTTCTTTAGGTAATCCCATAGGGCCAGAGAATGAGAGAGGGTGGGAGCTAATGACTGAGCCTGGGAGGGATCCAGAGTAGGAAGTCTATTCAGGGCCATCTTAATGCAATGGCACTCCTGGGCACTGCCCAGGGGCACCAGGTACATGGGGGCCCCACAATAATCTTGCATTACACCATGCATGGCAACTGTCCTGGATTTGCTGGGACGGTCACGCTTTTTACTAAACGGTCCCGATATTGTTGTGTCCTGGGAAGCATCCCAGAACCTATACTATTCCCTCCTGCCCCCCGTACTGTGCCCTTCTGTATTCCCCCATGTACTGTGCTCTTTGTGTTGACTAGACTTTGGAATGAAATGTTTTCCTTTTGTAAAATTGATTTTTTTTTAAAGTGCTAATGAATAATTATATACACTTTTTATACTTTATTTAAAAAAAAATAAGGTGTGTAGTAGGGGGCCCCAGCGCATTACTTTGCCCAGGGGCCCATGATGCTATTAAGATGGCCCTGAGTCAATTGTTTGGCGAGGAACCGCTGGTCGTTTCAATCAGAAGCCAATCCGGTTTAGGGCCACGAGTAGACAGGGTTATTGCGATGTGGATTTGCATATCCATGTGCAGAAGTTGTCATACGCTATTTCATATGCCAGTACTTGGGATGCAGATTCCAGTGAAAAATACCCATGCAGATTTTTTTTTAATATGGAAATTGTAGCATACAGATTTTTTTTAAACATAAAGCTATTTTTTTATGACATAGTAAGCGAGGTCTAAGTCAATTTCAAATCCTGCCTCACCTCACTCTAGGCTCAGCCCCCAAAAGCCTCCATTCCGCCATGTGCCTCTATGGCTGATCATATGATGCATTAAGTCCTCTTCTTATTCAGTGGTGGGCGATCCTGGATGATGTAGACAATGGTGCTAACATAATGACAGCGGATGCTGTTTTTTGCAACAGTACACAGGGCATAGTGGTAGTGCCCCCCCCAGAGGGTGGAGCCCAGACACCCTGCACTTTTATCCTGTCTTTAGTCCTGTGTTATGTCATACAGGGCATCTTGTATCAGAGAAGATATACTGGGGGGGGGGGGGGCAGCTCTAGATTAGATTAATGATGATTTTGAAGCTTGATCTGCTCTTTGTAGCTGGGTGACTATAAAACAAATAGCTTTTTAGGATTTAGGCTTTAAGGCTCCATGCGCACTGGCTTAAAAAAACGTTGCTTCTACAGGAGTTTTGTGTTCTGCTTGTAGAAGCAGCTTAATGTTAGCCTATGTGTCCATGCACATTAGGATGTTTAGAGGCATATTTTGAGTCTAATGCCGTGTACACACGATCACTTTTTGTGATGAAAAAAAACGAAGTTTTAAAAAACGTCATTTAAAATGATCGTGTGTGGGCAAAACGTCGTTTTATGTCTTCAAAAAAAACGACCAAAAATTTTTTCCAACATGCTTGAATTTTTTGTGTCGTTTTTCAAAATGTCTTTTTTTGTGTCATAAAAAGTGACCGTGTGTGGGCAAAACGTTGTTTAAAACAAAGTTTTTAAACCCGCGCATGCTTAGAAGCAAGTTATGAGATGGGAGCTTTAATGGAACAGAGTGCCGTCGAAAGTGTCTTACGTAACCGCGCTTTGCAAGAGCATTGTGGAAAAACGATGGTGTGTATGCAATGTCGTTTTTGAAAATGAAGTTTGAAAAACGTTGTTTTGTTTCGTCAGGTAAAATGACGTTTTTTTTCATCACAAAAAGTGATCGTGTGTATGCGGCATAACATTCAGAGGCAGAAAAAAAAACCTTTTGGTTTGCATTTCTGATTGGAGCTTGGAGGCATAAAAAACGTAAAAACTCTACTAAAATCATCTAAACGTTGTACAAAAAATGCTCTACATGAGCGATTTTTACTCCCGAGAGAACAGACATTTTTTTTAAACACAGTGTGCATGGAGCCTAAATGTTTTTATGTAATTACGAAAACTTTATATAGGTTTTTAACACAAAAGTGAGTAAACCCCTCAAATTTTTGTAAATATTTTATTATATATTTCATGTGACAACACACATATAATACAATATTTTATCTTTTCATGTGACAACACTGAAGAAATTATACTTTGCTACAATGTAATGTAGTGAGTGTACAGTTTGTAAATATAGTGTAAATTTGCTGTCCCCTCAAAATAACTCACACATCCATTAATGTCTAAAACACTGCCAAAAAAGGTGAGTACACCCCTAAGTGAAAATGTCCAAATTGGGCCAAATTAGTCATTTTCCCTCCCCGGTTCATGTGACTCATTAGTGTTGCAAGTTCTCAGGTGCGAATGCGGAGCAAGTGTGATAAATGTAGTATTATCTTTCTCACTCTCTCATACTGGTCACTGGAAGTTCAACATGGCACCTCATGGCAAAGAACTATCTGAGGATTGAAAAAAATTAATTGTTGCTCTACATAGATGGCGTTAGGCTATAATAAGATTGCCAAGACCCTGAAACTGAGCTGCAACACAGGTGACCAAGACCACGCAGCAGTTTAACAGGACAGGTCTCACTCAGAGCAGGCCCTGCCATGGTCGACCAAAGAACTTTAGTGTACATGCTCAGCGTCATATTCAAAGGTTTTCTTTGGGAAATAGGCCTATGAGTACTGCCAGCATTGCTGCAGAGGTTAAAGGGGGTGAGGGGTCAGCCTGTCAGTGCTCAGACCATATGCCACACACTGCATTAAATTGGTCTGCATGGCTGTCATCCCAAAAGGAAGCCTCTTTTGAAGATGCAAAAGAAAGCCTGCAAACAGTTTGCGGAAGACAAACAGACTAAGGACATGGACTAAGGACATGGATTACTGGAACCATGCCCTGTGGTCTGAGTAGACCAAGATAAACTTATTTGGTTCAGATGGTGTCAAGCGTGTGTGGCAGGCAACCAGATGAGGAGTACAAAGACAAGTATGTCTTGCCTACAGTCAAGCATGGTGATGGGAGTGTCATGGTCTGGGGCTGCATGAGTGCTGCCAGCACTGGGGAACTACATTTTATTGAGGGAACCATGAATGCCAACATGTGCTGTGACATACTGAAGCAGAGTATGATCCCCTCCCCTCAGAGACTGAGCTGCAGGGCAGTATTCCAGCAAGATAATGACCCCAAACACACCTCTAAGGCCGCATACACACGACTAAATAAATCCGATCAAATCGGTCTGACAGACCGATTTTGATCGGATTTGTCTGCTGGGCTATTTTGGTTTGATCGTGTACACACGATCAAACCAAAATCCCTGCCGGCAGACAGCGCGGTGACGTGGCGTTGACGTTGACGCCGCCACGTCACCGCACCAGGAAGTAAAAAACTTCCACGCATGCATCCACGCATGCATCGACGCATGTGCGGGTAGATATGTCCGCTGGTTAGTGTACTAACCAGCAGACATGTCTGACGGACGGTTTCCCAGCAGACAGATTTTAAAGCATGCTTTAAAATTTGTCTGCTGGAAAAACCTGTCTGTCCGCTCCGTACACATGATCGAATTTGTCTGCTGAAACGGTCCGTCGGACCGTTTCCAGCAGCTAAATTTGATTGTGTGTGTACGCGGCCTAAGATGACCACTGCCTTGCTAAAGAAGCTGAGGGTAAAGGTGATAGACTGACCCAGCATGTCTCTAGACCTAAATCCTATTGAGCATCTGTGGGGCATCCTCAAATGGAAGATGGAGGAGTGCAAGGTCTCTAACATCCACCAGCTCTGTAATGTGATCTTGAAGGAGTGGAAATGGACTCCAGTGGCAAGCTCTGGTGAACTCCATGCCCAAGAGGGTTAGGACAGTGCTGAAAAAATAATGTTGGCCCACAAAATATTGACACTTTGGGCCCAATTTGGACATTTTCACTTAGGGGTCTACTCACTTTTGTTGTCAGAGGTTTAGACATTAATGACTGTGTGCTGAGGTATTTTGAGGGGACCTCAAATTTACCACTGCTATACAAGCTGTACACTCACTACTTTATATTGTAGCAACATGTAATTTCTTGAGGGGTTTCATGAGGAGTGTACTCATTTTTGTGAGATACTGTATATATCAATAGTTTAAGGCATAAAAGATATCAAAAAGCTTTATTTTAGGTGGAAATATAAATATTTAACTAATGAATACATTATTATTAAGAGTTTGCACTTTGAAATACAATTTTGCTTCAACATATTTCCAAGGATGAAATAGAAAGGCATTTATTTTATTTTATTTTTTTTAAACAATAGATTTTTATTGAGATATTGCCATGTTATACAGAGATAAAACAGTTGGATATTACAATTGGATTGTTTCAAAATCACAAAACAGTAAGAAGAGAACATCATGCAGTGTAACAGCGTATAGCTCTCGTATAAGGGCTACATATTCCTTTATGGGACAACCTCCATTTGAGGTTAGGCCTGTCACCCCTTTCGGGTTCAAACTGTGAGCAGGCTAAGCGCAAATGTAATAGTATGCAGCTTGTCCAGGACCTTGACGAGGGTCCATGGTGCTATTCCGTTCTGTAATCATTCTCTAGATACAGCGGGGTTCAATAATAACAGTAACAAACTATGAAACAGGTCAACAGTGACCGTCAACATTGATCTAACATTGGTAACCAAGGTCATACCTATTTCCAGGTCCTACCACTAGGTGTCAGAATAATCACAATTTTTCAGAAAGGCATTTATTTTCTTGAGACATATTTACAAAGCAAAACAACTAAAAGTATTCCTTTGAATCTTCAGGCAGTAAGAGACTGGCACAGAAATTTACATTAAATACAATTGGTCCAGATTCAGATACTTTTTCGTATCTTAACGGCGGCATAGCTTATCTCATTTACACTACGCCGCAGTAACTTAGAGCGGCAGGTCCCGTATTCAGCAAGAACTTGCGCCCTAAGTTACGGCGGCGTACTGTAAATGGGCCGGCGTAACCGTGCGTAATTCAAAGTAGGCTGGTAGTGGGCGTGTTGTATGTTAATTAATCATGACCCCACGAAAATGACGCGCTGAACGAAAGGCGCATGCGCCGGCCATGGACGTATCCCAGTGCGCATGCTGATTTCGACGTGAACGTAACTTGCGCCCAGCCCCATTCCCGAACGACTTACGCAAACGACGTAAACGACGTACAATACGACGCTGTTCCGACGTCCATACTTAACATGGGTTGCGCCTCATATAGCAGGGGTAACTTTACGCAAATGACGTATATCAATATGCCGGGCGCTCGTATGTTCGTGAATCGGCGTATCTAGCTCATTAGCATATTTGACGCGTAAATCTACGGAAGCGCCACCTAGCAGCCAGTGTAAATATGCAACTAAGATATGACGACGTAAGAGACTTAAGGCGGTCATATCTTAGCCGAATTTCGGCGTATCTTGCTTTCTGAATACAGAACACAGATACGATGGCGCATCTTAGAACTTACGCGGCGTATCAACAGATACGTCAGCGTAAGTTCTCTCTGAATCTGGTCCATACGTTTTACATTTTTTTTTCTGCTGCATATTGATTCAACAAAAAGCAATAGAAAAAAAGGCCCGTTACTACCATTGTTTCAATTAATTGAATGAAATAAGTCCATACATCTAAGTGCAAAAGAAAAGTCCAAAGGAAATCCAAGTGACAAGCTTATGTCCAACACCACAAAATGTAACATTTTCAAATAAAGATTTTCTTGTTGATTCTTTCCACCATAAGCTTCACCACATGTGCCAAGAAATGCACACTCACCACAGGGATTGACCCCCAATTAAAGTAAGGTCAAAAGAGCTTTGTTTTTCATGAAGATTTTTAGCCAGAGCGGGAATTATGCTCTTCCTCCAAAAACAATTCCCTCTTTCTCCAATCACTCAGCCACACAAAAGGGGAGATTGCCAAATAAATTAAATCATCCGTGCAGTATTTATTAAGTTTAAAAAACTTTCATACAAATAATATAAAGATCACACCCACATGTATTAGTGCCCTTAGACCGCCACCAGTGTAAACAGCTTTTTTTAGTGGAAGAACACTCCGCACCTCCATTTGCATGAAACACATGTGTTCCAGTAACCAGAAGTTTTGGATCGGATGTGATGTCATGGGGGTAGTGGAATTGACGGCAACATACAACACAATGCATTTCCCCAAGTTGGCATCATCAGGCAGCCCCTGATGAAGTCACATGGTACGTGACGCAATGCTTAGGGTGGAGCCTGTCGGGATCACGGACTGCAAATGACATCATACCAGAAAGAATGGTACCCATATGAATGCCTGATGTTATTTTATTGATGTAAGAAGCATTTTTTTAGCAAAATAAAGTAGTTTCTTTACATATTACACTATTGGGCCATCCTCTTTGTTTTCATATGATATATGAGCATCAAACCCTATTACTCGGGAGAAACATCTTAGTGGATAAGCATACCCTAGAGACTGAAAGGCAACACTACAGATGCATTGCTCATGTGAGAAAAGCAAACTGTATGTGATTCTACATGTGTGTACATTACACCATTAACCACTTGCTTACTGGGCACTTAAATCCCTCTCACACTTTGAATGATAATTGCGTTGTCATACAACACTGTACCCAAATGAATTTTTTATAATTTTTTTTCCCACAAATAGATCTTTCTTTTGGTGGTATTTAATTACTTCTGCAGTTTTTATTTTTTGTTAAAAAAAATTAAAAAGACCACATTTAAAAAAATACAAAACCATTTTATATTCTGTTATAAAATTTTGCAAATGGGTAATTTTTCTCCTTCATTGATGTGCGCTGATGAGGCTGCACTAATGGGCACGGATAGGCTGCACTGATGGGCACTCATGGGCTCCACTGATGGGCACCGATAATGCGGCACTGGTTGGGCACTGATAGGTGGCACTGGTAGGCACTGATAGGCGGCACTGGTGGGCACTGAGAGGTGGCATTGGTGGGCACTGAGAGGTGACACTGAGAGGTGGCACTGAAGGACATTGATAGGTGGCACTGGTGGGCACTGAGAATTGGCACTGATAGCTGGCAGTGATGGGCGGCAAAGATAGCTGGCATTGATGGACACTGATAGGTGGCAGTGATGGGCACTGATAGGTGGGACTCGTGGGCATTGATAGGTGGCACTGTTTTGCACTGGTAGTCATAGTGGGCACTGGCAGGGGGCACTGACAGGCGGTACTGGTGGGCACTGATGAGGTGGATGTGCCTCTTCAATCTCGGGGCCGATGTCCCTTACACAAAAGCTGGTCTTTAAATGGTTTTACCCAGATCGTCATTCTGCTAACTTGCAGAATGACTTGCTCTGCCTTAGGCTCCGCCTACCCTCCTCTGCACAGCGCAGCATCATCTCCCCGAGCGCCAACGTGTTGGTGACGTCACCGTCGTCACTTGTGAGGTGAGGGGGAGAAGTAGAACTGTCTACAGTGTCTAGTCTGACAGTAAAGACTCGAGTGTGGAGGAGACTCAGTTCCTACTCAGAGCCAGAGGAGAATCTAGTTAAAACCACAGCCAGGCAGGACTGCAGCAGTTACGGTATTCCAAACAGTCACACTCACATCACACATGCTGCTTCATCAATGTGTACAGTATAATGATGTGTACCAACCAAATATGGGGCCAGATTCACGTACATCGGCGCATTTTTTGACCGGCGTAGCACACCTCCTTTACTTTAGACCAGCGCAATGTAGCGGCGCAATCACCGTATTCTCGTTTGATTTGCGCAGAAATTAGCGCCGGTGCAACGTAATTTCAGAGGCGTAAGGCGGAGTAATTCAAATTGGGAAGGACGTGGGCATGTTACATTGAAATGAGCGGTGACCCCATGCAAATGAAGGGCCGGTCGCATGAAGAAGACGATGGTTCAGCACCTCTGTGCGCATGCTCACAACTCGGGAACGGCGCAATCAGTGAAATTGGAAGTGGCCCCGGGCAACTTAGTGAACTACGCAGAAAGCATAAATAGACAGACACAAACGCCCTTCCTTTGCAAAAGTACATCCCTTTGTATCCCTTCCTATACAGTAAGGTGCTTTTGTTCTGTTTGTTGCGTTGTGACTTGTCTTTGTGATATTTGTTGACTGTTTGATGTAGTGTTTTGTAGAATATATTTGGGAAAGTGTTTTTTGGTGACTGCTTGTAAAACTTTTTGGTTGATAGATTTTGGTTTGTTTGTTTTGTTGCTTGATTTTTCCTGCTTGTTTTTGTGAGTGATTTTTGTTGATTGATTGGGAGAGAGTTGTTGTATGAGTATGACTGAGAGGAAGCGTAAGTTGAATTTTTCTTTGGGGGAGAAACAAATAATTGCCCGGACCATTACCGAATATGGGCGTTTTCTGCACTGGCCCGGAGAGTGCCAACACCACCCCGGCTAGGAGGAGGGAGATTTTGCAGCACATTACTGACCAGGTAAATTCAGCGGGGAGGGGGGAGACCCGGACACGCGAGGGGTATCGAAAAGAAAATCAATGATCTCCGGCGTTTGGTCCGAAAGAAGCTTGCCAAAATGGCAGCCCATGCCAGGGGCACTGGAGGGGGCCCACCATGCCGTGTTAGGCTGACAGCGGAGGAGCGTGCGGGGCCCAGACCTTTCATAGACAACAGGTGGAGGGCCTGCCTGGCTATGACTCCAGTCATGAAGCCGTGATGCCAGGTAAGGTTTTTTTGCCCTATCAGGTGTGTAGCATGTGGGGGGGAAGGGAATATGTGGCAAGTGTGTGGATCCTCCAACCTGTGAATGTTTTGTGTCATCCACAGATGTGCAGGAGGGTGCTGGGCCATCTGGCCTGACCGCACCATCCCCAGGACAGCAGCCTGATGATTGACCCCCCGACAAGGCCGGAGTCCTCGGAGGAGTTTGAGGAGGAGGAGGATGTCATGTCAGCCAGTGGATTGTTGTTTTTGGAGGAGTCTTTCTCTCTGGCTGGCAGCAGCCAGCCCTCCATAAGGGCTATCCCCTCCCACTCCTCCCCCAACAGGGGCAGCACAGTGGTCCAGTGAGTAGCCTAGCAGCAAAAGGGTCACTGGTTTGAATCCCGACCACGACACCATCTGCCTGGAGTTTGCATGTTCTCCCTGTGTCTGCGTGGGTTTCCTCCGGGTACACCGGTTTCCTCCCACACTCCAAAGACATGCTGGTAGGTAAATTGGATCGTCCAAAAATTGACCCAGTATATATGTATATATGTGTGTATGACTGTGTGTCCATGCGTGTCAAGATCCTACGGGGTAACAAATGACCGCACCAGCCAAGCAGACACTGGCTGGAAAAAGCGCACAGAGGCGATTAAGTTCGCATGCGTTGCGCTATACAAGTCATTCATTCATTCATTCAACAGGGCTCCTCTCCCAAGGGCCTCCCCTTCTCCCCAGCCACAAGCCTCAGCTGGAGGCAGGAAGTCGTCCCAGAAGACCAGGGGGTGGTCCGAAATTTCTGCCCGCCAATCTGAGAAGGGACCAGGCCCTTCAGACCCGCCATCTGGGACAGGTCAGCCAGACTTTGGTGCGGATGGAGGAGAGCCTGTCCTCCATAAAGGATACGCTTGGGGACCTGGACTGCCACTCCCAGGCTCTTACAAACTGCCTAAACGAACTGCAGATTACAACAACAGACGTTGGGCATAATGTGAGGGCCCTCACCCAGGCTATCCAGGCCAACACGGCAACACTAAGTGCTGGCCTGACCAGAATTGCTGTGGACTTGGAGGGCAGGCCGCCAGGTGGGCAGAGACCAGGGGCTGCTCCTCCTTCCCCGGATTACCCCCCCCTGAGTATCCCCTGAGGAGCCAGGGCCATTGCCGTGGGCACCCCAGGCTTGGCTCACGCCAGCGGCATTCATTTGTTTTCCCCCTTTTTTTTTCAGGTTTTTTTTATGGATTTTTTTTTTTGTGTTGTGAATGATTTTGGAATGTGGGGGTGATATTCCTGCCGGAAAAGGGGTGTCACCCTCAGTTTTGGTGGAGAAGGGTTCCCCAGGACCAGGGAGAAGTGATCCCCAGGTCCGTGTGAATGGTGTATAAATGTACAGTGACATAATTGGAGCCGTGGCGTGGCGTTGCTGCTCACAAGTCCTGCATGGTGGGCTTGTGCTAATCCAATTTGATGAGGATGTGATGTGTCTGTGCTAGGGACCACAGTGGTGTGCATGCATGCATTCTCATTGTGCCATGATTAATGTGTGTTTAACGTGCAAAGATGCCTAATGTGAGCTGTCTCCTGGCTGCTCTTCCCTCAGAAGACGGGGTAGCCTCGATTAGGGGGGATTGTCTGGTTCAGGGGTCAGGTCATCACGTATATCAATCTGCAGGCCCTTTCTTACTGCAAAGTTGTGCAGCAGGCAACAGGCACCGATGATCTGGCACACAAAGTTTGGGGAATACAACAGGGTACCCCCAGACTTATCCAGGCATCGGAAACGTGACTTCAGGAGGCCAAAGGTGCTCTCCACTACTGCACGTGTTTGGGCGTGGGCTTCATTGTATCTTTCCTCTCCTGGTGTTTGGGGGTTTCGGATAGGAGTCATGAGATGGGGTCCCAGTGCATATGCAGAGTCACCTGTAAGGGAAAAGACAGGAGGATGTTAGTAGTGCATGTGCCCCTTGTGATGTGTGCATCATGGGGGGGACAGTCATGCCTGCCACCCATGTCACTCACCAACCAGCCAGGTGTCCCCATACACGTTCTGTTCGAATTCCATTCGGATGGGGCTCTGATTGTAGATGTATCTGTCATGGCTGGAGCCGCGGTGTTTGGCACGGACGTGCCATATGAGGCCTTGGCATCGACTATCACCTGTACGTTGATGGAATGCCAATGCTTCCGATTGCAGTATATGTGCTCTGTCTCATGGGGGGGCTGGAGTGCCACATGTGTGCAATCAATGGCCCCCACGGTGCGTGGGAATCCGGCAATTCTGTAGAAATCTGTCATTGCCTTCAGCCGAAGGTCCTCAGTGGTTGGTTTGATGATTGGTTGGCCATGCGTCTGAGGATTGCAGGGATAACTTGGTGCACACATCTGCTCATGGAGGATTGTGACATCCCAGCCACCACTCCACTTGTTCTTTGAAAATAGCCACTGGCAAGGAAATGGAGTGTTGCCAGGACCTTGACCAGTGGCTGCACTGCATGTGAGCGGTGTGTTGGGCTGGTGATGTCCTCCTGCAAGGTTGTGGTTAATTCCAGGATGGCATGAGGGGTGAATCTGAAGATGCGATACACCTCAGAATCACTCATGCCAAAGATGTCTATGCGTGTGCGATATATCCTCTCCTGTGCCCTCCTCCGTGCCCTCCTCCTTCTTTGCTCCTCTAAAGTCAGTAGTATAGCTATAAGCAAGGATGTCCCTGGCATGTTGGCATACAGATTGTTGTGCAGCAAGCTCAGCTCCTCACTAACAGTGTTGCTTTCTCTGACATGTAGACAGATTGTCTAATTTTATACCACCTTTTATATGGTCTAATTTTAGACAGTACGTGCAGCTGTTGCGCACAGTGCGTAGCCTGCGCTGCAACAACGTTCTTTTGTGGATCCCTGTAACTCTCTCATTTGCATATTTGAATAGAAAATCAATGGTGTGTCTAGCGCAGTTTTGCGCAGACGGATGCGCCTGTCTATCGAAATTACGCCGGTCAAAAAAAAGTAGATTTCTTGCGTATCTCGTTTTGGGGATGCGGCGCATCGAAACGCATGCGCAAATTTAGACTTACGCCGCACATCTCCTGTAACGTTGGCGTAATCGCTCTGTGAATCTGGCCCATAGTGCTTAATAAATGGAATTAAGAAACTAGAATTCTGCATAGCCATAGATATCCTAAATAAAGTGATTTCTGCAAGTAGTACCTGCACACATCACTTTATTTATATCTATGGCTATGCAGAATTATAATGTATTTAATCCATATTAAACACTATGGGCCAGATTCAGGTAGAGTTAGGCTGGCGGATCAATGGATCCGACAGCCTAACTGTCACTTTAAGCCGGCGTTTTTGTTTTCTGTAACCAGAAAACAAGAAACGCCGGGTTGGAGTTCCGATGCGATCGGCGCAATTGAATTTCGCCATTGCATCGTTACTTCAACTTAAAAATGGCGCCGGGGGAGTTCCCGCTGATTAACGCTGAAAAAATATGTTAATCAGCGGGAGTCGGAAATTCACGATCTTTTTCGGGAGCGACGCAGTGACTTTACGACGTTTCCGGAAGCGATACGCGGCGTAAAGATAAAGCAGCCCCCTAGTGGAATATCCTATATTAAGTATAGGCGTCGTCATCGCGTCGGAAAAAATAAATATCGTGTCATTTGCGTAAAACTTTCATGAATGGGGATGTGACGTCATTGACGTTCACTGACAGAATTTGGAGCATGCGCACTGGGATGCATTGACACTCGACGCATGCGCAGTACGTTCGCCGCGGGATCGCGCTTAGTTTTAATAATACACACCCCGTACCCGCCCAATTTGAATTCCGCCGGCTCATTTGCGATGCGCTGCCGCAACTTTAGGAGCAAGTGCTTCATGAATAACAGCACTTGCTCCTAAAATTTCGGCAGAGTAACGTAAATGAGAAGCGTTACTCCAGAGCAAAGATGCTCTCTTCTACCTGAATCTGGCCCAATATTGGATTGGCTGCATGCTTCTGTTTGTGCCCAGCACATGATGACTTTTTTCATGATGATAGCAAATTATAATTCTGCATAGCAATAGATATAAATAAAGTGATTTGTGCAGGTACTACTTGCAGAAATCACTTTATTTAGGATATCTATGGCTATGCACTGGGGCGTTGTGCCATTGGCGGTAAAGCGCCGCTATTTTAGCAGTGCTTTACTGACGTTTTTTGCAGCGCTATTCAGCCACTAGCAGGGTGCCTCAAAGATGTAGCTGACAGGACTTTGAGCGTCCTGCCAGCACAAACACTAGCAGTCCAAAAAAGGGTTAAAACCGCCCACAAAGGGCAACTGCAGCGGTGCATTGCTGGCGGTTCAGTGACGCTGCCCATTAGTTTTAATGAGCAGGGGCACGTTTGAATCAGTGTACACTGAAGTGTACACTGTTCTTACAGCACCTTAAAGATGCAGCTTGTAGGACTTTTTTTTAATGTCCTGCCACCGCTCCAGTGTTAACCACTTAAGGACCGCCTACTGCACATTTACGTCGGCAGAATGGCACGGCTGGGCACATCAACGTATATATACGTTGATTTTAGTACCCAGCCGTGGGTCGTGGGCGCGTGCCCCCGCATGACCCGGTCCGAAGCTCCAGGACGGGGACCGCGGGATTCGCGGACCCGATCGCCGCTGCAGTGCGGCCATCCATCCCTGGAGCGGAAGAACGGGGAGAGTCGTGTGTACACACGGCTTCCCCGTGCTTCTCTGTGGCCGTAGCATCGATCGCGTCATCCCTGTAATAGGGGGACGCGATCGATGACGTCACACCTACAGCCACACCCCCCTACAGTTGTAAACACAACACATAGGTCACACATCCCCTACAGCACCACCTGTGGTTAACTCCCAAACTGCAACTGTCATTTCCACAGTAAACAATGCAATTTAAATGCATTTTTTGCTGTGAAAATGACAATTGTCCCAAAAATGTGTCAAAATTGTCCGAAGTGTCTGCCATATTGTCGCAGTCACGAAAAAAATCGCTGATCGCCGCTATTAGTAGTAAAAAAAAATAATTAATAAAAATGCAATAAAACTATCCCTTATTTTGTAAACGCTATACATTTTGCGAAAACCAACCGATAAACGCTTATTGCAATTTTTTTTTACCAAAAATACGTAGAAGAATACGTATAGGCCTAAACTGAGGGAAAAATGTTTTTTTTATATATTTTTGGGGGATATTTATTATAGCAAAAAGTAAAAAATATTGCATTTTTTTTAAAATTGTCGCTCTATTTTTGTTTATAGCGCAAAAAATAAAAACCACAGAGGTGATCAAATACCACCAAAAGAAAGCTCTATTTGTGGTGAAAAAAGGACGCCAATTTTGTTTGGGAGCCATGTCGCACGACCGCGCAATTGTCAGTTAAAACGACGCAGTGCCGAATCGCAAAAAGGGGCAAGGTCCTTTACCTGCATTTTGGTCCGGGTCTTAAGTGGTTAAAGTCCTCGGCTTTTCACATTAGAGTGCTCTAATTTGTAGCGCTGTAGCACCTGTAAAGCGCCCTGAAAGAGCGGCTCCATTTAATCCCGTGCGTAGAAAGCCAGAGGGCTTTTACACTGGAGTAGTGCGTTGGCAAGACATTAAAAATTGTCCTGCAAGCAGCATCTTTGAGGCGCTGTAGAAGTGGCTCTTAAAGCGCCCCTGCCCAGTAAAATCAAAGCGGTGCTTTGCAGGCGTTTTTTTTTAACCCTTTCTCTGCCGCTAGCAGGAGTTAAAAGTGCCCCGCTAGCGGCTGAACAGCGCCTCAAAAAAGACGATAAAGCGCTGTTAAAAATAGCAGCACTTTACCACCGGCTAAGCAGACAGGGCCGCTGGTGATCCTACTCCCTCTCTCCCCCTGTACATTGTCAGAGGCTCTGGAGCAGCAGTGGCAGAGGACTGTATCCATTATGAGGAAACATCCCCTGCACCGCTGCGTGTCCCTGATTATCACAGTGCCACTGAGTGTGACCTGTCTGTGTTCCACTGCGTACAGTCACTGTCTCTGATGTTCCGTTCCACTCTGCCTTTCTGCCCAGTGTTGTGCCCGCACACCGCATGATGCGTCCCCATGGAGGCCACTCTCTCCCTCCTGCTAAGTGCCCATACACCGCACGATTCCTCCGCATTTATGGGTGCTGATGTTACTGCATTTATGGGTGCTGATGTTAGGCCTCGTACACACGAGGGGATATGTCCGCTGAAAACGGTCCGATGGACCGTTTCAGCAGACATCTCCGCTCGTGTGTATGGGCTAGCGGACAGATTTCTCCACCCGACAGATTTCAAAGCATGCTTTGAAATCTATCCGGTGGGAATCTGTCCGCCCGACATGTCTGCTGGTTAGTACACTTACCAGCAGACATGTCGTCCCCCACCGCCGCCGCGCCGCCGCCGAATGGATTCGGCGCATGCGCGGAAGTGTTTAACTTCCTGGTACGGTGACGTGGCGGTGAGGTGGCGGCGTCAACGTCACCGCCACGTCACTGCGCCGTCCGGCGGCGGGGAATTTGATCCGATGGTGTGTACACGCCATCGGATCAAACTCCCGATCGGACATATCCGATGGAAATGGTCCGCGGACCGTTTTCATCGGATATGTCCGATCGTGTGTACGAGGCCTTACTGCATTTATTGGTGCTGGTAAAGCCGCATTTATGGGTGCTGATATTACTGCATTTATGGGTGCTAATGTTACTGCATTTATGGGTGCTGATGTTACTGCATTTTTGGGTGCTGATGTTACTGAATTTATGGGTGCTGATGTTACTGAATTTATTGGTGCTGGTAAAGCCGCATTTATGGGTGCTGATGTTACTGCATTTATGGGTGCTAATGTTACTGCATTTATGGGTGCTGATGTTACTGCATTTATGGGTGCTGATGTTACTGAATTTATGGGTGCTGATGTTACTGCATTTATTGGTGCTGGTAAAGCCACATTTATGGGTGCTGATGTTATTGCATTTTAGGGTGCTGATGATACTGCATTTATGAGTGCTGATGTTATTGCATTTATGGGTGCTGATGTTTCTGAATTTATGGGTGCTAATGTTTCTGAATTTATGGGTGCTGATGTTACTGCATTTATAAGTGCTGGTAAAGCCGCATTTATGGGTGCTGATATTACTGCATTTATGGGTGCTAATGTTACTGCATTTATGGGTGCTGATGTTACTGAATTTATGGGTGCTGATGTTACTGAATTTAGGGGTGCTGATGTTACTGCATTTATTGGTGCTGGTAAAGCCGCATTTATGGGTGCTAATGTTACTGCATTTATGGGTGCTGATGTTACTGCATTTATGGGTGCTGATGTTACTGCATTTATGGGTACTGATGTTACTGCATTTATGGGTGCTGATGTTAATGTATTTTTGAGTTCTGGAACGGCCGCATTTATGGATGCTGATGAGGCCGCATTTATGGGTGCTGATGTTACTGCAATTATTGGTGCTGGTAAAGCCACATTTATGGGTGCTGATGTTATTGCATTTATGGGTGCTGATGATACTGCATTTATGGGTGTTGATGTTACTGCATTTATGGGTGCTGATGTTACTGCATTTATGGGTGCTGATGTTACTGAATTTATGGGTGCTGATGTTACTGCATTTATTGGTGCTGGTAAAGCCGCATTTATGGGTGCTGATGTTACTGCATTTATGGGTGCTAATGTTACTGCATTTATGGGTGCTGATGTTACTGCATTTATGGGTGCTGATGTTACTGCATTTATGGGTGCTGATGTTACTGCATTTATGGGTGCTGATGTTAATGTATTTTTGAGTTCTGGAACGGCCGCATTTATGGATGCTGGTGAGGCCGCATTTATGGGTACCGATGTTACTGCAATTATGTGTGCTGATGTTAATGTATTTTTGAGTTCTGGAATGGCCGCATTTATGGATGCTGGTGAGGCCGCATTTATGGGTGCTGATGTTACTGCAATTATGGGTGCTAATGTTACTGAATTTATGGGTGCTGATGTTACTGCATTTATGGGTGCTGATGTTAATGTATTTTTGAGTTCTGGAACGGCCGCATTTATGGATGCTGGTGAGGCCGCATTTATGGGTACTGATGTTACTGCAATTATGTGTGCTGATGTTAATGTATTTTTGAGTTCTGGAATGGCCGCATTTATGGATGCTGGTGAGGCCGCATTTATGGGTGCTGATGTTACTGCAATTATGGGTGCTAATGTTACTGAATTTATGGGTGCTGATGTTACTGCATTTATTGGTGCTGGTAAAGCCGCATTTATGGGTGCTGATATTACTGGAGCCAGGGGGGGTTGGAGAAATTCAGTTTCGCCTAGGACGTCAACAATCCTCTCTGTACTCATCACACTGCCTCCCTCTCCATCGGTCACCAGTGTCCCTCCCTGTCGCTTGATTGTGTGTTAGTGTGTGTCATTGTTTTTGTATGAGTTACTGTGTGCACCAATGTATTTTAATGAGTGTGAGTTGGCATCATCAGTGATTTTTTTTTATATCGCGGGCAGTGGCGTATCTAGGGTATGGCAGCCATGGCAAGTGCAATGGGCGCCATTTGAAAGGGGCGCTGTTGAGTGGCTGGGCAGCAAGGCATTTACCAGGGTCTCTTCCTCCCTCCTCCCAAGCATAGACAGGATCTCCTTTTCAGCACCTTTGCTAATGGACAATGGCAGCGATATTGCTTGTTGCGTTTAGCCACAGCCCTCCCCTGTTCTCCCAGGCTCTCCTATTTTAACTGGTCAGATTGGCAGAGCACAAAGAAGAAGGAACATCAGATTCTCCCTCTCCTCTGTGAAAACCGAGGCCTTAAGTGATGGAGATTTCATCACTTCCAGTATTGGTTCTGCATTTACCTGGCCTTGGAGGGCAGAGGAGGGATCAGGGGTCTAATAAACTCCAGATTTCTCCATAAAGAGGATATGTCACTACCCAAGGTATCACAAGGGATGATGAATATCACTATTTTTTTTTTAGCTGTTTTTTCTTGTTAAGGTTATCTGAAAGATGGGTTTCAAATGTTTAGACAGGGGGCGCAGTTTCAGTGCTTGCCATAGGTGCCATTTACACTAGATACGCCTCTGTAGACAAAGACCTATGCTATCACAGGCACTCTGTGATCCTCTGTAATGGGGATCTTGGTGATCTGGTAAGGAGACATCTATTTAATTTGGTGGTGGACATCACACGCAGAAGATGGTGGATGGATTTTGTGAATAGGCCTTTAGTTACAAACACTGGTGGACTCTGTTATTCATGAACTGTCAAGTTGAGATCTTGCCAAGTTGTTTTAGCGCGGTTCTATTTTCTATCCATTTGTGCCCTACTGTTTGTTATTTACAGGAGAATTTCTGCTTTTATTTATTAACTCTAATATCATCATTTTAATACTATCAATACGACTGTTATATGTGCTTAGCGTGTTTTTTTTTCCCCTTAACTTTTCCAGTATGTCTATGTATGTATCTTTAACTATTAACCACTTCCCTACTGGGCACTTAAAGCGGATCTCCACCCTAAAGTGAAGATCCGCTGATCCGAACACTCCCCCCCTCCGGTGTCACAATTGACACCTTTCAGGGGGGAGGGGGGTGCAGATAGACACGTATCTGCACCCACTTCCGGCCCAGCATTCACGGGCAAAAGACGGGCATTACATCACATCCCGTCTCCCGCCCGTTGTGTGCTGGGAACACTCGGCTCCCAGCACACAGCTGGAGCCAATTCGCGGCGCAGCGCGACTCGCGCATGCGCCGTAGGGAACCGGGCAGTGAAGCCGCAGCGCTTCACTTCCTGGTTCCTCACCGTGGATGGAGCGGGGAGCAGCAGGGTGACGAGCGATCGCTCATCCTCTGCTGCGGACGGCGCTGGACTCCAGGACAGGTAAGTGTCCTAATATTAAAAAGTCAGCAGCTCAGTATTTGTTCTGCTGCTTGGCTTTTCAATATTATTTTTAGCTGAACCATCCGCTTTAAACACCTTCCTGACCAGACCAATTTTCAGCTTTCAGGGCTCTCACACTTTGAATGACAATAACTCAGTCATGCAACACTATACCCAAATGATTTTTTTTGTCCTTTTTTCCCCACAAATAGAGCTTTCTTTTGGTGGTATTTGATCACCTCTGGGTTTTTTATTTTTTGCGCTATTAATGAAAAAAGACCGAAAATTTTGAAAAAAAATGTTTTTTTCTTAGTTTCTGTGATAAAATTTTGCAAATTATTATTTTTTCTTCATAAATTTTGGCCACAATTTACACTGCTACATGTCTTTGATAAAAAAAATAACCCTACATTTTTGGAAATTATTTGGTCTGTGTGAAAGTTTTAGAGACTACAAGCTATAGTGCAAATCATAAAAAAAAAACACATATGATCACACCTGATGTACTGAAGGCCTCTCTCATTTCTTGAGACCCCAACAAGCCAGGAAAGTACAAATGCCCACCAAATAACCCCTTTTTGGAAAGTAGACATTCCAAGGTATTTAGTAAGAGGCATGGTGAGTTATTTGAAGTTGTCATTTTTTTCCCACAATACTTTTCAAAATTAAGATTTTTATTTTTTATTTAAAAAAAATTCTAAAAATTGTCCTTGTAATAGCTTATTTCTCTCACATGGCATGTGCATACCACAAATTACACCCCAAAATACATTCTGCTACTCCTCCTGAGTAAAACGATACCCCATGTGTGAGACTTTTTCACTGCCTGGCCACATACAGATGTCCAACATGCAGGGAGCGCCATCAGGGGTTTTAGGAGCATAAATTGCACATCTAACTAGTTGACTACCTATTACACTTTTGAAGGCCCTGGAACACCAGGACAATGGAATTACCCACAAAGTGACCCCATTTTGGAAAGCTAACACCCAAACGTATAATCTATGAGGCATAATGAGTCTTTGAAAACGGTTCATTTTTTTCCAGAAGTTTTGGGAATATGTGGAAAAAAATGAAAACGCATTTTTTTTTACACAAAGTTGTCAATTGATAAGATATTTTCCAACACATAGCATGTACATAGCAAAAATGACACCCCAAAATACATTCTGCTACTCCTCCTGAGTAAAATGATACCCCATGTGTGAGACTTTTTCACTGCCTGGCCACATACATATGCCCAACATGCAGGGAGCGCCATCAGGGTTTTAGGAGCATAAATTGCACATCTAAACTAGTTGACTACCTATTACACTTTTGAAGGCCCTGGAACACCAGGACAATGGAATTACCCAACAAAGTGACCCATTTTGGAAAGCTAACACCCCAACGTATAATCTATGAGGCATAATTAGTTTTTTGAACGGTTCATTTTTTTTCAGAAGTTTTTGGAATATGTGAAAAAAATGAAAACGCATTTTTTTTTACACAAAGTTGTCCATTGATAAGATATTTCCAACACATAGCATGTACATAGCAAAAATGACACCCCAAAATACATTCTGCTACTCCTCCTGAGGAAACGATACCCCATGTGTGAGACTTCTACACAGCCTGACCACATACAGAGACCCAACATGCAAGGAACACGGTCCGGTGTTCCAGAGACACATAGCATGCACATACCAAAATTACACCCCCAAAATACATTATGCTGAGCAAAGCGTAAACAAAAGCTTACCTGTGGTAATAGTAGCGCAGTTCTACACAGCAGGATAGCACTGGTCCAGGCAGCAGGCAGGGACTTGGTCAGAAACGGCATACACAATTGTCCAGGCAGGGATACTGTCCCGTCAGGGTTAGTGCAGCTGGTCAGTTCATGCAACAGGCAGAGGCATAATGGCATATTCCTACAGGCAGCAGGCAGAAGGAGGGCCTCGTTCAGGACAGAATGGGGACAGGGGTAGAGGCTTCTCCCACCCAAATCTCTTTGAAGCCTCACGGGCAACCAGACCCTAATCTAGATGAGAAAACAAAAAAAATTGTTTTCTTCATCTAGAAGAACTTTTTCTGGAGCCCCTCACATATGTGAGACCCCTGTGTTAAATCCCACTAGTCCAGTAGCAGGGTACAAGATCAGTCTAAGAGGCAGGCAAACGGCATTGTCAAACAGTCCAAGGTCAGTTCCAGATCAGGCAGAGGCATTACAGAATCGTTAGGCAGAAGAAATGGTCGAAAAAAACAGTCCAGGGTCAGTTCCAGATCAGGCAGAGGTATTACAGAATCCTTAGGCAGAAGCATGGTCGAAAAACAGTCCAGGGTCAGTTCCAGATCAGGCAGAGGTATTACAAAATCGTTAGGCAGAAGCGTGGTCCAATAACAAGCCGGGGTCAGTTACAAAGCAGGCAGTGGCATAAGGGGTGTGAAGGTGTTTGAAGGCAGGAACGGAGGATTAATAATTTAGTTTAGTATGGTAACTGCGAAAACAGCCAACTACACAGAGGCCTGGTTGGGAAGGACACTGGGCACAATGATGAACTGTCTCTCGTCTGACTCCTTCACTGGCACACACTTTACATTTTTTTTACCTATTCTGCCTGATGCTGTGGGAGGGACTTTATCAGGGAAGTTGCGTTCGGAGAGTCGACTTAGAACATCTGATCGGATATTTTGGGGTAGGTCGTTCTGAAATATCAGGGTAGTGGTAATTTCCTCCTGGTAGCCAAGGAAAGGTTAGGGGGTTTTGGGTGGACTTGTGATAGATAATATAGGAGTTGTAGACGGCCAAATGAAAAAAATAAATTGCTACTTTTTTGTACCAATGGTACGTGCGCCTTGTGGGCAAGGTAGGGTTCCAACATTTGGTCATTTAGGTTGACTCCCCCCATGAACAAATTGTAGTCCCGGATGCAGGTGGGCTTTTGGGTGGTGGTGCCACGACTTCTGCGGGTTTCCACAAAAGAATGGTTGTGGATGGAGGACAACATGTATACGTCTCTTCTGTCCTTCCACTTCACTGCCAGCACCTCCTTGTTGCGCACACTTGCCGATTCCCCTTTCTTCAGCTTTTGATTCACAAGGCTTTGAGGAAAGCCTTTCCTGTTCTTTCTGGCGGTGCCACATGCTGGGGTCTGCTTCCGGTGCAGGTTGTGGAACAGGGGAAGAGACGTATAAAAGTTGTCACGTACAGGTGATATCCTTTATCCAGGAGGGGGTTGATTAGTTGCCAGACAACTTTTCCACTAGATCCCAAGTAGTCTGGGCAATTGGGGGATTCAGCTGGGTGTCCTTCCCTTCGTAGACCAAGAAGGAATACAGGTACCCTGTGGCTCGTTCACAAAGTTTATAAACCTTCACCCCATAGCGGGCCCTTTTGCTGGGGATAAACTGTTTTATTTTCAGTCGGCCACAAACATTTAACGAGGGACTCATCGACACAAATGTTTTGTTCCGGGGTATATATTTGGGGGAATAATTCAGAAAAATAATTTAGTAAGGGGCGAATTTTGAAAAGCATGTCAAAATTTGGGTGATTTCGGGGAAGGCACTGGGTGTTATCGTTGAAGTGGAGGAACCTCATGATCATGAAGTATCTGGTTCTGGGCATTGTTGCAGAAAAAATTGGCATATGATATATGGGGCGTTTTGACCAAAAGGAATGCTTTTCATTTTTCGGGTTGAGTCCCATGCAAAATGTGAGGCCTAAAAAAAAACGAAACTCCTCCACTGTAAGGTCTCTCAAACAGAAGGGACGGGCATAAGACGATGTTGGATTGTTGGTGATAAATTGTTGGGCATATAAGTTGCACTGGGCCACAATGCTTGATAGCAGTTCCTCAGTAAAAAATAAATCAAAAAAATTAATTGGGGAAAATTGTCCGTGTTCACCTGGACTCTCCTGGCTGGGCAGTGAAAGGGGGAATGTTGGCTTCTCCGGAATTTGGAGGAAGCCACAAGGGTATACTGAAGGGCATAGGGAAGGCTGGCATGGGACCTTTGGCCTTTGTTGCAGAGGTACTGTGGTGCTGGTGGATGGCACTTCAGTATTTGTGGATGGCACTTTGGTGCTGGTGGATGGCATGACGGTACTGGTGGATGGCATGACGGTACTGGTGGATGGCATGACTGTGCTGGTGGATGCCACTGCCTCCTCACCAGAGCGCCTTTTTTTGGCGGGCTGACTATCTTCCCTCTCTGAGCCTGTCTCTGATCCACTACTGCAGACTGGCTCATAGTCTACGTCTGAATTAGAATGTGAATCGGAAGAAGAGAGCTCCCCGTTGCTCTCGTCAGCCGTGGAAATAATTTGATACGCCTGCTCTAAGGAAAAGAGACGTTTTGACATGGCGACTTCACAGGTGTGTGGCACAGATGTGGGAAGAGATGGGTACTGAGGAGGCAGAGATGGTGGCAGAGATGGGTACTTAGGTGGCGGAACAGATGTACACCGATGAGGCAGCAGATGTGCACTGATTGCACAGATGTGCACTGATTGCACAGATGTGCACTGATGAGGCGGCACAGATGGCACTGAGGCGGCACAGATGGCACTGATGAGGCGGCACAAATGGCACTGAGATGGGTACTGATGAGATTGGTACTGATGTGCTCAGATGAGGCGGCACAGATGTGCGATGATCTGTGGCACTGATGAGGTGGCACAGGTGGGCACTGATGAGGTGGCACAGGTGGGCACTGATGAGGTGGCACAGGTGGGCACTGATGAGGTGGCACAGGTGGGCACTGATAAGTACTGAGGCAACAGGTGGATACTGATCACAGGTGGATACGGATCACAGGTGGGCACTGATGGGCACTGGTGGCACAGGTGGATAATGGTGGCACAGGTGGATAATGGTGGCACAGGTGGATAATGGTGGCACAGGTGGACAATGGTGGCACAGGTGGACACTAGTTGCACAAGTGGTACTGGTGGCACAGGTATCACTGGGCACTGATTGGGCACTGTAAAGTTTTGACACTGATTTGGCACAGTAAAATGCACTAAGATACACTGTAACACTTACAGATTCTCTCTCTCCTCACACGCGCTGGTGTGTGTGAGGAGAGAGAGCAGGCAATGAGAGATGATCTCATCTGTTTACATTTGAGATCATCTCCCATTGGCCACACAGATCGCGCTGTAAATAGCCGCTGTGATTGGCTATTTAGCGCGATCTGTGAATGGCTGTGTCCAGGGGACACGGCCAGTACAGAAATTCCCCGCTGCGCGCTCGGGAGCGCGCTCGGGGAACGAGGAAAGAGCAGGGCGCATATATGCGCCCTGTCAGAGATTCAGGGCATCCCGACGGCCGCATATTTTCGTACGGCCGTCGGGAAGTGGTTAAAAAGGGATATTTAACTTTTTTCATGAACCTATACTAACATTATTTAATTTAGGTAAAGAGAACCTTTAATACAAAGATATCTGGATTAACTAGTAGGATACTGTTTCTAGAACATACTTCTACGATACATTCAATTTTGTATCAATTACACAGGAGTTATAGGGAATAACTCTGAAGCCACTAACAGCAATCAACAGTCCACAACATAGTTACTATACAAGCTTTAAAAGCTCTTGGGAAGCATTTGTGGGTGCATTCGGGAGACTTTAACTTATGAAATTGAGTTTCCTTGATACAATGCATATCACAGTAAGCCCTAATAGCTTCTTTCCACATCATAGGTCCTCTAAATGGGCTATTTATCCCCTTTTACATTAAGGGAAGCAATGGTTATTACCATATTAATGAGGAGAAAAGTAAAGGTTACAATCAGGTCTCTCAATCTGAGTGTGATTAGTTTCTCCTCCAAATGCACAATTAGGTAAGGTGTCTTAGAAGTACTTCTTTCTTTTGTGCTTGCCATGTATTGCAGTTATTATTCCACAAAGATACAAGTCTTTGTGGAACTTTGGTTTCTTGATGTATGCTCATTATTTTGCCACTACACTCAATATTAATGCTACAGTCCTTAATTGTTATCCTAATTTATCGTTACCATGCATTCAAGGGTTTCATGCTACAAAATCCACACAAATAAGGTTCTGGGAGTGGTTAATCTGATGGTACCAACACCCTGATTCAGAGGAGATGCATCCAAAAATTTATACTACAAAAAATCTACCACATAGGATACAGTACCTACCAAAACAGTTTAATATAAATACTAGACATACAAATAGATTACATTACAGTGCATGCCTCAAATACACCCATGGGAAAGTCACCCCGCTCCCCTCTTTCCCCTCAAAAAGCCACCCACAACACACCCACCCCATTTATCCCTCCCCAGAGGTCCACCCAAGCCCTAGCAATCCCAATATACCCCTAGCTCTCCTATAGATGTTGTGCATGGAGCCCCAATGAACCTGCTGGCTGATGTGAACGGCGCTACAGTCAGGGCCGGTGCAAGGATTTCTGCCTACACAAGCGAAGCTCCATTTTGGGCGCCCCCCCCCCCCCAACGGCCACCCACCTCCCTTGCAAAATTGTTTCTTTCAATAATGTTTTTATATAAAAAAACACACTAATTTGTGCTTTTGTTAAGTGCATTTTTATTAACGATTTAACAAACTAACTTATACAGCTATAAAACAATTTTTTTTACAAATAAGTGCAGGAAAAAGTGAGCACTATAAAAATCTAACCTTTCTTGCTTTTGCGCTCACAAAATCGGAAAGCAAAGTCTGAAAATCAATGTCCTGTACAATACTTTTTTCAATACAAATCATTGCAAGTCCCACCAATCTCTCTTGTGACATTGTTGAACGTAGATAAGTTTTTATTAATTTGAGCTTTGAAAAGCTTTGTTCACCAGATGCAACAGATATCGGCAATGTCAATAATATCCGCAGTGCTATGGAGACATTGGGAGCAAAGTCATTTTTAAGTGCATATGCTAAAATGTGTGTAGGGGTCATTGTCGGTTTCAAGATAGGAGCCAATATGGTGAGTTCTTCACATAACTGTGCTCCATCCAGATCAGTATCTTCTGAGTTTTCATCAGTCAATACACTCTGCAAATCCAGACAATACTTCAGAAGTGTTTCATGTGGTACATTTGTAAGTTTCTGGATATTATAAAGAAACTGAAAGTGCTTGCTGTGATGCTTGATTTGCTCAAATCTCTCATCAAGAGAATTAAAACAAACATCCAAAATACTAAAGAAGCACTCAACTTTAATTTTTTTTGCAGGATCGTCAATGGGTTCATCTTCACCTTCATAACAAAACCCTCCTCTTTTTCTTTATTTGCCGCAGTAATGCAGGAAAAACAGGCTCAATTTCCATTTCTGTGGCTAGCTCTTTAGCCTCGTCCAGCAAATCTTCAAATCCTTGATCTGATCGATATTCTTTTAAAAAGGTTGTTGTAGATTCCAAAATATCGATCACATCTGGAAGGTACATGCTTTTGCTTTGAAGCAGCTTGCTGACAAAGTTAATTCTCTTTAGAATGTTGTACCACAATACAATGAAACATAAAAATTTGTAGTTATTTAGCTCTTTTGCAAGGGATTCCGCCTCAGATTGTGCCATTGCTGTGTGCGAGCTATCCTTAGAAATACTTGTCAAGGCATCATAGATTTCTCCAACCTGGAACCGAAATGGCCGAACAGCATCTATTCTAGAAGACCATCTGGTATCAGACAAAGGTTTAACTGTTAGTATTCCAATGTACTTCAAGACATTCCAACGAAGTGTAGATCCCGACAAAAAAACATATATTTTTTGCACAACAGAAAAGAATGTTGCTCCATCCCTACATGACATGGCTGCATCATTCACCACGAGATTTAATGTATGAGCACTGCAGGGAACATAAAAGGCCCTCGAGTTTAAATCAAGGATCCTCTTCTGAACACCCTGGTGTTTGCCCTTCATGTTGGAACCATTATCATAGCCTTGTCCTCTCATATCACTAAGTGGAATATTTTGTTTTTCAAGTTCTGTCAAAATTGCCTTGGTCAGACCTTCTCCAGTTGAGCTTTGGATTTTGATAAAGCCAAGAAATCTTTCTTCTATACAGACCTCTGGTTCAGCAGTAGGAGACCCCCCTTCTTTGATGGACACAAATCGAACAATTATAGTAATTTGTTCAATATGTGAAATGTCTGGGGTGCAATCAAGTATTATAGAATAATACTTTGCAGCTTTCAGTGAGTGCTGTATTTGTTTAGTTATTTATTTGGCTATAAGGCCGATTAGTTCATTTTGAATGTCCTTCCCCAAATAATGATGTAAAATTTCCTTATTTTTGATACGCTTCAGATGTTCCTGCATAACCGTATCAAATGTGGCAAGCATTTCTACCAGTTGAAGAAAATGTCCATTATTTTCACTATGTAATGTGTCATTGCTACCTCTAAAAGCCAAGCACTGGCGACCAAGGTATGTTACAATGGCTACAAGCCTCTTTACAACATTTTGCCAATGTTGTGTTTCTGCTGTCAAAAATCTCTGGTATGCAGCATCTATTGTTTTTCCTGATCCAAATCTTCTAGAGAGTTCATTCCAGTCTCCTACAGCAACAATATGAGAATGTGATATTTCATGACTGTTAAGGGTTTGAGACAAATTCCTCCAATCATCGTAGCCTCCGCTTGTCAAACTTTTTGTTATTTTAGTTGCAAAAAGCTTACAACAAAAACAAAACACTTTATCCAGCTTAACAGAATAAACAAGCCAGTTTCTATAAGTTTCTTCTCCGTTTGGCAGTTGTCTCTTATAATTTGCTTTAGTAAAGCGTCTATTAGACGCACCTTGGGAAAATAAAAATTTGCCTTTTGCTTTGTAGGACCTTTCCTGACAATAGCATCCCTTAGTGAGGGGGCGAGAACAGTCGGCCAATTAGCAGGATCAGACAAATCAAGAGTCTCCAAAGTAGAACATTGTTCCTCTTGCTCCATTTCTGCTTCACTTGATCCTTCTGTATCAACAGTCTTTTCAAGGCGAGGAGATGGTACGTTTGATGATGTAGAAGGTTGCTCATCACCTACTTCTTGTCTTTTCTCAGCACTTGCATCATGAAGATTAGCAGCCTCCTGAGGTGTGACAGGCTGTTGGTCTGATACAACTGATGTGAAAGATTGTTCATCCATAGCTACGTGAACTTGATCATCTTCCACACTGGAAACTGTTTCAGATGCAGGAGCATCTTCCTCTCTGGGTTTGTGAGAGGTCAAGAACTTCATTAAATCTCCAGACATCTGCTTCCCAGCCTTTTGTTTTTCAGCTCGTCTCTTTCTGAAGCCTGCTCCTGATAATTTATTTTCTTTAAATAGTTTTGGCATTTTGATTGTAGTTTTCCAGCTATGTGAAAAAGAGCATATTTGTAGAATTTTTCAGAACAGGCTCCTTACTAACGCCTGCTGCGTAGTGTGCTGCAGAAAATTATATGTACTATAATAATCAAATATTCCAATTGCCAAGTAAGGGTAAAGCAATAAAGAAGTTTTGACCATGTGAAACTACAGCTTCCAGCATGATCTAAGCCAGTGGTGTCCAAACTACGGCCTTCCAGATGTTGCAAAACTCCCAGTATGCCTGAACAGCCTAATGCTGTCCGGGCATGCTGAAGGCTGTCTGGGCATGCTGAGAGTTGTAGTTTTGCAACATCTGGAAGGCTGCAGTTTGGACACCACTCATCTAAACAGTGGTAAGGGTATACATGGAGTTGTAGTTTCACTAATCATAACTGCAGAAATGTGACTAAAGCACTGCATAGTCAGGCAAACATACACAAGGATATCAGTAACTCACCATCTATGTAATTTATTTTATTGTTCCTCTCAATCTGGTCCAGACCATCATGCATTCTTCTAGCTACACACCGAACCCTCTGAATATAATAATACCACATACTGCCACATTCTGAAGTCCCTAAAACCACGCCACACCAGACATTCTTAGTATAATATACACCATACTACTAAATGTAAAACATACTGTGTACCCCAAAAATTAATTATATAGCAAGAGAGGGCAGAAGTCCTTTTTATGCCCTCCTGCTTTCATTATCAACCCAGTCTCCATTAACCCCCCCCCCTTGCTCCTTTGCACCAGTAACTTAGGTAAGGGAGTCGGGACTGGCTGCGCCCGGGCCACATCCAGTGACAGCAGCTGACAGGCGCTGCGGCGCATTAGCACACCGGAGTGGGACACCGGGCGCCGGAGGGTGGCGGCAACTCCGGACAGTAAAGTACCGTATTTTCCGGCGTATAAGACGACTCGGCGTATAAGACGACCCCCTAATTTTCCAGCCAAAATGTTGGTTTTGTGATATACTCACCGTATAAGACTACCCCCTTCCTACTAGTCATGCCTCACCTCACGGTGCCACCATTACATGCCAGACTATGCCACTACATGCCAGACTGTTTCCCAATTACATGCTAGACCTGCCCCATTACATGCTAGACCGTGCCCCATTACATGACCAGACTGTGCCCCATTACATGACCAGACTGTGCCCCATTACATGACCAGACCTGCCCCATTACATGACCAGACTGTGCCCCATTACATGCCAGACCTGCCCCATTACATGACCAGACCGTGCACCATTACATGACCAGACTGTGCCCCATTACATGACCAGACTGTGCCCCATTACATGCCAGATCTGCCCCATTACATGCCAGACTGTGCCCCATTACATGACCAGACCTGCCCCATTACATGACCAGACATGTAATGGGGCACAGTCTGGTCATGTAATGGGGCACAGTCTGGTCATGTAATGGGGCAGGTCTGGCATGTAATGGGGCACAGTCTGGTCATGTAATGGGGCAGGTCTGGTCATGTAATGGGGACCTGCCCCATTACATGACCAGACTGCCCCATTACATGCCAGATCTGCCCCATTACATGACCAGACCGTGCCCTTACCTTATACCATGCGAATCGCGGCCGTGTCCTAACAGCTTACCTTACCAGAATCGCGGCTGTACAATTTTTCAAAAGCCGCGCCTCCGAGGACGAGAGGGCCTCCGTGATAGGCGGACACCAAACACAGGACGAGAGGGCCTCCGTGATAGGCGGACACTGAACACAGTGCCTCCTGGGAAGCTGATTGTTTCCGCCTATCACGGAACAGAAGACGTCGGAGGCGCGGCTTTTGAAAAAACGTACGGCAGCGATTCTGGTAAGGTAAGCTGTTTTTTTCGCCCCATCCCACCCAGGCTGCGGACCTGCCCACCCCAAGCGGCCGCTTGGTCCACCTGGTGGTTGCGCCGGCCCTGATAATAATAATAATAATAATTAGCAGTTCATAGTGGCTGTAGCCAGTACAGACAAGAAGAAAGCTTAGTGCACTTGGCAGATGGGGTGAGTGTTACTTCTGAGCCCAGATCACTGCAGGTAATGCAAAAACACTTACATGTTTGCTGCAGTTGCCAAGTAATTTGCAGTGTAAAATCAACAGGTTAAGCCTTTTATTTATCAATCTAATGGCTGCCTAGAAGCTGGTTCGGAGTTTTCCCTCTCATTGTAATTTGCCCGGATACTACAGGTAATTATTGCAGATGGCGGTGCACAATAAATGTATTATAGAGCAATAAAACTAATCTAGCCGCTGGCGACCAGCTAAAAACATAAAAAAAAAAAGCTACTTTAGCTAATGAGGGTTTTGATCAATCATTGGCTGGTGGTTCACGAGCAGGTAAAATAAATATTATTTAGGATCACCAAATTATAGACAACATAGGGTAGATAATAGTACACAAAAAAAAAAAAAAGTTCCTTACGACATACAAAAAGCCAGATTCAGGTAGTCCAGAGCATCTTTGCTCTGGAGTAACGCTTCTCATTTGCGTTGCGCTGCCGAAATTTTAGGAGCAAGTGCTGTCATTCACGAAGCACTTGCTCCTAAAGTTGCGGCAGCGCATCGCAAATGAGCCGGCGGAATTCAAATTTAGCGGGTACGGGGCGTGTAGTATGCTAACTACGCGCGATCCCGCCGCCAACGTACTGCGCATGCGTCGAGTGTCAAAACATCCCCGTGCGCATGCTCCAAAATCTGTGAATGAACGTCAATGACGTCACATTCCCATTCATGACCGTTTTACGCAAGCGACGTTTTTTTTTTTTTTCCCGACGCGATGACGACGCCTATACCTAACATAGGATACTCCAACCCCATGTAGGTATATCTATGCGCCGCGTATCCCGTCCGGAAACGTCGTATCGTCATTGCGTCGCGCCGGATTTCGATCGTGAATTGCCGATTTCCGCTCATTAACATATTTTTTGAGCGTAAATCGGCGGGAACGCCCCCGGCGCCATTTTTAAGTTGAAGTAACGATGCGATGGCGAAACTCAGTTACGCTGCTCGCATCGGAACTTCAACCCGGCGTTTCTTGTTTTCTGGTTACAGAAAACAGAAATGCCGGCTCAAAGTCACAGTTAGGCTGGCGGATCACTCGATCCGCCAGCGTAACTGTTCCTGAATCTGGCCCATAATGTCACAAAAAAACAGGTATACCTTTGTACAAATAGACTCAGCATCGCAGTCACTGCTATAGTGTGCTTCAGCACCACAGACAGCGATCCGTCTGGCTGACCCGACCGCTCGACCACTTCCATTATATGGGGTTATTTTACATAAATCTTTTATTACACTGACCCAGGTGTGTCATATAGATAAACCGATAGATAGATAGATAAACCGATAGATAGATAGATAAACCGATAGATAGATAGATAGATAGATAGATAGATAGATAGATAGATAGATAGATAGATAGATAGATAGATAGATAGATAGATATGTCATATTAAACATTATTTGGCTTGCTATGAACTGTAGTAAATCCAAAATGTAAAAATATACTATATATATATATATATATATATATATATATATATATATATATATATATATATATATATATATATATATATATATATATATATATTGATTACACCCAACTGCAACTATAGCTGAAATACTATATGATAATATAAAAAGATGATAGATAAAAAGATTTTATTTTATAAATCTAATCTAAAAATTATATGATTATTGCATAGCATAGATATAACTTTAGATAATTATAGTAAATCCAAAATTTAAAATTATACAGTGTACCATTGAAAAATAAAAGTAAGCCAAATATTTTTGATAATGATAAAATATATATATATATATATATATATATATATATATATATATATATATATATATATATATATATATATATATATATATATCTATATCTATATGTATTGGATATAGTATAAGGTGGAGGCACTAAATTAATCATAAAAACACTACATATAATAATAATAATAATAATAATAATAATAATAATAATAATAACCATCACCCAATATCAAGGGTATCTAAACAGAAGTATTCACTGTAATAGCACCATAGAAAAATAAAAGTAAGCCAAAAAAAATTGATAATGCTAAAAAATATTTATTTATTTATATATATATATCTAGATATATTTATATATATATATATATAGATATCTATATCTATATCTATATCTATATCTATATCTATATAGATAGATAGATAGATATATATATATATATATATATATATCTATATATATATATATATAGATATATATATATATATATATTTCTCTCTCTCTCTCTCTCTCTCGATAAAATTTTTTTTATCATTATCTAAAATATTTGGCTTACTTTTATCTTTCTATGGTGCTATTATTACAGCAAATACTTCTGTTGATACTCTTGATATTGGTGATGAACCAGAGTAGTTAAAAGCATACCAGAACCTAAGGGTCTGGATGGGTTTCCTGGAGGAACTTAATCTTATTTTTTGTTTGTGTATGGTGAGGTGCTGTCTTAAAATTCATACCAGACTCAAAGAACCAGGAAACCCTTCAAAAGCTCTGCAACAATATGCTGTATAACAGGCCCTTAGAGAGACATTTGGAGTCTGTGTGCTGCCAGGAGGGAGATGTAATTTGTCAACAATTTGAAACTATTTTTTCCTTTGTAAGTGACAGTGCTTTATGTAAATGTACTGCTTCTGGCCGCATGGAATTTTTTAAAATGTTTTGTTTTTGCATTGGTACATTTCCCTCAGGGCAGTGACCATTCCCGGGAATGTTGGTTTTTTTACACCCTTTCCAAGGGGTATATAGGAAATGGCATTTTTAAATTGACAGATATGGCTCCCATAGGTTTGACAATTTTGCTTGAACCAAACCCAAGTCAGTTCAGATAATTATTAGTTGCAATCTGTACCTGTAAGTCATGGTACTGTTGTCTTCTATAGTTACTGTAGGCAATCCTCAATATTCATGAAATGTAATGAAAGATGAATAAATACAAAAAAAGAAAGTACTGTGGCAGGCAAAACCTTTAAGGCCGCGTACACACGATCGAATTTGTCCGCTGAAACTGGTCCGACGGACCAGTTCATCGGACAGATCCGATCGTGTGTATGGGCTAGCGGACATGTCTGACCGGCGGACAAATTTTAACCACTTGCCCACGGTGTCATAGGAAAAATACGTCATGATTTTGCTGCCACAACCGAGATATCCATCTTTTCCGTGGGCAGTGCTGTACACGATAATGGCGGTCCCAGCGGCGGATTCGCCGCAAGATCGCCGTTATTGGTGGCGGGAGAGGACCCCCCCCCTCCCGCCGCTCTCTCCGCCGCTTACCGGAGCCGTCGGTAGCTGGCTGTGTTGGGATACGAGTGAGGGAAAAATCGCCCCCACCCGTCCCCCACAGCTCTGCTGGGCGGAAGTGACGTCAAAACGTCAGTCCCGCCCAGCGTCTTAAAGAAACATTTTTTTTTTCTGAGATTTGAAAAATGGCTTTTTTTTTCTTTTTTTGCATTTAAGCCTAAATATGAGATCTGAGGTCTTTTTGACCCCAGATCTCATATTTAAGAGGACCTGTCATGCTTTTTTCTATTACAAGGGATGTTTACATTCCTTGTAATAGGAATAAAAGTGATAATTTTTTTTTTTAATTTATTTCGATGTATAAAATTATAAACTAATTAAAAAAAAATAAGAAAACAAAAAAAAAAAAAAATGTAAAACGCCCCGTCCCGACGAGCTCGCGCACAGAAGCAAACGCATACGCGAGTAGCGCCCGCATATGAAAACGGTGTTCAAACCACACAAGTGAGGTATCGCCGCGATCGTTAGAGTGAGAGCAATAATTCTAGCCCTAGACCTCCTCTGTATCTCAAAAAATGCAACCTGTAGAATTTTTTAAACGTTGCCTATCGAGATTTTTAAGGGTAAAAGTTTGACGCCATGCCACGAGCGTGACAATTTTTAAGCATGACATGTTGGGTATCATTTTACTCGGCGTAACATTATCTATCACAATATATAAAAAAATTGGGCCAAATTTATTGTTGTCTTATTTTTTTATTCAAAAAAGTGTTTTTTTTTTCAAAAAAAGTGCGCTTGTAAGACCGCTGCGCAAATACGGTGTGACAAAAAGTATTGCAATGACTGCCATTTTATTCTCTAGGGTGTTAGAAAAAAAAAATATATAATGTTTGGGGGGTTTAAGTAATTTTCTAGCAAAAAAAAAACAGTTTTAGTCTCGTAAACACCGAATCTGAAAAACAGGCCCGGTGGGCAAGTGGTTAAAGCATGCTTTAAAATTTGTCCGTCAGAGACATGTCCGTCGGATATGTCCGCTGGTTAGTACACTAACCAGCGGACATATCTGCCCGCATAAGCTTCGAATGGATGCGACGCATGCGTGGAAGTTTTTTACTTCCTGGTGCGGTGACGTGGCAGCGTCAACGCCACTACCACGTCACCGCGCTGTCTGCCGGCGGGGATTTTGATCCGATGGTGTGTACACGCCGTCGGATGAAAATCCGGAGGAGACATGTCCGCTGGAAATGGTCCGTCGGACAGTTTCAGCGGACATATCCCTCCGTGTGTACGCAGCCTAACTGTTGCTCATCTTACTTTAAAAAAAAGTAATTAGTTACAGTTACAAATTACTTCCCTGAAAAAGTAATTGCGTTAGTGACTGAGTTACTACTTTGGGTATGATGTTACAAAACTTGCCCAAAGTCACTTCTGACATGTTTCAAAATAATTAATCTTTCTTTGTCAAGGAATGCTGGAGATGTTTGTATCAGCTCTATTTACATGATCCTCCTATTGGTTATTTGCAATTATCCCTTCATCTGCTAGATGAGGATTCCATTGAAGAACAGTTCCCACGCTCAAAGTTTGTTTTATTAAAGTGGTTCTAAACTGAGAAGGTCTTCTGAGTGCAGGAGTGCCCCCCCCCCCCCCCAGCATCCCTAATACTTACCTGAGACGCATTGCGATCCAGTAATGTGCACAAGAGCCCCTGCTCTCTGGGGGACTCTCCCTTCTCATTGGCTGAGATGGCAGAAGGTGCTATTGGCTCCCGCTGCTGTCAATCAATGTCAGTGAGCCAATGACTAGAGAGAGGGGCGGGGCTGAGCCGAATGCACAGGGAAAGTAAGTATAACATGTTGGTATTAAAAAAGAAAAACATAGCCTTTAACCCCTTCAGATCCACACTATACCTGAATGATGGCTACATTATAGACCTACTTTGCTGGGAAGTGTTTAATAGATGTCCTCCCATTTGCACGCCCCCCCGCGTGCCCCCAATCTGAAACTGTAGTTTTTCCTAACGAGATTCTTGGCAAGAATATCTTGCCGCCCGAGTGTACAGACACACTCCTTGCGTCAAAGTCATTTTGAGTATGCACGGGTTTCCACGGCAACAGGTAAGTATACACACTCTCTGGTTTCTCGTCAGAAAAACACTGCCGAGAATCACAACGAGAAATTAGAGAACATGTTCTCTATTTTTCTCGTCAAGATTTTAGGCAGTTTTCTTTACAAGAAACCTGAAAGCCTCGTACACACGCTTAGTATACTCGGCAAGAAAGCTCTGCCAGCAGTTTTGCTGGTTCTTGCTGAGTAAACCGAGCATATGTACAAGGCTTCACTCTGATGGTATCTTCCCCCATGCAGATTAGCTTAAATGTTTAACACATGCTCTTCGCTTTGTTGGCAGGGTTGTGGAGCCTAAGGCACCATCATGCACATTCTGTGGTTATGCAACAACATTCGCAGCTTCTGGCGGAAAATATTTCAACTGATATCTTAGGTAACCGGTATTATCACCCTGGAACATCCAGCACTAGTCTTACTCAAATTGAGTATAAATAAGTTTCCAGTTATATACCGTGGTATTGTGGCTAATATCCTATTGTCTGCCAAGTTGTGCATCACTAGGTATTGGAAACAAGACCTAGCACCAAATCTGTCAGAAATTGTGAACACAACCCACAAACATTTTCTATGGGAAAAGTCTATAGCTCTCCAACAATACAAATTGAGTGTATTTAATATTATATGGAAACCTTGGAGCCTCTGTTACCCCTCTTAAGATCCTAGATTGCTGTATACTCCATTATATTTATAATTTAATCCTTGCCTTGCAAATATTCGATACTCCCTATTCTGTTGACATTTTTTTTTAGCCTTGCACCTGTATCTTATATCCCCTTATATAACACGAGCGACAATATTTTTTTTGTCCTTACTGTTACGTTTATGCCTTACTGTTACGTTTACGTTTACCTTTTTTTTCTCCGACTGCATTTATGTCATCTCCTGTAATCCTTTGAAAATCCAATAAAAATGATCGAAAGAAAAAAATATGATTTGTTTGTTAAAAATCCAGAAAGTTCACCTTCTCACAGGTCAAGTGCAAGGATTTTTGTCTACACAGGCGAAGGTACATTTAGCGGGTAATTCAAAAGATTTTGGAGAAACCTCCACATTTTGCCATACCTCTCCAAATCTTTTGAATATCCTGAAGAGGTAGGCAACCTGTAAGAGGTGGAGATCTACCTGAACAACATGAAAGAAATAAAAGATAACCGGGGTTCATCACCTTTTAAAAAAAAAAAAAAATTAAAGGGGTGTTCCAGCCGCAATTTTTTTTTCTTAAAGTCAGCAGCTACTAACAGTGTAGCTGCTGACTTTAAATAAGGACACTTACCTTGTCCTACTTGCCCGCGCTGATGGGCTCCCCCGATGCCGGTCCCACGATCGATCCAGGTCCCGCGCCGCCATCCACACTATGGGAAACAGGCAGTGAAGCCGTACGGCTTCACTGCCCATTTCCTACTGCGCCTGCGTGAGTCTCACGCTGGCTTGTGAATGGGCGGCTGCTCTCTGAGAACACACACAGTTCCCAGAAAGCAGCGCGCCCCATTCACAAGCAGAAGAAAAGACACCGCAGTGTGGAAGAGGCAGATTACGGACTTCCACATAGCAACAGGTATTTCGGGTGAGTATTTTTTTTTTTTTTCACGTTTTTTCTTATTTAATTTTTTTAAGCTAGATGGGCAAATGTTGTTTTCCTGGGTGGAACTCCGCTTTAACTAGCAAGGCCTACAGTAACTAAATAGTAAGGAAAAACTTAGTGTTGCATACCTTATAGCAGAGCCTAGTGTGTAGAGGGAGGCCTCCCTTACAGCCCTGGCTCAGGGACCACTGGTGATGAGACAGTGGCCGTGAGAGCACGGCGAGGTATGTGTGCCTGTAAGGTGTCTAGCCGACCATATAGGTAAGTAGCAGGTGCTTCATCATAGATGGGTCAGAAGGCCATAACAGCAGTTGGCAGTAGCAGCAGCAGCAGACCCCAGATTTGGCAGATTGCTGGTTACAGGTGCATAAGAGACTGGGAGCACATGGCAGGTGAAGGACCAACAGGGACAATGTAAGGAACATGCAAAGCTAAACAGACAGATAACTCAATACATGGTCAGATGAGCCAGGTGAGTGACAGACGGTTGGGTACAAGCATGGATGCCTAGCAGGAGAATAGTCAAGGTTCAAGCAGAAGTCAGCAACACTTAAGCAGTGGGAGGCAAAGCAAAATAACCCAAGGTCAGGGCAGGTTGCATTAAAGCATGGTTAGGACAAGCCGGGTCAATCACAGAAATCAAACACAGGAACAGATGCAGGAACACAGGGAGAGCTGAAAATCAGTCAGCACTGACTAGTACAACTGCTTCACTTAAATAGTCCATTTGGTTCTAGTGTTAGCGGCAGGTACCTGGGTGCACCTGCACCTTTGCACATGCACGTGTATTTGCGCATGTCTATGTACAGCATAACGAGCACCCACAGGCCTGCATATACGAAGGGATACAGTGTATATACTCTAGTGAGTTAATAGCACTTTCTTTTTGATTTACCCACAGGCCTGAGCCTGCGCATTTGTATGAGCTTTCATCTATACTATAGACAGTACTTCCCTGACACTTAGGAAAATATAATAAAACAAACATCACTGTAAAAACTTAAACTTATCCTACCATAAAAATGGACAGTGTCAGTCAGTAGAGCAGTGGATAGTGTCATTAGGGCAGTGGGTGGTGTCAATAGAACAGTGGATGATGTCAGTATGGCAGAGGCTGGTGTTAGTAGGGCAGTGGATAGTGTTAGTCAGTAGTGTAGTGGAGGGTGTCAGTCAGTAGCTCAGTGGATGGTGTCCGTATGGCAGCGGACTTTGTCAGTAGGGCAGAGGATGGGTCATCAGAGCAGTGGATGATGTTAGTAAGGCTGTGGACAGTTTCAGTAGTTTTTATTTTCATTATTTTTTTTTTACAATTGTTTTTTTGTATTATATTTTAGCAGCCCTGTTGTGTTTAAGGACGGAGAAATTATCCTGAGAAGAGCCAGAGAAATAAAAAAACATTACATACAAATGGCCCGGATTCACAGACATGGGCGCACATTTATGCCGCCGTAGCGTATCTCTTTTACGCTACGCCGACGCAGCGCAGAGAGGCAAACATGGCGTATATTTCGTAGGCGTAAGCCAGCGTAGGTGGAAGTGGGTGTGATCCATGCTAATGAAGCGTGACCCCATGCAAATGACGGGCCAGGCGCCAGACAAGTACTTAAAACGAACTGCGCATGAGTCGAGACGTGGACGTATCCCCATGCGCATGCACACAACCACGTTGGAAGAACTGCCTAAGATACGCCGGATGACTGTGTACTCCGTTAACGTAACCTACGCCCAGCCAGACCCACGTCGGCCAACGTACAATACGTAGGCTTGTGTGCCCTGGTCCATACCTTTGCATGGGTTGTGCCTCATCTATGAGGAATAACTTTACACTGGACGTAAAACTTACACAAACCGCATATATCATGCGCCGGGCGCAAGTACGTTTGTAAATCGCCGTATTTCCCTCATTTGCATATGTGAATGCCTAATCAATGGGAGAAGCAACATACGTCCAGACCATATTTGCGCCCACGCTACGGCGGCGTAAGTAAGATACGTCGGGGTAGGATGGCCTATTTTTAAGCGTATCTTGGTTTGTGACTCTTGCACACACATACGCTGAGGGCATATTGACGCTACGCCGGGAAAAGGTGAGATACGTCGGCGTAAGTGCTTTGTGAATCCGGGCCAATGGCATTAATATTTCATTTTTTCCAGACCTTTCACCAAACTTACAAAAGAAGAGAGATACATTTATGGATATTAGGTGGTGCAGTTAAATGTTTTATATGCTATGTTGTTCCCTGCACAACTGAGGGTCATGGCTAATCGCAGCACACTTTTTTGATGCACCTGCCACGGCTGTTGTTTTGTTAGGAAGGAATGAACAGTACCTGCATTCTTAGTAAGAAGTATTTATTATAGAAAGACAATAAGAGTCTGGTATATTACCTCCCCAAAATTCCAAAAAGTGTTTTAAACATGTTTTTCTTACTGTTGTTGTGTCACCATATTTAAAATACATCCCATTCCATACCACATTATTTATTTTTTTCCCTTCCAAACTAATGTGTCTATAGTTAACCACCCTCTCCCCCATTCCCAGGGGTTTTACATGAAACTCACAGTGTCAGCTTCATCTAATCATAAGGCAACAAGGTCAGATGGGCTGATAAATGAAATTTATAAGCAATATGGATAAATACTGCTTCCAGAACTCTTACGGTGTTAAATTTGGCATTCGGTAAAGACGAATTATCCATGACCGAAGCTACAATTATAATGATGCATAAAAAGGGAAAAAATCCTCTTCAGCCCTCCTTGTGCAGACCAATTTCCATGGTCTGTACAGTAGGGATGAGCTGAACACCCCCCAGAGGGGGGACAGGGTCACGTGACGGGTGGCCCCATCCTCAGATACATAAGAGACTTGTCAGGCTGCCGCATTGTTATTCCCGGGGTGTCTCTGGTGGAGACAGGATGCTGTTCCTCGCTGTGCTGGACATCAAAGCTGGAGCCTGGACCTGGAGAGGAGATCATCCATCGCTGGAGCCTGGAGAGGAGATTATCCATTGCAGGATACCAACAACGCTGAAGTGGAGACTGAGAGTGGATTACCACCGCTGGAATCTTTTTTTTATTTTTTTATTTTTAATGAAGGACTTATCCTAACGGTGTCTGTGTGTTTTTTTTTTACACTTTCTTTGTGAAATAGTAGGGGTACAATGCTTGATAGTGGCAGGTATGGGGGGCGTGGCCGGCAGCCGAGGCGGATGGCTGTGTGAGGAGTGAGCTCCGCGAGACCCATCTGTAGCCAGCTCCATCCAGCGACTACGATAGCACTTTAAGGCACCATACAGCCTACCTACCTCCTGGAGAACCCCTGGATCACGATGGGGAAAAGAAAGAAGGAGAGGGGCCCAAAAAAATTGACGGACTTTTACCCGTCCGCGAGCACGCCTAGGCCGCAAGATGGCGGCGAGGCCTCGGACTCGCGGTACGGACTGCGCCACGGAGGCAGCAACGGATCGTCCCCACACTATGGCACAGACAACCGACCACATCACAGCGCCAGCGCAGGGTCCTCTCCCGGAGCATCGCCCATCAGCAGCCCGCAGAAGTCGGCGCAAAAGAAGTCTTCAGCCCACAAGTATGCAGGTGAGCTGGGGGACGGGTGTAACTCTCAGAACAGCACCAGTGACTTTGTGGAACACATTAATGAGTTCCCCACCACCGGTCAGCCCCTCAGTGATACAGTGATGAGGGATATGTTGATCACCCTTAGAGGCTCCCTGCATAAAGATATGATGCTATGTGTAACTCAGCTGAAGAGAGATGTGTCTGCCATAGGGGATAGGATCTGCCACGTGGAAGACAAAATGGGGGAATTCACAACAGCTCACAAGGAGCTAGTAGATGCACACAACGATACAGAAAGTGACATTCAGGCCTTGAGAGAAAAACTAAGTGATTTAGAAGACAGATCAAGAAGAAATAACATAAAACTGAGGGGGGTGGAGGAGACGGTGACCCCCGCAGAACTCAGGCCCTATGTGCAAGCCTTCATAGCAGCCATGCTCCCTGATACTTCTGCTAATGAAATCATAGTAGATAGAGCCCATCGCCTCCCTAAACCTAAATACCTGCCTGAAGGGGTACCGAGGGATGTCATTGCTCGCATACATTTCTTTCACGTTAAAGATGACCTCATGCGATTTACGCGGAAGAATCAACCGCTACCGGGCCCTTACTCGGACATTAGTGTCTTTGCTGATCTATCTAAACACACCATGATGGCGCGCAAAAACCTGTCCTCTTTGACCAAGATCCTGCAGAACCATAAAATAACGTACTCCTGGGGCTTTCCAACAAAATTACTAGTCACTAGAGAGGGTCGCACGTTTGCGATCACCACCGTTGAAGACGGAATTGCCCTGGCCAAAAAATGGAAATTGATCCCGGAGGATGGGGAGGCCTCATTGCAAAATCAGGCTATACAGAGGATGTCACCTGAATGGCAGAAGACATGACACCCAGTACCTTTCACTATGGAGCACATTATAGCTCCCCTCTCCTCCTTTTTCTGATATAGCCAACCTTGTTGCCTTAATGAATCCTACACCAGAGTGGCCGGCTCTGGGTCTCGGGGAGACGTATCCCCCTGTTTTTCTTGCGGAATTTTCGCACTTAATGAAACTGTTCGTTTTTTTTTTTTTTGTTCTGATTCATGTTACCTGTTTTTTTTTTTTGTTGTTGCGGTTTTCTTTTTTTCTCAATGTACCAAAGGAACCCTATTTTGAATATGATCCCTTCTGTGCAACTCCACAAATCTCAGGCATTGCCAATACTACAGGATCTCCACAACCACCGAATTTTGGAACAGCAGCGCCTCCTTCAGGTAATTTAACCTCCTTACATCTACATACAGAGACTTTCCTGCCACATGTGAAGCATACCATTCTAATACCACAATGTCGATAAATATAATCTCCATGAACGTTCATGGGCTCAACAGTCCCTTTAAACGGTCCTCAATGTGGTCCGAAATGACCAGACTTCGAGGAGATGTATTATGCATCCAAGAAACGCACTTTATGTCCTCCAAACAACCCAAATGTACACACAAAGCATACCCACACATCTTCCAATCTACTGCTCCAGTAAAAAAGAGGGGTGTTCTGCTGGCCATCAAACATACTGTGGCATTTAAGATGCATGAGTTAATATGCGACACAAACGGAAGATATATAATACTAATCTGTGATCTAAATAATACAACTTACACCCTAGTCAACATCTATGCACCCAACAAGAACCAACCAAGATTCTTAACCTCGTTGCTCAAGAAGGTGAACAAAATCAAAAAAGGATTGCTGCTTCTATGTGGTGACTTTAATTGTGTACCTGATCAATCCTTGGACTGCTCACAACAACAGACCTCCCGCAGGATAGAAATCCAATCACTTCTTCATAACCACAACTTGTATGACACTTGGAGATGCCTGCATTCCTCAGAAAGGGATTATACTCACTATTCATATCCCCATCGGGCATATTCCAGGATTGATTTGATCCTCACTGACCTGCCTTTGCTGCAGAAGACTTCAGAGGTCACTATACACTCTATAACATGGTCGGACCATGCCCCTGTGTCTATTCTCCTTCGAGATGAACCCTTTTCTTCCCCGACCTACATATGGAGGAACAATGTTGGTTTGCTCTCTAACCCTGTCCTAACGGACAGGATTGGTCTGCAACTTAAAGAATTTTTTACCATTAATAACAATAGCGATGCCTCCATGGCATCAATATGGTGCTCGCATAAGGCGTTCAGCAGGGGAATATTAATTCAAGCTGCTGCTAGACAAAAGAGGGGGAAGGCAAAACAGTTAAACGACTTGCTGGAGAAACTTAAACAATTAGAAGCTCAACACAAAACACAACCCACATTAGCGATAGAAGAATCCCTATTTAAATGCAGACATGATCTTCGCCTATTGTTAATCACCACTCATCAAACACACTTAAGGAGATTAAAAGCGATGTATTATGCCCACGGCAACAAAGCAGGGAAGGTCCTGGCGAGATACATTACTAAACGACAGCAGCAGGCCCGCTTAATTAATATTAGAGACCCACACACCGCCAAAACGGTAAATCACCCGACACATATTGCCAATGCTTTTATGAAATATTACAAGGACCTATATAACCTCCAACAAGACACAGACACTACACAACCTACTGAACTAAGTATTAATGCGTTTCTTAACGCAGTCTCCTTACCCTCTTTAACCACTGACCAGCTATCCATGCTTAACTCCCCAATCACTCTCACAGAGGTTTCAGATACCATTCAGGCCCTCCCTAATAATAAGTCTCCAGGTACAGACGGTTTCTCGTCAGAGTACTATAAGACGTTCTCTAGCATTCTCGCTCCACCTCTATGCGCCTTGTTTAACGGTATTGCCTCCTCCTCTAAGCTTCCAGAAGAAATGTTACAGGCTACTATTGTTACTCTGCCTAAGCCGGGGAAGAAGCCGGATACTCCACAGAACTTTAGGCCAATATCACTCCTGAACACAGACCTCAAGGTCTATGCTAAGATTCTAGCGAATAGGCTGGCCAATGTCACCCCTCACCTGGTTAAACCAGACCAAGTAGGGTTTGTAAAAGGACGCCAAGCCCCGGACGGCACCCGGAGGCTGCTCAATTTGATACATATACTGGAAAATAGGAAGACCCCAGCAGCCTTTTTGGCACTAGATGCTGAAAAGGCCTTTGACAGGGTGCACTGGGGATATCTCAATGCTACCCTGAGGAAATTTGGCATACAGGGCACCATACTGTCCGCAATTTCTGCATTGTACACATGCCCGTCTGCTAGAGTTTTCTCGTCCGGTGCCATCTCCGACCGATTCTATATTACCAACGGCACCCGCCAGGGCTGCCCACTGTCCCCCATAATCTTTACCCTGATGATGGAGCCTCTCGCTGAAACCATCAGGTCGGCCAAAGAAATTTCGGGGATTGATGTTGCAGGTGATACCCACAAAATAGGTCTCTTTGCAGACGATGTTGTTCTGACAGTAACAAATCCGGCTTCTTCCTTGGCAAAGGCTCAGGAAATCCTACAACAGTTCGGTGCAGTATCTTACTATAAACTGAATATTACTAAGTCCTGTATTCTTCCAATAAACCTTTCCAAATCCCTGGTTACTTACCTCAAAGAAAGATTCCCATTCCAATGGATGGCTAACTCCCTTACCTACCTGGGTATTAGATTAGTCTCTCCATCCACCCACACTTATAAGGTGAACTTTAACATCCTTATGGCAACCATTAAAACCGATCTTGACCATATCACAACATTTGAGATGTCATGGCTGGGCAGGATAGCTGCGTTAAAAATGATTCTTTTGCCCAAAATTCTCTATTACTTTAGAACCCTCCCAATTAGAATCCCAGAATCCTTCTTCTTACAAGCCGACAAGATGTTTAGGAGATTTATTTGGCAAGGTAAAATGCCTAAGGTAACATATGCTACAGTTCAAAGACATAGACTAGAGGGGGGAACGGGCTTCCCCGTCCTCCGCAACTACTATAAAGCAGCGATTCTAGATCAAATGAAGGCCTGGTTTGACCCAGTACCATCTAAACTATGGGTTAAGATTGAGAAAGCAGCTATAACAGGGAAAGACCTACCAGCTTTACTTTTAGCTAAAGTGACGAACCTACCCCTACAACAGATTAGTTTACCCTCTATTGACGCTACCCTATTAGTGTGGGGAAATATCCAATCCTGTCTAGACCCCTCGACGACAAATAAACGCAGACTCACTGACCTCACGACCATGGAACATATCATCCCAGACCTAAACATTACTGCTTGGAAACAGGATGGTTTAACAACTGTCCAAGAGGTGTTGTCCACTCAACCCCGTACCCATACATACTCTCTCATGAGACTGCAATACTTCCAAAGGTCACACTCTACACTTACCTTCGACATGCCCATAGACATATGGACGTACCTTTGCTCGTCCTATAATAAACCCAGAGGTCTTTCTTGGTTTTATAGACTGTTACATGGCACTAAGCGATTCTCCAAGACCTCACACATGACAAACTGGGAAAAAGACTGGGGCACCTCCTTCTCAACCGATGAATGGACGAGAGCGATCAAGATGACCTACAGATACACCCACTGCACTAACCATTGGGATAACATGTTGAAAATTGTACATAGGTCCTACCTCACCCCGGTTAGGCTATCGCTGATATTCCCTTCAGAATCACATCTTTGCTGGAGAATGTGCGGAGATAGGGGCAATATCTTCCATATACTATGGGCCTGCAAACACATTCGCAAATTTTGGGATGAAGTTTTTAAACTAATAACTTCTGTCATAGGCATCTCGGTCCATCCCACTCCGCCTTTAGCTTTACTGAACATTACTACTGCCCCTATCCCAGCCTCCATGAGAGGCATTGTGATACATATTTTGATAGCAGCCAGATTGGCCCTTACAGCTAAATGGAAAACCACCCAGATCCCCACCCTTACCGAAGTGATACATAGGGTCTCTACCCAATATTCATACGAGAAACACTTTGCCTATCAAACTGGGACTTCCCGAACCTTTCTTGCACAATGGTCACCCTGGGTCTCTAAATACCCCACCCCATAGCTTCCCCTCCACCATTTAATGGAAATCACTATGGACCTTTGGTACAATAGTTATGTTTTTTCTTTTTTTTTTTTTTTTCGTTGTACCTTTTGTTTTTTGTTTGTTGTACAGTTACACCGTTAAGATTTGCTATTCTCCCTGTTTAATATATATGAACACTAACTGTTATACTGAAAACCTGTTCGCATGCACCATATGGCACTGCGCACGCGACATGCCCCTTTAGGTGGCCTAGTAGATGGGAGGCTTTCCACATAGACAGACGTTGACATACTGCACCGAACTGCATGACCAAATAGGCAACCCTTGAGGTAATGCCAGGTTGCTGTTACTTCCCTATATAGGGAGCTGTGGCTCCACATTGTGTAGTAGGATGCACAGCCCCCGAACCTTGTTTACGCACTTGGCAACATACTGTAACCTTGCTTTGTATACCATTGTTCGCACTATGTCTAGTGGAAGAATATATGAGGACCTGCGTTGTCCATATTTTGACTTTTGATGTGATTGCTTATATATAATTGTCTCTTTCGAGAAAGCAAATTTCAATAAAAACAAATTGAAAAGATAGTGGCAGGTATGTACAATTGGCGCAGAGGTTTAAACATTTGGTAACATATGTAACAGTAAACCCTTAAGGTACATATTTTATAAAATGTAATGCCTCTATTGGCTGGATTTAAAGATGTAAAGTGTGGTGCCATCTTACGTTGTCAGTGGTGGACTGTTGTAATCTGATTAAGTTTACAGTTAGGTCCATATATATTTGGACACAGGCACAATTTTTTTTTTTTTTTTTCAGGTTTTCACCAAAACATATTTAAGCTATAGTTACATAATTGATATGGGATGAAGTGCACACTCAGGTTTAATTTGAGGGTATGTACATCCAAATCAGAGTTAGGATTTGGGAATTACAGCTCCTAAGAATAACCACCCTCTTTTTCAAGGGACCAAAAATAATTGGACAATTGAACCAAAAACTGTTTCATTACCAGGTGTGGGCTACTTGTTTGTTATTTCTTTATCAATTAAGCAGGTAAAAGGTCTAGAGCGGATTCTAAGTGTGGTTATTGCATTTGGAATCTATTTCTGTGAACCTACATCATGCGTTCAATGAGCTGTCCATGCAAGTGAAACAGGCCATTGTAAGGCTTCAAAAACAAATCCATCGGAGATAGCAGCAACATTAGGAGTGGCCAAATCAACAGTTTGGTACATTCTGAGAAACGAATAACGCACCGGTGGGCTAAGCAACATAAAAAGGTCTGGACGTCCAAAGAAGACATCAGTGGTGGATGATTGCAGGACCCTCTCTATTGTAAAGAAAACCCCATTTACAACAGCCAGACAAGTGAAAAACTCTCTCAAAATCTGCAATCAGGAGAAGACTTCACGTGAGAAAATACAGAGGGTTCACCACAAGGTGCAAACCATTCATAAGCCTGAAGAATAGAAAAGCCCAATAAAACTTTGCTAAAAAACATCTAAAAAAGTCAGACCAGTTCTGGAAAAGCATTCTTTGGACTGATGAAATTAAGATTAATCTGTACCAGAAGGACGGGAAGAAAAAGGTGTGGAGAAGGCTTGGAACAGCTCATGATGTAAAGCACACAACTTCATCTGTAAAACATGGTGGAAGCAGTGTCATGCCATGGGCATGCATGGCTTCCAGTGGCATAGGGCCATTGGTGATTATTGATGTGAAAGAGGAAAGAAGCAGCCACATGAATTCTGCAGTGTTTAGAGATATACTGTCAGCCCAGATTCAGCCAAATGCAGCAAAGTTGATTGGACGGCGCTTCACAGTACAGGTGGACAATGATCCAAAACCCACTCTAAAAGCAACCCATGAGCTTTTGAAGGAAAAGTAGTAGAATATTCTGCAATGGCCAAATCAATCACCTGATCTCAACCCAATTGAGCACACATTTCACTTGCTGAACTAAAAGCACAACTAAAAGCAGAAAGACCCACAAACAAAGAACAACTAAAGGCAGCTGCAGTTAAAGCCTGGCAAAGCATCAGAAAGAAGGAAACACAGTCTTTGGTAATGTCCAAGGGTTCCAGACTTCAGGCAGTCATTGTCAGTAAAGGATTCTGAAACAAAATATAAAAAATTAACATTTTATTTATGATTATATTCATTTGTCCAATTACATTTGAGCCTGTGAAAATGGGGGTATGTGTATAGAAATTGCTGCATTTCCTAAAATTTGTACTTGATATTTATGTTCAACCCCTTGAATTAAAGCTGAAGGTCTGCACTGCAAATTCATTTGGATTGTTGCCTTTTATTTTTTTTCTAGTGGCATACAGAGCCTAAAGTATGAAAATGATGCCTGTGTCCAAATATATATATATATATATATATATATATATATATATAGACCTAACTTTATATAATTCACCAGTATGTATTAATGGGGTGTGGTTTAGCAAGATAGATACCTTATTTAGGGATCTGGTGTGAAGGTGGTGACAGGCCAGGATATATTACTGTGTGTTGCAGTTGCTATTTTTTCAGCAGCTCAGATACAGCATTTACAGGGCTGTGTAATTATGGAGGTCCGGGTCATTGAGATCTAATTTACAATGCCCTACAATTTATGTTTTACTGAATTTGTGGCAGAAAATACATTCATTACTTTAATACACAAGGTTTACAGAGTATTCCCCTATTTGGGATAATAAAAACTTAGAGCTTAGAGGTCTGGAGAACTTTAATAAACTAGAAGCAGAAGGGAATTGTATGACAATCACAATTATACTCTTCTGGGATATTAAAGCCTTTTCAGGAGTTGAGAAACAAGTCCTGTCTCTTAAATAAATGCTTGTACCAATACCTGCAGATAAGGTGTGCATTAGCAGCTCAATTTAAAATGGTAGGGTTGGAATGGAGTAATGCCCCTGTTTTAAAAAACATTAGTAAGACCTACCTTCACTAAAAAGTTAATATCAAAGTTGTATGCCAGTATACATTTAGCAGCATTGGAGAAGGAGGTGGACCTTAAGGCCCCTTTCACATTGAGGCGCTTTTCATGCGGTACAGCGCTAAAAATAGCGCTGCTATACCGCATGAAAAATCATGCCCTGTAGTGTTCAATGTGAAAGCCCGAAGGCTTTCACACTGAAGCGGTGCGCTAGCAGGAACGCTCCAAAAGTCCTGCTAGCCGCATCTTTACCGCGGTATAGGAGCGGTGTGTTCACCGCTCCTATAGCGCGCCTTCCCATTGGAATCAATGGGAAACCGCGGTAATAGCGCGGTAATACCGCCCGCAACGCGGGCGGTATTAACCCTTTTTCGGCCGCTAGCGGGGGTTAAAACCTCACCGCTAGCGCCCGAATATCGCGGTAAACACGACAGTATAGCGGCGCTACAAATAGCGCGGCTATACAGTCACCGCGGCTCCACGCCTCAATGTGAAAGGGGCCTTAATGTAGAGAAAGATGGGTAGAAGATGTGGGAGAGCTGACAGTTGAGTAGTGGGACCATATTTTAGAGTCAGTGGACTTAATGGGCCGGATCCACAAAGGCTTTACGCCGGTGTATCTCCAGATACGCCGCCGTAATTTCAAATCTGCGCCGTCGTATCTTTACGCCGATTCTCAAAGCCAGATACGCTGAAAAAATAGGCTTCCTCCGCCGACGTTACTTGCCTACGCTGGCGTATGATTGTGTGCAATTTTACGCTGGCCGCAAGGGGCGCTTCCATTCATTTACGCTTTGAATATGCAAATTACCTAGATACGCCAATTCACAAACGTAGTTGTGCCCGGCGTATCTATAAACGCTGTTTACGTAAGGCATACGACCGGCATAACTTTACCCCTCATAAAAGCAGGGGTAAGTCATGTTAACGTATGGACGTTGGAACAGCGTAGATTTTTACGTTGTTTGCGTAAGTCGTACGCGAATAGGGCTGTGCGTAAGTTACGTTCACGTCGTAGGCAGTGTTCGACGTATCTTAGGCATTCTATCCGACGCATGCACACTGGGATACATCCACAGACGGCGCATGCGCTGTTCGTTCGGCCATGCATCTACATGGGGTCACGCTTAATTTAAATACAACACGCCCCCTACCTGCCTACTTTGAAAATACAGCACTTGCCTCTCTAAGTTGCTGCGGCGTAGCGTAAAGAAGATACACTACGCCCGCACAAAGTTACACCGGTCTTGGTGGATCCGGCCCAATATCTTTATTCCAGTCACAAAAACTGATGCAGATTTTTATAACACTTAAGGCATATCATACATCACAAAAATTGTTTCTGTTTGGGAGATGTCCAGATGCATTATGTTCGAGGTGCGGAAAAACCCCGGAAATTGTATTCATATGTTTTGGAGAAGCCCAAAATTGTATCGATATTGAGGAGATATGGTAGACACAATAAGTTTGGTATTTGGTGTACCTCTTTTGGTAGAACCTAATCTATGTGTGTTGAGTTATATGAAACATCAAGCAGTTCCCTCTTCAATACGACAGCAGTACTTCTGTGTCTCTATCATGCTCAAATATTGATTGCTCAGAGATGGATGGCCGTTCTGCTGCCCTCTCATGCAGATTGGTTAAGAGTGGTTAATAGTAAATTAATAGAGAAAAACTTGCCTAAGTGAGAAGGGGGTGTGTGGGTAAATTATGCGTGGATACTCCTAGATTGGCACCTGGATTTGACTTTTTTTTTTAAAATATATTGAATTAAGTGTTCTATATTCTGGTAGAAGTGTCTTATATTTTTTTTTGGGGGGGGGGGGGGTGGGGGGTTTATTTTTTGTTTTGGGGGTGTGAAATTAGTTATGTGCATTATGTATTATGTTATGTATTTTTATATATGAAAAAAAAAGGAAGAAAAAAGAAAGTACCTCTGTCCTTTTTATTCATTATAATAAAAAAATAAACCTTACATTCCATCAGCAATAAAGTGACTTCAATCTGCAAGAACATTTTTTTTGTATTTATAAAAAGTGTCTGTTCTAAAAGAGTGCTTCAAACTATTTTTTTAAATTCACCAAAATAAAGTACTTTAATGAATAATTGTACGATAAGTTCCATAACCCAGCTTACATAAGGTGAAATGCAGGTACTGAAATGCACTACTTTTGTTTTAAAAAATACATTTAATGATATATTAATGATTACAGAGCTGCAAAAATGTACATCTTTATAGCTACCTAGAGCTCAACTTTTAATGCCCACCTTCCAACCATCTTATATTTACCTTCACAACCCTTTCCAGCCATTCCTTTTCCATAGATGCCACCTTAAAACAATGAGTCTTTCTGGGTGTGGGGGAGCGTATATTTTCGTTCCACAATGCAGTGCTCTCTTACATTACAAATTTCAAATTGAAGCAAGGTGTTTTGTAGCAGCTGTATTGAAGGTAGGGTTAGTGCAGGTGCATTCTAAATATGAGTATAAGGCTGACCATACACAAAAATACATTTGCTTGATTCTCCCATCAACACAGACATTGTTGATGTGGGAATCCCTCCTGCCAGGGCATTGTCTTCTCCCAGCTGGGGGGAGCAGTCCTCGCAGGGCGAAGACAGTGATTATTGCTAGCACTATAGCAGCTGCTTGTGATATTCGCAAGAGAATCCGACAAGATGGTTGTCTCCAAGTTGATCGGACAAGTACATTCAGCCTGCCGATTATCAGTTTGAATCTCAGCTGGTTCCTGCTGAGATTCGAACCTTGTATGGCCAGCCTAAGGAATCTGAGGGGAGTGGGTGCTCTAAAAAAGACCCTGTTATTTTGTCTTAAATGTCTTTTTAGGTGTTAGATTTAAAGGATCACTAAAGGAATTTTTTTTTAGCTAAATAGCTTCCTTTACCTTAATGCAGTGCTGTTTTCATGTTCTCATTGTTTGTTTTTGCTTTAAAGTTACTGTAATTGTGCTCTGATCTCCACACTTCCTGCTTGTCTGGCTCCTTATGAAAAATCTCATGGCAGCTTTTCACTGTGGTCCAAGCTGTGTGTCTAAAACTCCTCAGAACCAATCAGATTCATTTTATAAACAAAACACTGCCCTGGGATTCAATTTAAAAACAAAACACTGCCCTGGATTTGTTTGTTTTTGTTCTGTCTCTCTCTCTACTTCACATAAACACAAAACCAGTTTAAAAAAGAATGTGAGGCGTGGCTTGGCGAGCAGCGTGGATGGCCGCTGTGTGAAAGAGCTCCGGTCCCAGGGTTGAAACATTCGCCGAAAACGACCTGTTCCCAGCGGAGCATGAACACCCGGCTCAAGAAGGGAACACCCGGTGGACTAGCGAAGCTAATGGGAACACCAAAAGGGAAGGTGACACCCGCTAACTTGAATAAATATCGCTATACAGGCGGCCGCGTGAAGGACAAGATGGCGCCGGTTCATACAATCGACGGAGGGGAAGACACGGAGGATGACGAGGTCTCCATACCCGCCTCAGAAGACTTCTCTGGAGGTAACACCAACCCAGACTCTCCCCTAAACTACGCCACTATGATGGAGATAGCGGCAGACATTAAAAACTCCTTCTCTGTGGCTATCACAGACATTAAGACAGAGTTGCTGAGACTGTCAGAACAAATGGTGGTGACGGAACGGGCAGGCAAGAGGAGAGACCGCGCTCTGACGAGACTAGATGGCATAGCAGAAGTTCATAACCGACAATTGATAGAGGTTAATCGCCATTTAGAAGATTTAGATAACAGGGGACGCCGCAATAATATTAGGGTGCGAGGAGTCCCTGAAGTAGTGCTACCAGATCAGATTAGGCCCGCGCTGACATCCATATTCAATGGTCTCCTGGATAGGCCTGAAGCCTCGCCCATAGATTTCGATAGGGCACACAGAGCATTGCGACCGAGGGCACCTGACAACGTCCCTCCCAGAGACATAATCTGCTGCCTACCTAATTATGTCCTTAAAGAGGAAATTCTGAAGAAAGCAAGGTCCAATGACCAGATTGTCTTTAACGAGTCTGACATCCATCTTTTTCAAGACCTGTCCCCGATCACACTAAAAAACAGGAGAGCACTGAAACCCTTGTTAGAAGTGTTGCAATCTAAAGCAATCAGCTATCGCTGGAAGTTCCCATTTGCTTTACAAGCTACTTTTAATGACAAGCAGTTTGTGCTCAGGGTTCCAGAAGACCTACTGCAATTTTGTGAAAACCTACACATTGCACCAATAGACCTACCAGACTGGTACGCTGAATTCCTACTGCCACCGACATTCAATCATCAACCCCTTCCACAAGGCCCTTCACCATCCAAGTCTCCATACCAAGCTGGCAAATATCGAAAGAAGACCTACAAGGGTCATCAGGCTTCTCCTGCAGCTAAGAGCTCTAGGATGTAACCGCTCAGAAATTTTGCCCGACACAGAACCAGGAGTACACTGTGCAAACCACCACAGATAGGAAATCCTGTTATAAGTTGCTAAATTAACTATAATATGCCCTGACCCTACAGCAAAGGAGATAACACTCCAGACATTGCGATGTTTGACTACGTTTGTGTTCTCCCCCTTTTTCTTTTTCTTTTTTTTTTTCTCTTTTTTTTTTTTTTGCCTTTTGTTTTTCTTTTCGTTTACATGCAGCACCAGCCCCCTTGATGCGCAACTTCACAGCCTATTCGGTTGTGCTTTCTAATCGCTCTGGGAGAAGCCTCCGGTCAGTCCAACCCCTCATACCTAACTATTAGGTTACTCCTCTTGGAAATAGAAGGTACTGTATGCTCCTTATTTCAGGCCTTTAGATGACTTTACTTGATGATACAGCCAAAACATATTCGCTTATTGTCCACTTGAGGGCGCCATGCCCTTACTGTTGAATCTTGCTTTGGTTTGATTCCTCTGCTCACACCTTATCGACGAACTGTCTTTGGATATCCCAGGCTTTGATGGAATGTAGCTGAATATCCTCTGCATCCTCACTTTAGGTTAATATTAGCCTACATATGCAATGCCGGAGGCCTTTTTACAAGATTTATTTTTCTCTTATTTTTCTTTATTTTGTTGTGAATCACGACACAGCCTATAGTACTTGACAGGATTCACACCTCAGACCAGGACTCCCCCTTGGGCTACTAGACCTGATTGTCCTACCCTACTCCAATCTTATTGCACCAGGTGGAGCGAACTTGCGACTCTGCAAACCCTCACCTTTGGTCTGAATCGGTCTGGTACCTCACGGGGGAGATCTACAAATGTTGCATAGGCATCAGTGATGCTTTAGGGAAAAATCTATTATTGAATATCCACCTGATTGTTATTTAGATACACACGTATGTTATAACCATGCACTATCTATGTTGTAAATCACGGGTCGTGTTTCTTTCCCCTATGCACAGTATTTTCTGACATTCTAAGGATTCTCGTGCCGCTCTCAGGTTGTGTGGACCCGGAAGGGTCTCGTATCTCATTGACGATTCTCGGCATGTGAGTACGGAGGTAGCCTACAGAGAGTCCCTCTTAGGAACGTGAGTATGTTTTATTTTTTCTAAGGTTCTGTCCACAGACAGATTACTGGACAATCCCCTTACGTCTCAATCTGGATGGCTGCCTCCGTATTCGCAGGGAAAGCCCCCAATGCTACTGGGATCCTTAGTGGACCTGGAGACCTAATTTAGTCTAACCTAGTTTAACTTACATTAGTCTAATTTGAGTTGAACAACTCGATCGTTACTGTGCATTTGGGACTTAGGAACGCCAGTAGGACGCCTTCTTATGTTGCAGTTAAGGCTACTACCGGTTGAATATACCCGGGGCGCTGTTAGAGACTGCCACAATAATGTCTCATTGGTTATATATGTTTGGTTATCCATTCTATGTTCTGGTGGTTTACTTGCAAATTTCACGGTCTACTCCTGGGCATTCGTTCTCGTTTTGTTCTCATACTGTTTCACGCACTCCACAGTTTCTTTTCCCCCCCCCCAATGGAACGGTTCAGACTTCCATTTCAGTTCGCCTACATACCCTTGTTCCAACCCGGACCCTCATGATAATATTCTACATCTAGATTTCAGTGTAGGATAGTATCACCGATCTGCCATCCACGCAGAATCCTCCCACGCCTCCAACGGAGTCATCCCTGACATCTTTGCCTTCACCAAAGGTGTCGACAGGCCCTACTACCTGACAGTAGATTTAGGGCTACGACTCGTGATCCGAGTGGACTGGTTCTCACCAGCTCAACCGGACAAACCCCCTCCCCCTATACCCACACCACACTTTCTACTCCTATACCCTCTGATATCTCTACACCCCTGCTGATACATAGTCGATCTCCCCCCAGGAGAACACATTATGGCATACTCTTTCCTAGGCAAATCACCCACACTTGTTTCGCACAATATTAATGGACTTAATATTCCCGAAAAACGCTCCAAATTCTTAAAAGAACTAAGGAAAACAAAACCCCTAGTGGTCTTCCTACAAGAAACCCACTTTAAAGGCCAGAACATTCCTAAAATAACAGACAACCTCTACACAATTGCGCACCATGCCACAAACCCTATTGCTAAGACAAAAGGTGTGTCAATACTGATCAACAAACACGCCCCTTTTGTTCACAAACACAGCTTAGTAGATGAGGACGGAAGATACATTATCCTAAAGGGAACCTGGGAGGGCGCCCCCATCACCCTCGCCAATGTTTACTTCCCAAATAAAGATCATATCACTTTCTGCAGGAAGGTGGTTGAGGAACTGAAGGGGTTCGCTGAAGGCTGCATCCTTCTTGGGGGCGACTTCAATGTTCCTCTTTCACCCTTACAAGACACCTCTACTGGCCACACTCACGTCACTTATAAGACCCTGAAGAAACTGAAAATCCTACTCCGATCTCTGACACTGGTAGACACATGGAGGTCAACCCACCCTACTGAGAAGGATTTTTCCTTCTATTCTGCATCACACAAAAGATACTCACGATTAGACCTGATTTACATCACCCAACGGGATCTACCTATACTATCTAGAACCGAGATCGGGATAATATCACTTTCCGACCACGCCCCGGTCGCCTTGTCATTGAAACCCAGACCCCCCAGGAGCAGGGGCTTCAGCTGGAGGCTGAATGCTGCTCTCCTGATGGACCAGACCGTTCATGACGATATCCACAACTCTATCGAGACCTACTTCTCGGACAATAAGGATTCAGATACTAACCCACTAAATAATTGGGAAGCACACAAAGCGGTAATCAGAGGAGAACTAATTAGATGGGGCGCCACAAAGAAAAAGGAAAGAGACAGAGAGATATTATCGCTCTCAAACAAAATTGCCCAATTAGAACAACAACATAAAAGGAATCTTTCAGCTAGGGTCGAGGAAGAGCTTAATGACAACAGAAAGGCCTTGTCACAATTACTCCACATACAGACGCAGAAATCCCTCTTTTTTAAAAAGAACATCTTTTATGAACATGGGGATAAGAGCGGTAAGTTGTTAGCTAAAGCACTCAAGGACGCTTCTTTGTCAAACCATATCCATGCTATTAAAAACAAACAAGGTGTCCTTGAACACGATTCAGAACGAATTGCTAAACTCTTCCAAGAGTTTTACTCAAAGCTATACAACTTGCCTCCACAACACAAACCAGCACATCTCGCGCCCTCTAGAATGGATAACATTCAGGAATTCCTGTTAAACAGCAATCTTCCCTCGATCCAGGCGGAAGATGTAAGATTGCTGGAAAACCCAATCACATTGACCGAATTACAAGATTCAGTAAAATCGCTGAAAGCAGGCAAAAGCCCCGGCCCTGACGGGTTCACCTCACAATACTACAAGACCTATCTGAATATAATCTCCCCCCCCCTGCTTAGGGCTTTGAACTATTTGGCAAAAAACAAAAATAATTCCGGTTCGCTGCTAACAGCCCACATAGCTGTAATTCCCAAACCCAACAAAGACTCTGCTGAGTGCGCCAACTACAGGCCTATCTCACTATTAAATATAGACATCAAACTCCTCGCCAAGATTCTAGCAAATAGACTCAAACCATTGCTCGCACAAGTAATTGGCCCAGAGCAAGTGGGGTTCATGCCTGGCCGAGAGGCAAGGGATAACATCTCCAAGGCCCTCAGTTTGATCCACTATGCTCAGCGGAACGATCTCGAGGGCCTTCTCCTGTCAACCGATGCGGAGAAGGCCTTCGATAGGATCTCGTGGGATTATATGATGGCCACCTGTACACACATAGGCCTGGGAGGGAACATGCTAAATTGGATAGCCGCTCTATACTCTAACCCACAGGCTATGATTAAAATCAATAATACCCTTTCAGAACCGATAAAAATCTCAAATGGCACTCGACAAGGCTGCCCGTTATCCCCTCTTTTGTTTATCATTTCTTTAGAACCCTTGATCAGAACCATCAACAACTCTCCAGACATTAGAGGTTTCAGAGTACAAGACAGAGAATATAAATTAGCCGCCTATGCAGACGACCTCCTCTTTTTCATGACCAGACCTCACATCTCCATTCCTAATCTGACCAAAACATTCACTACCTTTGGGTATATCTCTAATTTTAAAATTAACCATAGTAAGTCAGAAGCAATCAACCTTTCCCTTAAAGCCAAAGAGTACGATTCCATGAAAAACAATCATAACTTCCATTGGGAGCAAAAAAGCCTTACATACTTAGGTATAAAACTGACACCGACAATTGACACTATATATGACGAGAATTTTAAACCCCTCCTACAATCTATTACCAAAGACCTACAAAGATGGACGAAGAAACAGTTCTCGTGGTTTGGTAGGGCCTCTATACTAAAAATGACAATACTACCGAAATTGCTCTATTACTTTAATGCTTTGCCAATCAAATTGCCCGCCTCCTTCTTTTCCAAACTCCGCAGCGCTCAGTTGAAGTTTCTGTGGGCTGAGAAAAAACCGAGGCTTAGTTTCTCTCAGCTAACCCTCCCCAAGAACAAGGGAGGCATTGGCCTCCCAGACTTTAGGAAATACTATGTATCTGCCCATATTACGAGACTCATAGATTGGCACTGCCACCAATCAACAAAAGATTGGGTTCAGTTGGAAAAGATTCAGCACACTAGACATATCGTCTTTCACCCCTGGTCCTCCAATTCCAAGCTAATACATAAGATCTCCCACCCACTAGTTGCCGCAACTTTGTCGGTGTGGCATGGCGCAGCTTCAGCCCACAACCTAGCTTCTATACCAGGCCCGCTGACACCTATCACAGACAACCCGGATTTCACCCCAGGACTAGACTTACAGCTTCCTCAATCACCCTTACACACACAAAAACTCCTAGCCACTCATTGTCTAATTGGAAATAGAATCAAAACTTTCCAAATGCTAAGATCAGAGCTAGGGGAGGCCTTCCCTGGTTTCTGGTTTTATCTTCAGGTACAGAACTTCCTAATTAACAGTAAGCACAGAACGGATTATTGCAGGGCTCCTACCCAGCTGGAGCAGATATGCTTAATGGGTTCCCAGACTCCCAAAACAACAGCTCTAGCTTACTCCTGGCTCAGTCAGTTGCACACACAGCCTCAAAATAAGATCAAAGCCAGTTGGGAGAGCGAACTGAAGTTATCCATAAATGTTGATCAATGGGAGAGAGCCTCGTTGTTTGCACACAAATGTTCCCTCAGTTCACGGTTTCAGGAAATTTCGTACAAATTCCTCATGAGATGGTATATTACCCCTGTAAAAGTCAAAAGATGGTCCCCGACATCCTCAGACACGTGCTGGCGATGTAAAACAGGAATCGGTTCCCTCGCACATATCCTATGGTATTGTCCACCGATACTTAACTATTGGTCCCAAATAATACATTGGGTGAAGGTGATCACAGAGACAAATATCACATTAGATGCAGCTGCGTGCCTTCTCCATATAAATCACCTTTCAGTCAAAAGCTATAAAAAGTCACTCACCAGACACCTCCTAACGGCAGCAAAAACATTAATCACCCGTTACTGGAAGACAGCGACATGCCCCTCTATCAGAGAGTGGCTTGATAGGGTACATTATATTCATAAAATGGACGAACTAGTGGCCATGAAGATCGAAAACTCGACATTGTTTCACGACACATGGCAACCATGGGTTTTATTCAAATACTCCAATGATTACCAACAACTGTTGCACTGACTCTATTAACAACAACGCACTGGCTTTGTCAACCTTACTCTACCATAGCGAAACAAAGACAATTTGTACTTCATAAATTTGTAATACCTTTGTTGTAATCCCATTTTGCTGTTTTTGACTATGTATCTATCATGTGACATACAGGCCAACACCAACTGTCTAGTTTTTCCCGAACTTTATTTGTCTATTATACTCCATTCTGTCCCCTCCCCTCAACCCTTTTCTCCTTTTCCCCTCCACCCCATATTCCACCCCCATTGACCCTCTAGGTCTACCTATATGTAGTTACCTATAGCACATGATCAGTTTTCATACTTATTTGAAGCTGAACCTGTTATGTTGAGTGTATTTTTTCTTTTCTGTATATGAAAGAAATAATGTTCAGTCCTCTTTATACGCTGTACTTTGTATTTTCATTTTTCTCGCTAGAAATAAACTTTGATTGTGATAAAAAAGAATGTGAAACTAGAGGCATATTATATGACTGATTTTTATCTATTTTTAAAAGGAATCAGTTAACTTGTATGTCTCTATACCCTGTAAACAGACATTTCAGCAAAAACCTTTTTTTCCTTTAGTGATCCTTTAAGGTTGAGAGTTAAAGATAGGTTACATGTCAAATGTTTTGGAAGTGGTGAGAGCTTGCATTAAGACTTAGGGTAAACGTTGAGTTTTTAGGTAGGGTAATTTTATGTTTTGGGGATTACTTTAGTTTGGTGGACATGTTCTTATAAAAATATTCAGCATCTATAGCATCTCGATCCTAACCATGGGGAACAATCACTTAACAACATTAGCATGGAACTCTTATGCAGTGTACAGACGTTAGGACATTCCGACAACAAAAACGCGGATACATTTCTGACAGTTATTGGCTCAAACTTGTCTTGCATACACACAGTCAGGCCTCGTACACACGAGCAGACAGATTTGTTCAAATCTGTCTGTCCGACAGATTTGAACAAATCTGTCTGCTGGGATTTTGGTTTGCTCGCGTGTACACACAAGCAAACCAAAATCCTCGCTAGCAGACAGCGCGTTGACGTGTCGGTGACGTGGCGGTGACGTTGACGCCGCCACGTCACCGCACCAGGAAGTAAAACACTTCCGCGCATGCGTCGAAACCATTCGGCGCGTGTGCGAGAAGACATGTCTGCTGGTTAGCATACTAACCAGCAGACATGTCGGGCGGACGGGTTCCCAGCCGACAGATTTCAAAGCATGCTTTGAAATCTGTCGGGTGGCCAAATCCGTCTGTTAGCCCGTACACACGATCGAATCTGTCTGCTGAAACGGTCTAGCAGACCGTTTCCAGCAGACAGATTTGATCGTGTGTACGAGGCCTAACACAATTATTGTCAGAAATTCCGAACATCAAAAACGCATTGACGTACAACATTACGATATGCTGATAAAAATGAAGCGCAATGATTCCAAGCATTCGTCGAATTGATTCCGAGCATGCGTAGAGTTTTTGTGCATTTAATTGTGTACACGGAGTCCGATTTTCTGACAACAAGTTCACATCGAACATTTGTTGTCGGAAATTCCGACCGTGTGTACATGGCATTAGAATGCAGAACAAATGTATCAGGGAACCTATTTTTGTAGCCATCACAGAGCTGAGAAACTGTACTGGAACAATATTGTCAGTAACATGCAAACAATGAGTTCTACAATCTTCGTAATACCATACTTTCCTGTATTCATGTACAGTATGTTATTTTTTCCCCAAAGTAGATGAAAATGAAAAAAAAAGGTCTCCAGGATCTGGATACTAGGGAAGTCTGTGAATATGACTTATTTACTGTCATTTGCTCTTATATTCATTTGTTTAAAACATCTTTTTCAAATTACTAGCTTAGCTGTGGAAAGAATTAAGGTATTTTCACAATGGAACATATCTGATTTGCCAAAATGACATGATACTGTTGCAGTGGTAAGATGAAAGGCTTTTATCTTGCTTGGAGACACACATTTCAATAGATAGAATGTCAAACTGCTAGGATATATTAGTCATGACATATAGTCAAGTTATTGCCTTGGGAGGTTCCACAGTTAGCGAGTCTGGGATACAAAAGCATGCACAATGGGCATATGTTTATTCTTATTTTTATTACACTAATGGAAATCCTAAAATTTAGATTTGAACATATAAGAACCAAGGCATATAATGTATTATAATTTCTCATAAATGTACCTGTAGTCAGATCACTCTAAAAAAGGTATACATTTATTTGTACTGTATAACTTAATTGGGATAATGGATGTTAATATAAAGATGGAAATAATAAATAACATGCTTATTTTCTTTGATACAAGTGATAGCTGCACCCATATTTTTTGATAAGCTGGGAAAAGTGTTTCTGATAGATAGATTGTTTGCTGGCTACATGAAGCAGTGTCTGATTAATGCTTTGTTAGGACCAGACAATAGGTCTCTAGTCATAGCCTAAGTGATGCCTTTAGGGCATAATGTTAATTCTATTATTCTGATATAGTTTGTGAATTGCATTTAAACATTTGTGCAGTTTGTTGCAGCAAAAATTCTAATCTAAGTCCCTAGGGGGGTGATTTATAAAAAGGGATAGGAACTGCATTAGTTCAATGAACTGAAGTTTCCATTTAAATGTCAAAGCAGGGGTAAGGAGAAATGTAAAAATATCCAATATAGAGAATGTACAATAATAATAAAAAAAATTGATATATGAGAATTAAGCATGTAATGATTTTAGTAAAAAAATTCACAAAAATTGCATCACCTGGTGACCCTGTCAGTAAACACATTACCTGTCTTAGGGTGAAATTCTCACTCACTGTACACTATCTGTGGAGGAACATCATTGCCACACACCTCCCTTTCTCAATAACACAGTGAGAGGTGTTTTGTAGTCCACATAAAGGAACTGGGCTGAAGTGATAACACTGCTTGAAATTTTAGTGCAAAACAGACATCAGGATCTTGCTGTATTTATTCACAGTCAATCAACTCTTGGCAATCGCCGGGTTCAGCTTCAGTCATAACACCATGCAGAAAAACCTGAAGGAGAGAGCTTGTCTGGTAGAAAGTGTAGTGCCAGAATGCACTTGAGATTGCGTTGATTATTTTTATTTTTTGTTTTGTTTTTTTAACACATTGCTTTATGTTGATAACCCATTATTTTATTTCACATTGAGGTGCAGGTTTTTGTTTTGTTCACAGCAGGAGTCAAAATACATAATTTTTATTTCCTCAATATGTTTTGCAGCATACTGGAATGTGTTGTAATGCAATGCAGTTAACTGTGCTTGATTTAAATGCATACATAAACGCAAAGTTTGGTGTAAACGGAGCCTTTGGTAAACAATGGAGGTTTGTCTGTTATTGCCTTGGCCTGTGTTGTTATGAATGCTCCTTTTTTTTTTTTTAGAAGCTTAGCATGTTAGTGATGGATGGAATTAAATTGTTTTACATTTTGCATGATGTAAGGAAGTGAGCTGTAAAGTATCTAGATGAATTCACACAATGCGAGTTGCATTTAGAACACATTGACATGCCACACCTAGTAAATGCCGGGAAGGGCACCTGCCTGTGCCTTAGTTCCGCCGTCAACTTGGGGATGGTACATCCCCTGAGGGACTGCGCACTGCCGCTCTCTGAAACCAGAGAAGGTGAAAGAGGGGCCGTGAGGTCTCTTACTGCCGGCCTGAGACATGGCTCTGGGTGACTTGTGCCCTAGAAGCGATGTCCTGTTCTTGGAGTCGAAAGTTTGCCGACTAGAACTTATATTGGGGTGACATGAAAGTTGGTTGTTTCTCTATTTCTATATAGGCATATGTACCAGTTCCTGCCCCTTAGGGTTTTTTTTACCTGGGGGAATAATGTCCAACCTGGAGCAGGATGAACCTACTGAACTTGACTGACCTAGAGGAGAAATGACAGATGACAAGTGGTGAAGGGTTTGACTACCTAACTTGGAAAGTGACCAATTTATGTAACTTTGTAGTACGTTTGCGCAGCTGCAAGGGGAAGTAGCGGTGGGATAAAGGTTTTAACGAACGAACCAAGACCAGAACGAAGGGCTCGATGTGAAGTGACTATCGGACCTGAGGAGAAATGACAGTCAATGTGCAAAACCACACCTGTGAGGCTGAAGTGATGGGTGTGTATTCGTTGGTTTGAGTGGATTTGATTTAAAGCGACAGGTGACATGAGTGAAATGTTATGCCATGATAGAGTCACAGATCGGTGTGCCACGACTCTGACAACTAATGAGTTGGACTGTGGAGCACATAAATGATGAGCAAGTAAATGAGGCCAAGCCAACTGGGGTACACCGGGTTGAACCTGTGCATCGCAGATGCGCGATACATGACAGTGAAATTAGTGAATTTCCATGACAGAGACACAAATCCGTCGGGCCACGGCTCCGACTGACAATGACCGGACTCTGGAGCATGTACTGAAATGAGCCCGAAATAACAACTGGGGCCCGCCGAGATGAATTGGTGCATGAGGATGCGACTTGATTCAAATCGGAACAGTGAAATTAGTGAAATTAATGAATCTGTGCATCGAAGATGCGCAATACATGACAGTGAAATTAGTGAAATGATTTGCCATGACAAAGGCATGAATCGGTCGGCCACGGCTGCGACTGACAACGACCGGACTCTGGAGCATGTACAGAAATTAGGCCAAAATACAACTGGGGCATAACGGGAAGAATCGGTGCATGAGGATGCGACTGGATTTGAGTTGGAACATGATACATGACAGAAAAATTAGTGAAATGATTTGCCATGACAGAGGCATGAATCGGTGTGCCGCGAGTGCGACTGACAACAAACGGACTCTGGAGCATGTACTGAAATTAAGCCCAAAACAACTGGGGCACGTCGAGAAGAATCAATGCATCACGGATGCGCCTGGAATCGATTCGGAGCACAATACGTGACGCTAAAATGATTTAGCCATGACAACGGCACTCTTCGGTGAGCACGGTATGAACAATGAAAAAAAAAGTGAGGCACGCCTAAACGAACGGTGTGGTATATGGAAACTTGAACAAAATGTTTGGTATGATAGAGGCACAAGACAGTGGCTAATGCTATGGCTAAATGCAGAGTTTCTTTAACGAAGACTCGTAAGTTTGGTATCGAGGTTTGGCGACACAAGATATCTAAACATGAAATGAAAACGTCAAATGAAACCCTACCTGCGACAGCCGAACCAGACACATACGAAAAAGTACGAACGGGAACAAAAAGCCTCGAAGCTTCGAACACACAACTCACGAACTTTATGAGTTGAATCGTCAGCCTAGTGATGTTGTATTGCGCACAGGAAACCGATGAAGACCACAGGCGAGCGGGCTGGTTAAATACCCCCCAAGCTCCTCCCATAAATTCAGGCCACCATACTGGCCTTCCTACATATATTAAGACATTGATTGCACTTCCGGTTCCGGCGCCGCATGGAGTAGCTGCTCTCCACTGTAGCTCCCGCAGCACAACCCATAACCTGCCTTCAAATCGGCCCGAGAAGCCCTCCGTTCCCCCCTCCACCTCTGGGCACATCCCCGCAATACCATGGACCGTTTCCTTAAAAAAACGGGCGCCCTCGCCAACTTGGCCCAGACAGCGCAGCCGGCGCTGGCCCAGCCGCAAATCGATGCCCCGGTCTCAGCCTACTCTGCTCGGCGGACACCACCGCAGCAGGCCGCGATGGAGGTAAGCGGTGACACATCCACCCCTCCTTCCCCACACGCATCCCTACCACAGGACACGGGGGATAGCACTACGGAGCAGATCGCCCAAGTGGTAGCCGCCCTGCTGTCCCCCATGATCGCAGCATCAGTGGAGAAGGCAGTAAACGCCGGGATGGCGCAATTTAAGGCCCAATTAGGGGAACATGGCACTAGGCTAAACGAACTAGAGCACCGCCTATCCAATGCTGAGGAAGACCTCAACCAGGCCCAAGCTCTAGAGCACGCCCAAGATAAGACCAATCAATATATTCTGCAGAAATTAGATGATTTGGAAAATAGATCCAGGAGGAGCAACCTGAGGTTTGTGGGGGTCCCCAAATCGCTCCAATCATCTGCACTATCGGACTTTTGCTCCCACCGCATCCCAGAAGCACTGGGCCTTCCAGGTAGGCCTTTAATTCGGACTGCAAATCCCCGCACCCGATCATTGCCAAACACCTCAATTATGCCGACAAATCTCTCATATTGCATACATTCCGTCAAGCCCGCCAGCTTCAAATCGACAGAATAAAAGTCCTAGTATTTGCTGACTATTCTATTGAGGTATCAAAGAAAAGAAAGGCCTTTCAACCAATTTGCACGGAACTCTTTAAGCAACAAATAAAGTTCACCCTGGCCTTCCCAGCCATACTACGCCTTAAGGCCCTGAACGGAGACCAGCTGACCTTTCAGGATCCCTCTGAAGCCGAAGCCTTCCTGCGGTCGCGGCACGTGTCCCCCCACCTCCAGACGCCCTCCAAAGCCCCTCCGCTAAATCGCTCCTTGGATCAAAGAAGCCCAAGGAAGGACTCCCCAAAACGCTTCAGGCCCTCAGGCCTTGACCCGAATCAGGCCACCGCAAAATAACATGCTTCACGCTCTCTGAGATCCACCATGGCTCTGCCCTCTACGCCTGCCCCATGTGAGTTACACTCTTGGGCCCCAGCAGACCGTGATTTGCTCTGGCACTTGCTGCCCCGGGGTCTCTGTTTGGCCCTCTCCTCCGCGCCTTCCAGACAGGTCAGACTCTTGAACAATGTTTTTTTTTTGGTTCACAGTATCCTTGCTTAGTACCATGAGCGGATCACTTAATGGTCACCTTTATTAACGTTTATACTCTTTTACTCTTTGACATGTTTCATGTATATGTTTGATGCCTCTCCTCGAATGCAGTGTTGTCAGCCATGCTTCCCCTCTCTAACCCCCCCCCCCTGTTATATAGTAGCTGATGTAATGTATCCGACTATTTTGTTACTGGTTTCAACGCCAGCGCCTCCTGGGTTCACTGTACGGTTTACAAAGGCTGCCCCCATCACACCCCGTTGTGCATCATTTCAGCCGCATGATGCCTGCGCCCTGCTTCAGGGCTCCCGGGTCCCATGTCACCAAGGTCGTGACAGGGGAGCCGCCTCGTACAGTGACTTCATGTGGAAAAAAGCAAAGTTCTCAATGTTGGTTTGGTTGTTTATAATATTTAATTTTCCCCTCCAGACCCTCCTTCTGGGTGACCAGGAAAACGTGCAGAAGTATTGCTGCAGAAGTACTGCTACAGAGAGCAAGGTGGCTTGGTATTTATATGTGTAAGCCAGGAGGCTGAAGGTACCATTTTGTATGGACTGTGAAAACCCCTGTATATTTTTCTGTTGGATGCAATAAAAGCGTGTTTACTTTTTACTATTTCGGCTTGAAGACCAGTGACTATGCAACTCTACATTTATCGCTAATTTTGCGACTTTATCACAATATATATATATATATGCTCCAAATAGCCCTGGCAAGGACTATTGCAAAATTCACACCTCCCTCCTCTCCGATGGACCGTTTCAGCAGACATCTCCGCTCGTGTGTATGGGCTAGCGGACAGATTTCTCCACCCGACAGATTTCAAAGCATGCTTTGAAATCTATCCGGTGGAATCTGTCCGCCCGACATGTCTGCTGGTTAGTACACTTACCAGCAGACATGTCGTCCCCCACCACCGCTGCGCCGCCGCCGAATGGATTCGGCGCATGCGCGGAAGTGTTTAACTTCCTGGTGCGGTGACGTGGCGGTGACGTGGCGGCGTCAACGTCACCGCCGCGTCACCGCCACGTCACCGCGCCGTCCGGCGGCGGGGAATTTGATCCGATGGTGTGTACACGCCATCGGATCAAACTCCCGATCGGACATATCCGATGGAAATGGTCCGCGGACCGTTTTCATCGGATATGTCCGATCGTGTGTACGAGGCCTAAGAGATCCTTCGACGCCTGGGCAGACACTCTAGAAACGGTTAAAAAAGCAAACTTAAGCGCCACCCTTTCACAAATTCGGGAACAAATCGGGTAAACTGCTCGCCAGACTATGTAAAGGCTCATTTAGTCCTACCCATATTACGTCTCTGAGAGACCCCAGCGGCTCCATCCACACCACACCTCCGGCAATAAACAAAGCGATGCACCAATTCTACTCGGCCCTGTACGCCCCAGACCCCATCGACAAAACCACAGCGTCCGCCTTCCTAGAAAACCTGGCAATCCCCAAAATCACTCCCTCTCAATTAGAAGCCCTTAACGCCCCTATCTCCACTACCAAGATCTCGGCCACCATTCGTAAACTTACACCCTCCAAGGCCCCAGGTCCAGGCGGCTTCACAAGCGAATTCTACAAGACCCTGCAAAGTATTGTAGAACCCACCCTGCATAAGGTGTACAGCGGCGTGTGGTCCGGCGGCCCCTACCTTCCTTCAGGAAACCAGGCCATTATCAAATTACTCTCAAAAAAAGGAAAAGATCCCCTCGAGCCAGGTTCATACAGACCGATATCCCTACTGAATCTAGATGTAAAGATCCTTTCCAAAATCATCACAAACAGACTCGCAGACATTATCCCCTCCTTAATCCACCCGGCCCAATCAGGCTTTGTGAAGGGCAGGACAGCCACTTTAAATATTCGCAAAGTTATGATGGCCCTGGAACACGCCAAACAACACCCAGAAGGCGACTTCGCCATTATCACCTTGGACGAGGAGAAAGCCTTCTACAATGTGAGTTTCGAGTGGCTTTCCCTGTCCATGGCCAAAATGGGTTTCTCTGGTCCCTTCTGCCATCTTATTGACGCCATGTACACATCCCCGTCAGCGACCCTGGTGGCTGCTGGAATACTCTCAGAGGAATTCCGTCTCCACAAGGGGACACGACAGGGCTGCCCCCTTTCCCCACTCCTTTTTAACTTAGCCTTAGAACCCCTTTCCAGGCATCTCATCCAAGTAGCACCCCTCCATGGCATAAACCCTGGCGCACACGAAATTCGCTCCTCACTTTTTGCAGATGATGTCCTCATTTTCTCAGCAGACCCCTCCTCCATTATGCTCACCATCAAATCAATTTTCGACGAGTTTAGACTCTGCTCGGGCCTCCGAATAAATTACTCCAAGAGTGAAATTCTTCCTCTGGGCACTCTACCTAACCCACCCTGGTCACGGCTAGTGTTGCTCACAAATATTCGCATTGCGAATATTCGTTACGAATATTGCATATTCGAGTATTCGCGAATAACTTGAATATCGCGGTGAATATTCGCTATTGGGAATATTCGTATTTTTTTAAATGTATTTTTAAAACAGATCACATCCTAGTGATCTCCATCGACGTCTAAAAGCATTGCTGGTATGATTAGAGACCCTGGGCTGAGTAGCTGAGGCGATCCTTTTATGTTGCCGAATATTGGCAATGCGAATATTCGTATTACGAATCTTCGCAAATACTTTCTTTGCCCTTCTTTTGCATCAGAGCGAATCAGAGTTCTCCTACCACAGTTGTCAGAGGTTAGCAACCTCCATAGCAACCAATAGCAACCTTCCTGCACGACCATTATATAAGATCACTCCCAGCAGTATTCCAGTGCAGATTCACAAGGTGGCTAGAGAGAGTGGAGTGTTTCTGTGCGTTTTTCCTGTGTATTGCGATCTTAGAGCTTAGCATTGTGCTTCCTATAGGAAATGATCTCCGTTTTCGCATGTTGTTCGCGCACATGCGCATGCGCAGACGAGAATTTTGCAATCAATTTCGCATTCGCATTAGCGAAATTTCGCAACATTTTTTTTTTGATAAAATATCATGAATATTCGATATTAACGAATATTTCACGAATATTCTTCTATATATTCGTGAAATATCGTGAAATCGAATATGGCGTATTCCACTCAACACTGGTCACGGCACTCCATCTTTACTGTCGCCACCTCCCACATTACCTATCTCGGCATAAAAATAGGCAAACTACCCTCATCTCTGTACCACCTGAATTACCCCCCTTTGATTGCTAAAATATCTCAAGAACTATTGAACTGGTCGGATCTGCCGCTCTCGCTCCTGGGGAGATGCCATCTAGTCAAAATGGTCAGCTTTGCCAGACTGCTATATCCATTGCAGACTATCCCATTACTCCTACACCACAAAGATGTTAAAATCATTGAATCGCCTATCTCAAATTTTATCTGGCACGGCAAGAGGCCACGTATAGCCTTGACAAAACTTTTTCTCCCCAGACGCGAAGGGGGTGCTAGTCTTCCCAACGTTAGACTTTATAATTTAGCGTGTTTATTAAGATTTGGTCTGGACTGGTTATCTCAAGCCTCTAGATCAGGGGTGTCAAACTGGCGGCCCTGCAGCTGTTCCGAAACTACAAGTCCCATCATGCTTCTGCCTGTGGGAGTCATGCTTGTAACTGTTAGCCTTGCAATGCCTCATGGGACTTGTAGTTTTGCAACAGCTGGAGGGCCGCCAGTTTGACACCCCTGCTCTAGATACTCAACTACTCTCTTGAGTCTGAGATGGTGCGCCCCCTCTCCCTGGCAGCCCTTCTGCACTGCAAATGGAAGTCGATCACCCCCAGTCTCCAACACAACCTGTTACTCAGAGACACGGTCATTGCCTGGAGGGAAACCAGGAAACTGCTCGGGCTATCCCCCTTTGTGTCACGGCATCTCCCCATCCAGGACAACCCCAGTTTCCCCGCGGGGCTGGAACACAAACCCTTCCAATTGTGGCAGGAAAAGGGGCTTACGCTTTTTGCTTCACTGTCCGACATCTCAACTGGCTGACCTTTACCCTTTGCAACCACGGCCGAAGCCTTCAAATTACCCAAATCACACGTCTTCCACTACTGGCAATGCGCCACCTACCTACGTTCATCCTGCAACGAGCCATGTAGACGCTTTTCTTCCTCTTTCACGGATCGGCTGCTCTCGGATGGTTCATACAAAATCTCGGACATATACAAACCCCTGCTCTTCGGAACCTCATCCCAACTATCTGACACCTCCGCATCCAACTGGGGCAAGGACTTCCCTGACAACGATCTGACTCACAAACTACTCCAAGGCTTCAACACAGTCATGCGTCTCACCCCAAATGAAATCTGGAGGGTAAGCTAACTAAAGATCTTGCATCGGGCCCACATCCCCTTTCTCCACTCATCGCACGACCCAAGCAGCAGCATGTGCCCGCTGTGCCATCACCCAAAGCCATCCCTGGCTCACCGTTTCTGGTCATGCTCTTTTATTTCAGCTTTCTGGGACCCAGTCCTTGCCTACATCTTCAAAGTCACCCTAATGAAACTGCCTAAAGACCCTCTCCTCCTCATCTTTGGCTATTGGGACCCTCTTCTACTCCAGAGATCACAGCAGGATGTCTCCACCACCCCAACCCCCTCACCCACTCCGCGGACTTGTAAGGACTGGCCTCTACTCTGTTTCCTTGTCGCACGCAGGGCGATCTTGAGAAATTGGATCTCCTCGCACCCCCCATCCGTCATTCAGCTCCAACGAGACCTTCTTCTCCTCCTTTACAGAGAACGGGCCACCACCGACCTCACACGAGACACTGCAGAGTCTCGCTTCCTCTCAATCTGGCGGCCTTTCATGAACTCAATGCTATCCTGAGATGACATGGCCACCTTTGAACAATCTTCCTGCTCTCCTCCACCCCCATCCTCAGATGGAGACCCATCACCTTCCATTTTTTCATCCACCACTTCTCCTTAAGCACTACTGCCACAATGGACACTGCCCCCCCACCCCCCTCCTCACCAGCACAACCTCTGCTACCCCTCGGTGCCCCCCCACCCCCCACCTCAGACTTTGACTTTGCCCCCCCCCATCACAGAGCTGCACTATATCTGATGTTGTTGGACCTCTTTGTCTCATATTTTTTCACTGTATGCCCAACATAGAAACGCTCCCCTTAGATCCCACCAGTTCATACCGTAGCAGGGCTATTAACCTCCCCACGCCCCCTCCCCCTGGGGTGTTGGGAATGTTCATACCCCAGTTCCATGGTTTGTATGTTGGACAAGTTCTCTGCCCATTCACCAATGCTACTTGCACTGCAGCCGTTCATACCTTCTCCCACCTCCCTCCCCCGCCTCCGCTCTCCCCTGTGTCTTCCTTCCTCCTTCTCTTTACCCTTCTTCTCTTTTCTCATCTTTCGCCCTGTCCCTCCCCTTCTTTGTTTTTTTTCCTTTCTTACGAACCCACCTGCCCATGTTTCTGCTGTATGCATATTATGTTCTTCTGTTTTCTGAAAATTTTAATAAAAACTTTTTGAAAAAAAAAAAAAAGGACATTAATTGCATTTCCATGTGGTTTTGACAAAGCACAATCTCAATGTGAAACGGGTTAACCCTTTTTGTCTCCCCGAACCATGTTTGTTTGTTTTTACTATTTTTGTATACAATAAAGCCAACATTGCAGAGTGTGGGAGTGAAGCTGATTGTCTTTCTTTGTTCCAAGAGAACTAATATGTCTAAACATGTTATTGACATACACAGTGCAACCTCTTTAAAGATACAGGGTATAGAAGAGATTGTAAACAAATAAGGAGGTGGAGATATGTATTTTCTAAGCTGTGCAGGGGGATTTTTTTTAGATTTTTACCCTAAACACCAGGGGCCAGATTCTCAGAGGCGTTACGACGGAGTATCTCAGATACCCCGTCGTATCGCCTTTTTTTTTGTCTCGTATCTATGCGTGTGATGCTAAGCATCACTTTTGCATAGATACGCTTCTACATCCGACAAGTGTAAAAGCATTACCCTTTGGATGGTAGGTGTAATGACAACTCCGGCCACTAGGTGGCCTTTACGTTGTTTTTTCATTTGCATATGCAAATGAAGTAGTACGCCGATTCTCGATCGCTTTTACGCCGCCCCGTCGTCGCGTACGTCGTTCTCGTTAGCGTAAGGTTACCCCAGCTTCTATGTGGAGTAACCTTACGAGGTCCCGTCGGATGCCGTCGTGTCCCGTCGGATGCCATGTTAAGTATGGCCTCGGGACCGCGTCGTGTTGTGCGTCGTTTACGTCGTTTGCGTACGTCGATTCTCAATGGGGCTGGCGTACGCTGCGATTACGTCGTTTACATTGAGAAAATGTGACGTCCTTTGGAGCATGCGCACTGGGCTTTTTCCCCGGCCGGCGCATGCGCAGTTCGTTCGACGCGGGGGCGCGCTTAATTTTAAATACAAGCCGCCCCATTTGAATTGCGCGGGTTTACGCTTGGCGATTTACGAGACGCCGGCAAAAACTACGGAGCAAGTGCTTTGAGAATAAAGCACTTGCTCTAGTACGCAGCGGCGGCGTAGTGTAAATGGCTTACGCTACGCCACCGAATATATATGAGAATCTGGCCCCAGGTATATAGCTGGTATGAACTTTAAATTAAATGCTACTTACTACTATGGATGAGATTACTCCCCCTGCACAACTGCAAATTGAGTAGGTATTGAGGAGGAAAAAAATATTGTTTTATTATACTATATTTAAATGGTGTTTTTTTTCAGGTCTTATTTAACCACTTAACGACCGCCTACTGCACATTTACGTCGGCAGATTGGCACGGCTAGGGAACATCAACGTATATATATATGTTGATTCTAGTACCCAGCCGTGGGTCACGGGCGCGTGCCAGCGGCGCGCTCCCATGACCCGGTCTGAAGCTACGGGACCGGGTCCGCGGGACTCACGGACCCAATCGCCGCTGGAGTGCGACGATCGGTCCCCGGAGCTGAAGAACGGGGAGAGCCGTGTGTAAACACGGCTTCCCTGTGCTTCACTGTGGCCACAGCATCGATCGCGTCATCCCTGTTATAGGGGGACGTGATCGATGACATCACACCTACAGCCACACCCCCCTACAGTTGTAAACACTCACAGGGAACACTCAATTCCTACAGCGCCCCCTTGTGGTTAACTCCCAAACTGCAACTGTCATTTTCACAGTAAACAATGCAATTTAAATGCATTTTTTGCTGTGAAAATGACAATTGTCCCAAAAATGTGTCAAAATTGTCCGAAGTGTCCGCCATAATGTTGCAGTCATGAAAAAAATCGCTGATCGCCGCTATTAGTAGTAAAAAAATTAAAAATAAAAATGGAATAAAACTATCCCTTATTTTGTAAACGCTATACATTTTGCGAAAACCAATCGATAAACACTTATTGCGTTTTTTTTTACCAAAAATAGGTAGAAGAATACGTATCGGCCTAAACTGAGGAAAAAAAATGATATATATTTTTGGGGATATTTATTATAGCAAAAAGTAAAAAATATTGAATTTTTTTCAAAATCGTGGCTCTATTTTTGTTTATAGTGCAAAAAATAAAAACCGCAGAGGTGATCAAATACCACCAAAAGAAAGCTCTATTTGTGGGGAAAAAAGGACGCCAATTTTGTTTGGAAGCCATGTCGCACGACCGCGCAATTGTCAGTTAAAACGACGCAGTGCCGAATCGCAAAAGGGGGCAAGGTCCATTGGTATTTTTAAAGAAAATGTTAGGTGCTTCTTTGTATTTAGAGTTTTGTTTATTATTGCAGCAGGCTATATTTAGCAGTTCTTCCATTAGATGGCATGCTGTGAAACTGAGTAAATAGTGTTTGTTATATGTGTTACGTGTTTGGTGTGTGTATTCCCTTTTTTTATTACTACATTATATGTCTGTATTTATTTATTTTTTGATGTAGCACAACATACAGTGTGTTCCAGTGCAAATGCTGTGATATGTTCTAAAAAATGTTTTTCATGTTTTAGATATCTATATTTGTGTTTAAATATTGAAGAGGTGATCATGTAGGATTAATTCATGTTTCTATATGTATGGGTAGTGGCTTTGTTATTCTTTGAGAAACTGATATGCCTAGTGCGAAACATACAGTATCAGAATATAACTTGTTCCTTCTGGCTATTGTAATAAAGGAAGCTTATTTTACATTTTGATATGTGGCATTCATTGTTCTGATACAATTGATTGTTTTTGGGAAGACATGGGGCGCCAGCACCTGAGATGTGATTGTGCACTGTGGAGCCTGATCTCACCTGGAGTACTCAAGGGATTCAAAATATTGGCAAAATAGGGGTCAAGGGTGGTGGAAAACCTTTTTGATTTGGGAGTTTTGGCAGAGTTGATGGTTCATTTTGCCTACCACAGCCTGCAACAGAGTGGGGAGTTCAACACTGTAAAAAGACATATCAATTAGAGTGTTAGAAGGTGTTGGTGATTGATATGATTTGGATAGTATAGATCTGAATTTCAACTTTATTGGCCAGATTGTTGGTGATCATATTACTGATCAAGGGATGTTAAATAGGTTGTGTATGTTTAGGGTAGGGTTGAGATGAATTGTCCATCTTGGGGCCCATCATTGAGAAGGAGGTTTAGCCTTACTCTAGTTACATCACCTTGTTTAATCAAGGATACAGTAGGGTGGGACTTAAACTTTATTTCAGGTTGTGCAGGATAATATATAAATTATATATATATGATATGAGATAGATATATAAGAAATGTTAGCGCCCCTTTTATATGCTCTGAGTTGGATACTCACGCTCTAAGGGTAGCTTTGCAAGCTTTCAAAAGTATTAGTATACATTCACAAGTGTGAATGCATCCTGGCTGCAATTATATGCGAGAACACCAGAGTGGGTTCCCATGATAAGTTAAGAGCAGCAGCCTCATTGCAGCTAATCCTGCCCACTCACATGTAATTACTCATGCTGCAATCACACATGCTGCGAGTGTCTGCGTCCAGGGCCAATAGCTTGCATGTGATCACAACATGATCAATTAAATTAAAGTAGGCACAATTAGCTGCAAGAGCTGCTACAAAAAATGATAAAACATGGCCATGTGGGGTGACACCCAGTCGCATCATTCATTTGCTCTAAATATAAAAACTACACGTACCAGCAGGCTTTGCAGCTGTCAGCTTGTAGTTCTCAATGAACTACCACAGAGCTGTTGAGCGCTCTGCTAGTTCATTGATGTTTCCTGTCATTGTGAAAATGCCTGTCCATACAATGTATTAGCAGACAGATTACACTGTAAGTCTGCTGGGTGCAATGCTTTCCAGGCTTTTACAAAACCCCAAAAAATTGTAAATGCACATTTTTTTAACCCACAAAAAAATTGCATTTATTATTCTTTTTTTGTTTTAAGTTAAAAATTACCTACCTGCCCGTCCACCCCTGTACAGTTAGCCATGCAAGCTCAACTCACTATAGAAATTCAGCAATGCAGAATTTACAAACTAGCGGCATTCAATTCCCAGAAGGTGGCCACTCAAAGATGACATCATGTCGCTGGAACCGAGGTAAGTATAGTTATGCATTAAATTTACATTGACACTTGCTGGAAATCCAGCTGCGGTATGTTTTGAATGCTATGCAGGAAACACGCACATAATGCGGGTTTCCTACACTGCGTTCTGTTGTGAGCTGACCTTAAAGAGGGCCAAATTATTGCATTTTATACATTGCACACTTCTGACCCCTGCGCTCTGTACAGTACATTACATATTGCTTCACTCTTTGCATTACCCAGTGTATTGACCATTTTTTTTTTTCCAAAACATTTTTATTGAGATTATATGTAAGTACATACAGTATACAAGGTGCGTAGTAACAACTGGAAAAAGGGTATGGATATTGATAACAAGAACAAGCAAAAGTGGAATGCACCAACACAAGTAAGGGGGTGGGGACAAATAGGACCATAGAAGAGGAGTATGTCCGATTTTATGTAGACAATATGATGTTGAAAAACTACAAGGATGGAGAGAAAAGGGAGGGGAGAAGAGAAGCGAAAGGTGGGAGGTCAGGGGGGATTAAGGGAGGGTAGAGGGGGGGGGGGGGAATGGTGAAAGGGGGAGAGGGGGGTGGCCACGAGAAAAAAGAAGCAGGACCTTAAATAACTCATATTATATCATATCATATACATCATTGACAACAGCGGGAACACCAAGTACTATATAGGGGAGGTGATGGCTCTTGCTACGACCAGGATTCACCAGTTACAGACCCAGAGGTGACGGTATGATCAAGAGTGTGGGGTGGCCATGCGTTCCTGTGGGCCCATATCGAGGGAAAAGACAAAGGGTGAGGACAGCAGGGCCTGTTGCTCAGCCTCAGTTAGGCTAAATCTAATAAAGGCGTCCCATTTCCCATCAAACTTATCCCTCGTTAGCATTGGGAAGGACCAAAGGTCCATGTTCTCCTTACAAAGCAGGGACTTCATGTGTTTTATTGTTTCGGCCAAAGAGGGAGGGGTAGCAGATATCCAGTGGTTGAAGATGGTCCTGCGGGCTAGCAGGAGCAGGAGGAATATCCAATGTTTAGTACCTTGGGGGAGTAGAATGAACTCTTCATCTGTTGCAAGGCACTGGGGGGGGGGACCCAAACAACAGGAGGCGGGGATCCTTGGACAGGGAGTGTTTTGTTACGTCCTGTGTGTATTGGATAATCGAGGCCCAGAAGGTGTCGATGGGAGGGCAGGTCCAGAGCCTCTGTAACAAGGAAGGCTTGTGGGTTAGGCACCAAGGACAGGCAGGGCCGATATCAGGAGATTTTGTGGTGGAAAATGGATAGTATGCCCTGTGCATTAGTTTAAATTGTGATTCCCTCCATACTTCACAGGGGGTGATAGATCTAATGGTCCTATAGCCTCTTATGATATCTTCCACTTCAATCTGGTCAGGTAGGTCTCTGATCCAAGAGGCCATGGAGGTATATTGAAGGGGTGTGGCAAATTCCAGGGATAGTGGTCGGTATATGTCCGATATAGAGTATTTCTTCTCAGCAATAACCCTATCTATGAAGGAGGATTGGAATCTAATAGACTTATTTGGGCAAAGTTTGTTAACATAGTCTACATACTGCAGAACCTGATAATAATGGGTGGGGGGAAGAGTGTACTCCCTCGCGAGTTGAGCAAAAGATTTGGACTTGCCAGTTGAGACTTGGAATAGAGAGCACACATTGATCAGGCCCTTGTCCTTCCATTTTGAGAAGGGTTCATATTGGAGGCTGGGCATAAACGTGGGATTACCGCAAATTGGGAGATATCTAGAAATGTGGGGGGATAAGCCAAGCTTTTTCCTCACTTCCCTCCATGCCATGATGATGTCACGAAAGAGTAGATTTTGCTTAATGGGATTGGACACTTTTTGGAGTGAGCTGTGAAGAAGAGCTGCAAGGTTCACGGGACCGGCAATCGCCGATTCCAGGGAAAAATTTGAGTAGCGAGATGACCGGAGTATCCAGTCCACTCCAACTCTCAGGAGGCAGGCGAGGTTGTACACTCTTATATTGGGGAGGCCCACTCCCCCTTCGTTCCCCGGGAGATATAATTTTGATAGGGCAATTCTAGGCCGACCCTTCTTCCATATAAATGCGGTCAAGGCTTTATTCAGTGCCTGTACATCTTTGTGTTTTAGGAGAAGGGGTAGGGTCTGTAAGGGATAGAGTAGGCGGGCAAAGCTAATCATTTTGAAAAGAGCACATCTCCCAAAGAACGAGAGGGGTAAGCCAGCCCAAACTTCCAGTTCATTTATCAATTTAGCAATCAGAGGAGGATAGTTTAGATAGTACAGAGAGGATGGTTCCTTGCCAATTTTAAGTCCTAAGTAGGTGATGTGTCGTCCTGCTAGCCGTAGGCAGGAGGGAGGAAGCTGGGGCCTTGAGGAATATGGTCCTATGGGTAAAACTTCGCTCTTGGAGAAGTTAATTTTTAGGCCAGAACATATGCGGAAAGATTCAAAGATGGTCTGTATTGCAGGGATGTCCGTGTGGGGGGAGGTAGAGAATATGAGTATGTCATCTGCAAATAGAGCCACCCTCATGTCCTCACTGCCAAATGGTATCCCATGTAATAGAGGGGTGCTGCTAAGAAGGCGCGAGAGTGGCTCTACAGCAAGGTTGAACAGCAAGGGGGAGAGGGGGCAGCCCTGTCTCGTGCCCCTGTAAAGCCTAAAGGGGGGGGGGATTGGACTCCCGCCGCTGTAACGGTAGCAGCCGGGGCAGAGTACATGGCCTGAATGAAGGTGTTGAAAGGGCCCACTAGACCTATTTTATGCATGACTCGCGATAACCATTGAAAGCTAACATTGTCAAATGCTTTTTCGGCATCCAAGGTGACAATGACTACGTCCCGCGATGGGTTAGATTTAGCATATTCCAATGCAGCCATGACCTTACGAATATTGGCAGCCGCAGATCTCCCCTTGGTAAAACCGGATTGGGCGCTGTGTATGAGCGAGGGCATAATGTCGCCCAGTCTCGACGCAACAATTTTAGAAAGAATTTTAGAGTCGACATTTAACAATGAGATGGGACGATAAGAGCCCGGGTCCAGTGGGTCCTTGTCTTTTTTGGCGATTAGTTTAATGTTTGCGAGGTGTCCCGTCTGAAGGTATGGACCCCCGCCCCAGATGTGGTTATAGACAGACAGTAGCGTGGGGGTGACTTCAGTTTTAAGTAATTTGAAGAACTCAGGCGTAAAGCCATCTGGGCCCGGTGCTTTACCGTTAGAGAGCCCGCCGATAGTACCTCTGATTTCTTCCAATGTAATGGGGGCATTTAGGCGTGTCAGTTGGCTTTGGTCTATCTGGTCTAGGGTAATATCTTCTAGCCATTTTTCTGCCGGACCAGCCTCTGTAGTGTCTGGGCCATAGAGGTTCGAGTAGGACCTCTCCAATGTCTCGTTCACTGCCTGAGGTGAAGAAGACAAAGTGCCATCCGGATTGCGCAGCTTACTTATGTGGGTAGGTTTGTATGTGCCCCTAGTGATCCTCGCTAGAAGTTTCCCGGCCTTATTTCCAAATTTGTGGTATTGAAGTTGTAAAGCAGACAGCTTGATTTGTTCCACTCTTTCTGCCCAAGTGTCGAAGCAATCTTTAGCTTCCCTCCAGGCAGAGAGGTGAGCCTCATTGTGTTGAGCAGTAAGAAGTGAGTGGGCCTGTCTAACCCGTTCGCTAGCCTCTAGAAATTGCCTATGGGCATTTTTTTTGAACGCTGAGGTGAAGGATATGATCCTTCCCCTCAAACAGGATTTGCCTGCCTCCCAAAGTAAGTTAGGGTTGTTTGCGTGCTGGGCGTTATTGTGGAGGTAGTCCTCCCAGGCCTCCGTTAGCATCTTTTTGAAGCTGACGTTGTGGCTAAGGTAGGGTGGGAACCTCCATTGCCTGACCCCTGAGCGGTGTTGCAGGTTACTTAAAAGGACCGAGGCGGGGGAGTGGTCCGAAATTACAAGGTCATGTATGTGGGTGGAAGTTATTTTCGGCATCAGGGAGTGGGTGCTTAGAAAATAATCTAGTCTGGCTAGGGACCCGTGGACGGGGGAAAAGAATGTGTATTCTCTCTCCGTGGGGTGTTGTACCCACCATACATCCAACAAGTCAAGGGTCTGGGCCATATGTGACAGGAGGGTAGGACGATCCGATCGGGCGGTTGAGACCCGAGGGTGAAGCTTGGACCTGTCCTCTAGGTCGCACATAGTAGAGTTGAAGTCCCCTCCCACTAGGTGTGGTGTGAGTTCGTCCAAGGCCGACCTGGAGGTCAATGCAGAAAAGTAGGTTTGGTCAGGGGAGTTAGGGGCATAAATGTTGGTGACCCGTAGTTCACCTGACGGGAGTTTGAGATGTAGGGAAATGCGCCTGCCCTCATCGTCTCTATCTATGGACAATATGTCATATACCAAGTTTTTGTGTAATAAAATGACTACCCCTGCTTTGCGACCCGAGGAAGCCGACCCTAGAGCCTGCCCCACCCAGGTCTTCTGCAAACGGAAAAAATCTCCTTCTCCCAGGTGCGTCTCCTGGAGCAACGCTATGTCGGCTTTGAGCCGTTTAAGGTGTCTCAGGATTTTCATTCTCTTAACTGGCGATCATAGCCCTTTAACATTCCAGGATACTATGCACGTCTGTGACATGGGTGTGGGGAGTGAGTAATACTCGAATGAATATGAAGGAAATACATTTTACCTGGTGAGAGATGAGGACCTGGTGTCGGTGTGCTATCTTTGTGCCTATGAGGTCGTTGGAAGCGTCGTGGGAACCATCCTCTCAGTGAAGAGAAGATCATACAGGAGGGGAAGGAAGAGAACAAAGAAGAAAGGTAAGTAACAAGGGGAAAGGGGGGGACACACAATACAACAAGCCATGACTTCTCTTTTTTCCGCATGTTTTCCCACGTCCGGATGAGCCGCCTAGCCTCCCACTATGCAAGTCAAACAGTTTTGACATTTGACTTCCTTCATCACCCCAAAGGTGAGATGGCCGTGATAGTAAGGAGTAATAGGAGCCATACCAACCAGTCGATAACTGACTGCGGCAGGAGTCTTGCTACAAGGCCATCCCAGCAGTAGGAAAACATGCCATCACTCAATAGGGCAACGGACCAAGTACCTAGAATGAAAAGGTGACATATAAAAACAAAAAATGCTGAACAGTAAGACAAAACTAGAGTAAATGTAAAAGTAAATGGCTGCGGATCTTATCTCACAGCGGCCCCGCAGCCACATGGTCAAACTGGCGGTTTACCGCCCATGGTGTTAAGCACAACCTAGCAAACATAAGGCAGAGAGCCGAAAAACAAAGACCAGGAAGGGCATTAAAGACTAGGCTAAGCAAGACGTAGCCTCACATACGTCCGTTTTTGAGAGAGGCAATGGCCTCACCCAGACCCCAGGTGATCATGCACGGGTGTAGCTTTCAGTCGCTAAGGCGGTTCCTTCCTGGGGCTTCTTTGATCCCTGGGACCTTGCTTCGCTTTGTCAGCATACGTAGGCGCTGTGCCTTGGTCGCTTGGCAGAGAATGTAGATAGGCCCGGGCCTTGTCCAGCGATTGGATAGAGAGTTGTTGACCGTCGGGAGTCTGCAAGCGTAAAATGGCCGGGTATGCCAGTGAGAAGCGAACGCCTCTTTTGTAAAGCTCTGCGCAGACCGGTTGAAATTCTTTCCGTTTGCGAGAGACCTCAGCCGAGTAATCCGCGAACAGCAAAATCTTGTGGCCACCGAATTCCAGGGAACGCGATTTGCGGAAGCTCTGCAGTATATCCATTCGATCTGCATAATTCAAGAATCTGGCAATCACTGGTCTAGGGCGGGCTCGATCCTCCGACACAGCACCCATACGATGTGCCCGTTCCACCGTGTACCCCCGTCCTAGGCCCAGAGCCTCGGGAAGCACGTTGGAGCAAAAGTCCATCAGAGAGTTCGGTTTGAAGGACTCGGGGAGGCCAATCACCCTCAGATTGTTCCTTCTGGAACGATTTTCGAGGTCCTCCATACGTTCATGGAGGTGTTGTTGGTCTTGGGCGAATTTTTCTAGCGTGGCGCTCATGTGGTATTGGTCATCCTCCACCGAGGCTATACGCTGTTCAGCTGTGGAGATCCTAAGGGAGTGTTCACCCAGTTCCCTCCGTAATTGAATCATCCCCTCAGTGACTGCTTTCTCCACAGCAGCAGCAATGGAGGGGGAGAGGAGCGCCGCAACCGCCTTAGCAATCTTATCATAGGAGCTATCATGGTCTAGTCCCTTAGCGGCCAGAGTGTCCATGTCCTCGGATGGGGATTCATCACTTACCCCGTGTCCATGTATGTCCTGAGGCTGCGAGGCCTGTACAGGAGGGGGGCCTTGTGACGCGGCGGCCATGATGGACGGGGCCGCGAGCTCCGTCGGAACGTCTGGAACGCCGGAGCCCCGGTGTACACGTGGCTGTGTTAGGTACCGATCCATGTGCTGGAGCAGCGGTAGCAGGAGGGTGCTGAGAGCGGAGCAAATAGGGGCAATGCTGGGGTTTTAAATGCAGGTTTCTGGGAGGTCAGAGCGGAGCCTCTGGATCTTGCTTCCCTCACATGCGGCGCCGGAACCAGAAGTATATATTGACCATTTTAACTGCACCCCCACATCAGACAGGCTAGATACGGCCCCAGATTAACAGATGATTGGATTTTCTGATTTTTGAGAACCAATCTTTTGCTGGCGGAAACTCAGATGGAGCATACACACGAATTTCCATTCAAAAGCTCACATCGGACTTTTGCTGTCGGAATTTCCAATCGTGTGTACGGGGCATAAGAGTAAACTCCTGCTACACAGACAAATGCTGACAGCAGAGATTCAAAGTGCATTCACCTTAATATCCATACAAGACCCAAAAGGCCTGGTAATGGTATGGGGGGGAACCCATGCTGTATTTCACAATAATTTTCATCTATATTGCTGGGACCCAACATTACATTACAGCTGCAAGCAGTTTTAAATGACTTTTACGCCTTTAGAAATGTAATTTTGTGTAGGGACTGTTCTAAACATGGGAAACATGCGCCACTTTACAGGCATACTATAGACACCCCCCAGGTATGATTTTTAAAGGAATATTTCATTTTTATTTTTTCACTTTAAGCATTATTAAAATTACTGCTCCCAAAAAACATCAGTTTTTAAAACTTTTTTTGCATTGATACATGTCCCCTGGGGCATATTAGCCACACAAAAGTTCTCTAAACATTTGTCCATCTAGAACAGTGATGGCGAACCTTGGCACCCCAGATGTTTTGGAACTACATTTCCCATGATGCTCAACTACACTGCAGAGTGCAAGAGCATCATGGGAAATGTAGTTCCAAAACATCTGGCGTGCCAAAGTTCACCATCACTGGTCTAGAACATGGTGACGTACAACACTACAACGAGCCGAGAAAATTAAGTTCAATGCTTCCGAAAATGTGTCAAATTGTTTTTCGAGCATGTGTCGGAATTTTGCGCGTTGGAATTGCTAGATGATCGGAATTTTTTTCCGTCTGACAATTTGAAAAACAGCTCTCAATCTTTTGTTGGTGGAAATTCCGACAGCAAATGTCCAATAGAGCATACACACGGTTGGAATTTATGTTCAAAAGCTCACATTGGACTTTTGCTATTGAAATTTCCGATCATGTGTACGGGGGATAAGAGTGGCAAGGATGTGGAATTCCCTCCCACAGGCGGTGGTTTCAGTGGGGGGGCATCAATAGTTACTATATAAACTATTAGATAAGCACCTGAACGACAGCAACATACAGGGATATACAATTTAATACTGACATATAATTGCACACATAGGTTGGACTTGATGGACTTGTGTCTTTTTTCAACCTCATCTACTATGTAACTATGTATAATTGTCGTGAAATCAAGGAGAATCTTCCAAAGAGGACCTCTATTCAGATGACAACTGTCTTTGAAGGAATTTTCCTTCACATCTTTCTCATGGCCAGTTGTGTTCCCAAGACACTGGAGCAGTAGTGTATTTTAGGTTTTGTGCTGCCCTAGGCCTGACTAAACTCAAGCACCCCCTAATTTAAATAAGACCCACCCCTTCCTGTCAAGGCCATATCCCTTTCTGTTTAAGACCTGCCCTGAAATTACACTTGTGGGGCAAAGTGTATTTTCCTTTAGTAAATCAACCCCAATGAGATTCTGAGATCCCGGTTCTGATCTTTGTCCAAATATTGTTAAAATAAGATATTCCCATTACTCATTTTAACTTTTCTTGGTTATATTTCAGTTTATTTATATTACACACGATCACTTTTGTGACTATATATTTCATTTTATGGACTATTTTATTTACAAGTAACTTATTTAATTAAAGATTATAGTTAAAAACAACTGCCAAATTATATATTCTAATCATTTTTTTTATGATATACCGTAGCAAATATTTTAATTAGTAACGTGTATTAACATTTTATAGCCCATTACAGCAAATGTCATTGTTGTTTGCAATTCAGATGCACTGTAATGTTCATTGCACATTCAGACCCTGGGGAAAAAAACAAGAAATGCTTACAATGCTGTAAATAAGCAGCTTCAGATACTCTGCAAACAGAGAACTGTACAGTTGTAAAATATGCTGAATATATCCCTAAAATGGTCATTTTAAGTTAATTGTAAGATAAAAACCCTGTGGCAGTTCAATGGACAGAAATAATACATACTGTATTTAAACAAATATGTATAAAGAGGCTTTCTATGTGTAGACACCAGTCATGCTTTCAATTTGCATTATAATAGTAAGACACAATTTATAAGACTACAGTCTGTTTGTTTTGTTTGCATAGGAATTTTAATAATTATTTTAACCACTTGACCACTGGGCACTTAAACCCCCTTCCTAACCAGACCAATTTTCAGCTTTCGGTGCTCTCACAATTTGAATGACAATTACTCAGTCATACAACATTCTACCCATTTGAAATTTTTGTCCTTTTTTTCACACAAATAGAGCTTTCTTTTGGTGGTATTTGATCACCTCTGGGTTTTTTATTTTTTGCGCTATAAAAGAAAAACGACTGAAAATTCTGTAAAAAAAAAAAAAAAAACTTGTTTCTGTCATATTAGCAGGTTATTTCTCACACACAGCATATGCATACCACAAATTACACCCCAAAACACATTCTGCTATTCCTCCCGAGTATGGCGATACCCCATGGGTGGGACTTTTACACAGCGTGGCCACATACAGAGGCCCAACATGCAGGGAGCGCCACCAGGCGTTCTGGAACACCCAGACCAATTCTGACATTCCTCTCCTACATGGAAAATCATCATTTATTTGCTAGAAAATTACATAGAACCCCAAAACATTATATATGCTTTTTTAGCAAAGACCCTAGAGAATACAATGGCGGCCGTTACAACTTTTTATCTCGCACGGTATTTTCGCAGAAATTTATTGAACGCGTGTTTTTTAAAAAACTGTTTTGTGCTTAAAACAAAACAAAACATAAAGTTAGCCCAATTTTTTTTCATAATGTGAAAGATGAAGTTACGCCGAGTAAATAGATACCCAACATGTCACACTTCAAAATTGCGCACACTCCTGGAATGGCGCCAAACTTCGCTACTTAAAAATCCCCATAGGCGGTATTGCAGAGTATTGGGGTATTGCAAAGTATCATGCAGGGTATTGGGGTATTGCCGAGTACTGGGGTATTGCCGAGTACTGGGGTATTGCCGAGTACTGGGGTATTGCCGAGTACTGGGGTATTGCCGAGTACTGGGGTATTGTTGAGTACTGGGGTATTGTTGAGTACTGGGGTATTGTTGAGTACTGGGGTATTGTTGGGTACTGGGGTATTGCTGGGTACTGGGGGGATTGCTGGGTACTGGGGGGTTGCTGGGTACTGGGGGGTTGCTGGGTACTGGGGGGGTTGCTGGGTACTGAGGGGATTGCTGGGTACTGGGGGGATTGCAGAGCTGGGATGTTTTGAGGGATGGCTGGATCTGTGACTGCATTTGTCACAGATCCAGCCACAGCTCAGCTGCTGACACCCCGCTCCCCCCCCTCTCCTCGCACACTGTACAGAGAGGAGAGGGAGGAGAGGGAGGAACCGGCGTCATCAAATGATGCCGGTTTGTTTACAAGTGATCGCGCCGTCATTTGACGGCGCGATCACGTGGTAAACGGCCGCGATCAGCGGCAATTTACCGTGATCCGTGATGCGCCAGGTCTTCTAGACCCGGCGAGCACGGACACTTTCGCGAGCGCGTCCCAGGGGACGCGCAATCGCGAAAGTGAAGGACGACGTCCCAGGGACGTCGTCCCAAGATAACCCCGCCGCGCCGTAGCAGTAAAATGCTTATGGCGCGGTGGGAAAGTGGTTAACTCTGATGTTTGGGAATGAAGCAAAAAGCAAAAAAGATAAATTGTCTGTACAGGGTATATCTTTTAGTACACTAGTCAGCATTCCTAAGTAATGCAATCAATTTGAACCAGAAGTGTTTGACAAGATCAGACACTTGAGATTAGTCAACTAGAGTTTCGAACTTGTATTCTGTAAGCCTTTTGCTTGAAATTTACATGTAAAAACCACAAAACATAGTGGACTCCATTCACAGATTAAACTTGCATGAGAGATTTAGGTGTCAGGACACATTTTGCCAGAAAATCTCATGCGATCCTAAAACTGTCAATTTACTAGACAATTTTTTAGTATTTTCTGAGAAACGCTGAAAACGCTGGGTAAATACTGCATAAAACGGCTTTAAATCCATTCACAGAAGGAAATAAATAATTAAAATCATGCAGGAATTAAGTAGTTGTCTTTGTTGAATGCGTACTAGTTGTTTCGTAGCAGGTGGCTGCCTGCATCTGAATAAAAAAATAAACTATTGCCAACAATTAAGAAATGTGCAAATAATGGGGAGGGGTCCCCCCCCCCCCAAAGTCCATACCAAGCCCTTTAACTTTTAAGTCTGGTATGGATCTTGAAGGAAACCCCCACACCAAAAACCTCACTTTCACCAAACTCCCATATCTTCATAGTAAAAATAAAACTAAAGACAAAAACAGGTTAAGTAAGCCTTTTCTTATCTTCATGATAAAAAATGTCCTTCCTTTGGCCAGTTTTACACTGCTAATCACCTGCAGTCTCCTTTCTCTTGTAGTAAGAGCTTGTTCACATCAGCTGCTCTAAGGTGTGTATCCACAGTAAAATCTATCTAGTTCACACTACTGTATTCAATCCCAGTGCTTTAAAAAAAAAAAGTATAGCAGCATGCATTTGTGTGTGTAAACACAAGAAAACACATTTTGATGCACTGGAAGACACAAACATACTTTTTGAGTTAAAAATAAAAATAAAAAACGGAAAAAATTGTACAACAATGCATTAGAAATGTGCTACAAATAAGGTAAAAATGCAATAAAAATGTATATAAACGTGCATATGGAAACCCACGCTGAACGCAGGGATTGTGGTGTGAACCAGCCCTAAAATACCTGCCTATGTCCTGCCCCGCTAGTGATTTTCAGCCTAGTCTAGCTCATCAACCCTACATTCACACCTATGCTTTTTTAGTAGGTTTTGCAGTTTGCAGAAAAACACTATAGCCCATTTAACATGATTTCCTGTGGTACTAGTTCACATCTATGCATTTTTTGGCTGGCGCAGTTTTGGAAAAGTTTGGGGACCTTTTTTGCGCAATTTGCGGCTAATAGATTTCAATATAGCTGCACCCAGAAACGCAAGTGGTGCATTTATGATGCAATTTTTGTTGTGTTTTGCAGATCTTATTTTACCACTGTATATAGCTGGTTGCTAAGCAGGAGGCCAGAAAGCCGGTTGCCGCATCCTTAGCAACCGATGAGTCGTCAGCTGTCAGCAGGGTTCCCCGCTGAAAGCTGAATGTAAAAAAAAAAATTGCCAAAATAATATATGCTTCCTAGTCAGACTGTCACTGATCGTGTGTTCTCTGTCATAGGGAACGACGATCAGTGATGTCACACGCTAAGCCACGCCCCACACAGTAAGGATCACTCATTAGGTCACACTTAACCCCTTCAGCGCCCCCTACAGGTTAACCCCTTCACTGCCAGTGTAATTTTCACAGTAATCAGTGCATTTTTATAGCACTGATCGCTGTAAAAATAACAATGGTCCCAAAATAGTGTTAAAAGTGTCCGATAATGTCGCAGTCACGATAAAAAAGGTAAAACAAATAATAAAAATGCCATAAAACTATCCCCTATTTTGTAGACGCTATAAAAAATAAGAACCGCAGAGGTGATAAAATACCACCAAAAGAAAGCTCTACAGTATTTGTGTGAAAAAAAGGACGTACATTTTGTTTGGGAGCCACGTCACACGCGCAATTGTCAGTTAAAGCAATGCAGTGCTGAATCGCAAAAAGGGGCCTGTTCCTTTAGCTACAAAATGGTCCGGGGCTTAAGTGGTTAACCACTTAAGGGCCTTGCCTGTTTTTCAGATTTGGCGTTTAAAAGATTAAAACATTTTCTTTGCTAGAAAATTACTTAAAACCCCCAAACATTATATATATTTTTTCTAACACCCTAGAGAATAAAATGGTGGTCATTGCAATACTTTTTTTCACACCGTATTTGCACAGCGGTCTCACAAGCGCACTTTTTTTGGAAAAAATTTCCTTTTTTGAAAAAAATAAGACAACAGTAAAGTTAGCCCAATTTTTGTATATATTGTGAAAGATAATGTTACACCGAGTAAAATGATACCCAACATGTCACGGTTCAAAAATGCGCCCGCTCGTGGAATGGCGTAAAAATGTTACCCTTAAAAATCTCCATAGGCGACGTTTAAAAAATTCTGTAGGTTGCATCTTTTGAGCTACAGAGGCGGTGATACCTCACTTGTGTGGTTTGAACACCGTTTTCATATGTCGGTGCTACTCACATATGCATTCACTTCTGCGCGCAAGCTCGTTGGGACGGGGCACTTTAAAAAAACGTTTTTGTTTTCTTATTTATTTTTATTTATTTTATACATTTTTACAAAAAAAATTGATCATTTTTATACCTATTACAAGGAATGTAAACATCCCTATAAATAGAAAAAAGCATGACAGGTCCTCTTAAATATGCAAAAAATAAATAAAAAAATGTCATTTGAAAAAATGACAACAAGAAAATATTGCTTTAAAAAGCATGGGTGGAAGTGACGTTTTGACGTCGCTTCCATTCTGCTATGCTATGGGGACAGGTGGGGGCCATCTTGCCCTCACTCGTATCCCAGCCAAGCAGGAGAGAGGATCCGATTGCCTCCGCCGCTGCCGACAGTTCCGGTAAGCGGCGGAGGGTGCGGAAGAACGGCGGGAGGGGGGCCCCTCTCCCGCCGCCGATAATGGTGATCTGACTGCAAATTTGACAGGGAGACCACCGTTATCGTTTAAAGGACAGCTCATTGAAAAGATGGCTTCTGCCGTTACCGAGATATCCATCGAGATATCCATCTTTAAAAAGTGACGTATATATACAGTGAGGCGACCTTAAGTGGTTAAGCAATAGTTTTTGGGGTATTTTTTCCTAAATTTGGTGAGCCCTGAATTTTAGCTTTGGAGCAGGTTCCCCCCCCCCCCCCCCCCATTCCACTTTCTACTTAAAGATTGCAAACTTTTGAATGCAACTAGATTTAATACAGATTTGAAGGGGTGGGAATTGTTTGCACTTATAAAATATGTATTTTGAGTGTGCAAAAATCAAACTTAAAGCAAAAATCAGCTTTCTATTTCAACATTAGTACTGTATATACATTTGGTACTTTAATTTACTTGGGCCAAAAAAAAGGCATGGAAATGATGCTCCAGTATTTGACAATATAGTTAGAAAGGCACTGCTCAAAAGTGCTTACAATCTACAAGGGTAGGACACTAAAAATTAGACATATAAAACAAATCAAATTAGAAAAGGAGGGATACAAATAAAGCTAACAACAAGCATAACTAACTTTTTTTTGTGATCAGAAGTCCTCGTTCCAAACCCCCAAAAAAGTTACATGGCAGAATTATCAAATACAAAAAGCAAAAAGGCAGCGCACAAACTACATTGACACACACATCAGTAATGAATTAGCAGGAACCTTTCTTTTGCATCTCAACCATTACATAGCAGTTGTAAGTCTTAGGCCTCGTACACACGAGGCAATCTATTTGTTCAAATCGGTCGGACCGACCGATTTGAACAAATCAGTCTGATAGGATTTTGGTTTGCTCGCGTGTACATACGAACAAACCAAAATACCCGCCAGCAGATGGCGCGCTGACGTGTCGGTGACGTGGCGGTGACGTTGACGCCGCCACGTCACCGCACCAGGAAGTAAAACACTTCTGCGCATGCGCCGAATCCATTCGGCGGCGGTGCGAGACGACATGTCTGCTGGTAAGTGTACTAACCAGCAGACATGTCGGGCGGACGGATTCCCACCCGATAGATTTCAAAGCATGCTTTGAAATCTGTCGGGTGGCCAAATCCGTCGGCTCGGCCGTACACACGATCGAATCTGTCTGCTGGGACGGTCTAGCAGACCGTTTCCAGCAGACAGATTTGATCGTGTGTACGAGGCCTAACATGTGAGATTTAGAACCAATCATGTGGGGTGTGGGTCAGGAATTATGCACCCCCTAAACCCACAAAAACCATATCTATTTGTAACCCAATATTATTATTATTTTATTTTTTAACCACTTCAGAAAACTTTATCAAGAGGCTATTCAGCGGAGTGCGCATGCGCGGGACTTCCGGGAAGACGCGCTGACCGGGAGCTCCTGGCCGCCCCAGCACATAGCGGCTCATAGCACACGATTCACTGGGAGACCGGAGGCGTGCGGGACCCTAAAGGAGAGCGGAGGGTGCGGAGCTCACTCCTGGATGTCTGGCCCCGGCGACAAGAAGGGATTCAGCCGGCAGCTAGACTTCAGCCTAGCAGCCCCTTCAGCCTCCAAGATGGCGGCCGCGACCTCTCCGCATGGCGACACGGCAGGCCTCGATACAATTGCGGACCCTGCGTCCCCATCCCAGCATGCTATACCCCTGCTGGCAACCCCAGTGAGTACCGCCCCTCCTTACTTAGCCTCTCCAGCCTCCACTGAGTCGCTCCTTAGCCGCACAATGGCAGACATGCTGAACACCCCCATGCTGCAATCCCCCATGAACTTCCAGATACCTTCCCCCATCCCGCAGCCCCCCCAATCTGACATGGCTCATCTCCTCAACTGCTTCTCAGACATGCTAGTGTCAGGGCTAAAGCAAACAGCAGCACAGATCACATCCTCCATTAAGGCAGACCTGCAAAGCATTGGGGCTCGCATTGACGCCATTGAACAAGCAGTTGACAACACTGCAGCCCGCACTAACCAAAACACTAACTGTATACAGACGCTGCAAGACCAACTTGAAGTAGCACTCGCTAAAATTGACGAGTTGGAGAATCGCAGCAGGAGATATAATTTTCGGATTAGGGGAATCCCTGAGGCGGTTACTAATATCCCTGAAGCAGTGAAACTTTTCATTAAAACTGTTATTCCTGATATCCCAGACCACAAGCTTGAGCTGGACAGGGCCCATAGAGCATTACAGCCTCCCCGCCAAGATGGTCTTCCGAGGGATATAGTGGTTAAGCCCCACTACTACAGTGTTAAAGAGGAAGTTATGAGGAGATCCCACAATCTTGCTGACCTCAACTTCCAAGGGGATAAAATACAGATCTTCGCCGATATCTTCCCAACTACAATCCAGAAGAGGAGGTCCCTGAAGCCCCTTCTGGGGGTCCTCACACAGAAGTCCATCAAATATAGGTGGTCCTTTCCATTTCGCCTCCAATTCGACTACAAGGACAAATCGCACAGCTTCTCAAGCTTTGGTGACGGGGAACAGCTGTTGTTACGCCTCGGCCTCATTACTCAAGAATTACCCCCCCAGGATTCCTCTCTACACCCTGGCTCCTCCAAGAGGCCTCCCACAGGCAGCCCTATCACTCCGCTGTGGAACAAACAGCAACCAAAGAGGCACCGCGACTCTCGCCCCCCGAGATGACTTTGTTCCTCCTGTTCATCTCCAGGAATTCGCTGTGTCCTAGGTTGGACGATTTACCCCACGTCTGTATAGTGCTGCTCACTGTACCCACCGTGTTTTGGTTTTTGTCACCCACATATTTGTCACCCACATATATGTCACTAAGTGTATCCCCTTGCAACCCTCCCTTTGTCTTTTGTCCTTTTTTTGCTTCCTATTTTGTTTATTTGTCTTTTCCTTCTATATTAGGGGGCAGGGGGTGGACAATCGCAAGGGTCTGGGACAGAAATGATGTTGGAAGAACCATGTTTTTTTTTTCTTTTTTTACTCTTTAATATTGCAGTTTATGGTTTCCCTCTGGCTCTGTATAGTTGCTATCCCCACTCCTGCAACGCCTCCCCTCCCCTCCCTGCCCTTACTCCTCCCCATCCTCCCTCCTTCGTTTCTCATTCAGCACCAAGATTTTTATGATATTGTTTATACTGTTTGCCATTCTGTCTGTGCTCCATCTTTGTTTATGGTTACAGCTTTTTTTTTTTGTTGTTTCAGCTTAAAGTTTGAAGCTCCAGCATAGAGGTCTCCTAATTTCTGTTTTACTATATTTTTGGCGGCCTGTGTGCTGGGGCAGACAGTCATGCCACTTTTTCTGTAGTTCCGGGTAGGAGCTCGCTCCTCTTGTGACTGCTGGTGTACAACCCCTATAGAGGTTGTTGCTATTCTGAGCCCACCCTCTCATTGGGACTCAGCACAGGACTTGACCGACCAGTCCTGCACACACTTCTTCCTAGGAGTCTTTACCTAGGCCTCTTTTCCTTTCTCTCCTCTTTTTTTTTCCTTTTTCTCTTTCCCCTGCTCTCTTCTTTTTGTTTCATGTATAAGTCTTACTTATTCTGCTTTTCTTATCATTATTATTTTCCTACCCAGGAATTTACACGGAGGGCCTCCATTTTTCCCAGACATCAATTACGATCTCTCCCAGGATCTTCTGTGCACGCTCCCAGTCTCTCAGGGATCAAGGTAAGCCTGTCTCCAGTATGCTCATGCCCACCCTTGTGTGTCCATGGCTGATACATCACTCCGTCAAGCGGCCCTTAAGATAGCCTCCCATAATACCCAAGGCCAGAATTCCCCAGTCAAAAGACGTAAGGCCTTTCAGAGTTATTACTCAAGGGGCCTAGACATAATCCTACTCCAGGAAACCCATTTCCCCAGCAGCTACAACCCTCCTTTTCTCCATCGCGGGTACCCCACCTTTTTCCTGGCAAATGCTGATACTAAAATGAGAGGGGTAGCTATATTATTCTCTAAAAAGACCCATTTTGTACACTCCCTGACTGTCACTGACAAAGAAGGGCGCTACATCCTAGTCAAAGGCTCAATAGAAGAGATGGTCCACACCATAGTTTCCTATTATGCACCTAACCGGGGACAAACTAAATTCTTCTCCACTATGCTTAATACTCTCGCCCCTCTCTTTGAGGGTAGGGTAATTTTAGGCGGGGATTCCAACATTACTTTTGACAATATCCTAGATAAATCGGCGGCAGGGATCCCCCACCTCAAAAAAACCCCTAAACAGAGCCTCCACATTGCACATCTTCTTCACTCTTTGGGCCTCATTGACACGTGGCGGGAACTTAACCCTTCGGGGAAAGATTATACACACTACTCAGCACACCATAAAACCTACTCCAGGATTGACCATATCCTCATGCCCTCATCCGACATACACATTGTATCCCATGCCTCCATCCATGACATCCCATGGTCTGACCACTCCTTGGTTCTCCTTAGGCTTTCTAACGTGATATCCTCCCCGGGGCGCGATCCGTGGCGCTTAAATGCATCTCTCCTCTCCAACCCAGTGCACTGCGCTGTGTTGGAGAGGGAGATGCGGGAATACTTCAGGAACAATGACAGGGGAGATATCTCTCCCATTTCCCTTTGGGGGGCCCATAAAGCGGTAATAAGGGGTAAAATCATTCAACTTTCGTCGCAACTGAAGCGGGAAAGGATGGTGGACATCGCAAAACTTGAGAGAGATTTTAAAATCCTCAGCAAGAGCCATAAACGGATCCCATCTAAGGCCTCCCTGGCAAAACTTGACTCGGCCAGATTAGCGCTCAATTTGGCTCTTACCTCATCAGCGGATAAACATTTGCAATGGCTGACTAGTAAACATTATATGCGGGCGAACAAGTTTGGCCCACAGCTGGCGGCCAAACTGACCCCCAAACTACGAAATCTTACAATTCCCAAGATCAGGGGGTCGGATAACTCCCTGACTCAGAACCCTGTGAAGATTCTTAAAGCTTTTCAGTCGTTCTACTCCAACCTATACTCATCTGATACCCAATCCCCCCAGACCAGTCTTGATGCCTTTCTACAAAATGTCCCTATTCCTAAACTTTCTGACGCCCACCGCTCCATTCTGGAAAACTGAGATCTGCGCGGTCATTAAAGACCTTAAGAAGGACTCCGCTCCAGGCCCTGATGGGTTCTCGAACCATTACTACAAGTCCTTTTCGGAGATCTTATCCCCTTATCTGGCCCGGTTCTTTAACTCCCTGCGCAGAGAATCCTCTCTTGACCCCTCGATGAACTTAGCTTTTATTTCTGTAATTCCTAAACCGGGCAAAGACCCCAGCGAAGTAGGCAATCATAGACCGATCTCTTTGATCAACAATGACTTGAAGATAATTACAAAAATTTTAGCGAACAGATTAGCATCTTTCATAAGCTCATATATCCACAAGGACCAGGTGGGGTTTATTCCGGGGAGACAGGGACCGGACCAGATTCGCAGAGCGGTTGACATCATCTCCCTTATGAGGTCGGGTTGGGATGGCGGCCCCCCCCAGGAGGGATATTTGCTTTCCATTGATCTCCAAAAGGCATTTGACACGGTTGCATGGCCCTATCTTTTCACCTTACTCCAGAAATGGGGATTTGGTCCAGGTTTCATTAAAACTTTGGAGGCACTCTACTCCCAACCGATAGCACAGGTTAGGTTTCAGGGTCATTTCTCTGATCAATTTCCCATCAGGAAGGGTACGAGACAGGGCTGCCCCCTTTCCCCTCTCCTGTTCGCGGTTGCCATCGAGACTCTGGCTATCGCGATCAGAAACCACCCAGACATCCAAGGAGTTCGATGCGGACAATCGACGCACAAATGCGCCTTGTTCGCAGATGACGTCATCCTCTTCATTACATCTCCTCTCACCTCAACCCCTTCTGTTCTCCAACTCCTCAAGGATTTTGGCAGCATATCTGGCCTCATAGTAAACATGACTAAGTCAGTGGCTCTTAACATAACGACCCCTCAAGCCCAAATAGACAGTTTGAAAGGCCAATTCCCTTTCTCCTGGAGCTCTGTTTCCATCCCCTACTTAGGCATTTACCTCACCTCGCGGACTGAACTCCTGCACAAGCATAATTACCCCCCCTGGTTGGTAAGCTTATGGAGGATCTACGCCAATGGTCCCTTTACAAATTATCCTGGCTAGGCCGCATAAATGCAGTCAAGATGACCCTCCTACCCAAAATTCTGTATCTCTTTCGTTCCCTACCCATCCCAGTCACAAAATCATACATTAACATTCTCCAATCTGCCGTTAATCGCTTCATTTGGGACAAAAAAGGACACCGTTTAGCTAAGACCGTCCTTTACAGACCTAGACTAAAGGGGGCCTTGGGTTACCCAATCTGTGGTGGTACTACCGAGCTGCCCAACTTAGCCAGTTCTCGACAATCTACATGAAGGGGCCTAAACCAGATTGGGTTTCCATGGAGAGGTCAGCGACCCCGGGATTTACCCTGGACTTTCTTCTCTGGAATCATCCCAGACACCGACCCCCGATTCTCGCTCCTACATTATCCCATTCAATGACACTCTGTGACTCCTTGCATAAACTGAAGCCCCTGATATCCCACTGGCACCCACTGGCCCATATCTTCCACAACCCGCGGTTTCCCCCTGGGCTGAATATTTCAGCCTTCAATTGGTGGACTGACAAAGGCCTTTATAGGATCGGACACTTTTTTAACTCCAATGGGCCCCTATCCCTAGGTTTTTGCACCTCTAAACTTAAAATGCCCTCTTCTGAGAAATTCAGGTTCCTCCAGCTCTCTCACTTCCTTCATCAGATTAAGAAAAACAGTGTTGACCCTCCCTCAGTAACCCCCTATGAGCAATGGTGTTCCTCAGCCATGGACACAAAAGGGGGTATTTCGCTTTTTTACTCAGCTTTAGCCGAGCCTTTGGAGAAGGCGTCTTATATGTCTAACTGGGACCGAGACCTTGACCTCGAGTGGACGATGGAACGGTGGCACTCTAACTTGGCTCGCTCATTTAAGGGCATTTTGAATACCTCGCTAGTAGAAGCGAGTCTAAAGGTCATGACCCGATGGTACCTAGTTCCCACTCGCCTTGCCAAGTTCTATCCACAATCCTCCCCCCTGTGCTTCAGGGAGTGCGGTCATACAGGATCCCTCCTCCACATAATGTGGGAATGCCCTAGAATTCGGTCCTTTTGGTATAAAACCTTTAACCACTTAAGGACCCCCGCACGCACATATACGGCCACAGAATGGCTCGTACAGGCACAAGGGCGTAAATTTACGTCCCCGCCTTCGTGCGGTTCGGGGGTCCCCCTGCCTCTGGGAGCGATCGCCGACGAGCGGGCGGATGTCCGTGATTTCCGCCCCCCCCCCGCGATCGCTCCCAGCCAATGGGAGCGCGCTCCCATCGTGTCAGTTCCTCCTCCTGTGTTTACACAGGAAGGAGGAAATGATGTAATCTCTCATCGCAGCGCTGTTTCCCAGCGCTGCTGATGAGAGAAGACATCACAAGTAAGTGTGCACCAACACAACACTGACACACACTCACATAGGCATATTAACCCCTTGTGATCGCCCCCCCCCCCCCCCCCTGTCACAGTGTCACTGAATGCAGTGATCTAATCACTGCATTTAGTGTCAGTGTGACAGGCAGTGTAAAAAACAGTTAGTGTTAGGTTCAGGATAGCCCCCCCACCCCCCTAATAAAGTTTTAACCCCCTGATCACCGCCCTAGTTAACCCTTTCACTCCCTATTGCCAGCGTCACTAAGCGATCATTTTTCTGATCGCTGTATTAGTGTCGCTGTTCCCGCTAGGTAGCTATTTTTTTTATTGCGATTTTTTTTTTACTAAAGACATGTGGCTGAATTAATTTTGGCCTAAATGTTTTACTAAAATTTAGTTTATTTGATTTTTTTTATAACAAAAAGTAAAAAAATTGTGTTTTTTTTCAAAATTGTGGCTCTATTTTAGTTTATAGCGCAAAAAATAAAAATCGCAGAGGCGATCAAATACCACCGAAAGAAAGCTCTATTTGTGGGAAGAAAAGGACGCAAATTTTGTTTGGGAGCCACGTCGCACGACCGCGCAATTGTCTGTTAAAGCGACGCAGTGCCGAATCGCAAAAACACCTTGGGTCATTTACCAGCGTATTGGTCCGGGTCTTAAGTGGTTAATCTTATCCGAAAAGTCACGGGTGTGGGGGTAACCCGAGACCCTACCATTGCCTTACTCAATGACCCAATCCCTGAAACACCCAAGAACACGCAGGCTCTGATCTTCTTCATCTTACTTGGTGCCAAGATGACCATCACCAAGGCCTGGAAAACCCCAACAGTCTCCTTCCCAATGGCCAAACGAAAAGTCTCCTGGATAATGTCGAATGAGAGGCTATCCAGCGTTATCCTTGATACTTTCGACAAGTTCAAACTCATCTGGGAACCATGGGCTTCATATGTTGGAGTCCTCCTCTGATTTAATCCTGACGCTAGTCAGAGAATTCTGTGATATTGCGCTTGAATCCTCTGAATCCTTGGCCCTCCGTGTTCTTCCGAACCCTTTTTCCTTCTCTTCCTCTTTCTCTGCTCTTTTTCCCTCTGTCTTTTCTTTCTTTCTTGTCTTGACTCTTCTAGTTAACATAATATATTGGTTGAGGAAGCTTTGGACCATAAGTGTCCTCTCGTTACGTTTCTCTTAGTTTTGTTTTATAATTATACCCTTAGGCGGCGTACAGACGATCGGACATATCCGATGAAAACGGTCCGCGGACCATTTCCATCGGATATGTCCGATCGGGAGTTTGATCCGATGGCGCGTCACCGCCACGTCACCGCACCAGGAAGTAAAACACTTCCGCGCATGCGCCGAATCCATTCGGCAGCGGCGCGGCGGCGGTGGGGGCCGACATGTCTGCTGGTAAGTGTACTAACCAGCAGACATGTCGGGCGGACAGATTCCACCGGATAGATTTCAAAGCTTGCTTTGAAATCTGTCGGGTGGACAAATCTGTCCGCTAGCCCATACACACGAGCGGAGATGTCTGCTGAAACGGTCCATCGGACCGTTTTCAGCGGACATATCCCCTCGTGTGTACGCCGCCTTAGTGTTATGTGTCACTAGTATGCAACTAGCCGGGACCTGAGGAGTTTGGAATCCTTTCCTTTCGCCTGTTTTTAGAATTTCCAGGACCCTAGTACCTTGTTAGCCTTTATTCAGGTATCATTCTGTTAGTGGTTTAGCCTATCTATCCACATCCTGGGTGTGTATCACGGAGCAAATGCTACATAAGGGGTGGTTAGCTCCAAACACCTCCTGCGCAGCATGGTCCCACTTGGGGCGCGGGGGAGAATGGAGCAGAAGCTACAGACGCCTTAATTTGTATTTGCTAGATATGCTCTTTCATGCTTTTGTGGATACGATTTCTCATTGCCTTATACCTGAATCTGACCAATGTTTGCCTTACCTTGTATTATTGCAAACCTTCAATAAAAATATTTGAAAATAAGAGGCTATTCAGCTTGACGCTCATTCACTGTCTCTTGACAAGATCTTACATCATTGTGGTATAGACTTAGGGCCAGATTCAGATACAATTACATTGGCGCAGAGTATCAGAGATACACTACGCCGCCATATTTTACCAGGCTATACGCCGAATTCTGGTAGATTTTGTCCCTTACGGTACGGCGGCGTAGTGTATTTATCAAAATATGCGATTAGGGGGCGTGAAGCATTTAAATTAGGCGCGTCCCCGCGGCGATCGAACTGCGCATGCTCCGTTCAGAAATTTCCCGCCGTGCATTGCGCGAAATAACGTCGTTACATCATTTTTTGTTTGAGTAGCGTCGTTTACGGACATTCCTATTCCCGGACTACTTACGTAAAAAATAAAAAAAGACGTCGGAAAACGTTGAAATTCGACGCGGGAACGACGGCCATACTTAACATGGGCTGTCTAATATTAGACGAGCAAAAAGCTGGTATAACATTACGCAGCAAAATGATGACTAAAGATGCCGTAAGAGATTGCGATTGACGTTCGTAACTTCGTGGATCGTCGGCAAAAGCTCATTTGCATACCCCGACGCGGAAAACAACGGGAACTCCACCCAGCGGCCGCAAATGTATTGCAGCGTAGATCCGAAGGCGTACGAACACGTACAGTAAGCCAGTCGGATTGAAGCCCGCAGCTGTATTTTCATGGTTTGAGGTAGGGTTGTCCCGATACCACTTTTTTAGGACCGAGTACAAGTACCGATACTTTTTTTCATGTACTTGCCGATACCGAATACCGATACTTTTTTAAATGTCATGTGACAGTTTTCAAACCACAATACAGACTAAGGATATTTTCTTTAGAATTATGAAGAACTCTAACTCAAGACATTATAAAATAATAAAAATGAGTAAAAATGAATAAAAATGAATAAAAATGTTTTATTTTCTTGTCACGCAGTAGTAAAAACTCAAAGAATTTTCACAGAACATGTTGATAAATACAAAAAAAAAGTATTCTATTTAGGTATCGGGAGCATTTGCGCGAGTACAAGTACTCCCAAAAATACTCGGTATCGGTCCCGATACCGATACTAGTATCGGTATCTGGACAACCCTAGTTTGAGGTTTCAGAGAAAAAACGCACGTAATTTGAAAGTACTCCAGTCTAACGCGAGTTAGACAGGAGTAAGGGCTCTGTGAATCTGGCCCTTAATTTTTAAAAAAACATCCTCAATTTTTTAAACTTCCAGATGCCTTTGGCATCCACACCCTTCTTTTTATCTAACATGAAAAAGAAGTATAGCTTTCTTAGCCATAATCTTATACATTATTATTTAAACATGTATATAAGCATGTTTATATACATACAAGTTGCGTGCATGCCACAACACTTTCTTTAACCACTTAAGGACCGCTGCATGTACATTTACGTTGGCAGAATGGCACCGACAGGCACGTCAACGTATATATACGTTGGTGCCTTGGGGGGGTTCGGGGGTCCCCGTACATGCGGCTGTAGGAGCGATCCGACAAGAGGGGGCGGCTATTCGTTTTGTCTACACTGCACTAACACGTCACATTTAACCCCCCCGATCGCCCCCCCCTCCCCCCTGTCACAGTGTCACTGAATGCAGTAATCATACATGTATGATTACTGTATTTAGTGTCAGTGTGACAGGCAGTGTGACAGTCAGTGTTAGGTCCTGGGCAGCCCCCATACCCCCCTAATAAAGTTTTAACCCCTCGATCACCGCCCTAGTTAACCCTTTCACTCCCTATTGCCAGTGTCAGTAAGCGATCATTTTTCTGATCGCTGTATTAGTGTCGCTGTTCCTGCTAGGTAGCTAAAAAAAAAAATTATTGTGATTTTTTTTTACTAAAGACATGTGGCTAAATAAATGTTGGCCTAAATGTTTGATTAAAATTTAGTTTATTGATTTTTCTTATAACAAAAAGTAAAAAATATTGATTTATTTTCAAAAATGTCGCTCTATTTTTGTATATAGCGCAAAAAATAAAAATCGCAGAGGCGATCAAATACCACCAAAAGAAAGCTCTATTTGTGGGAAGAAAAGGACGCAAATTTTGTTTGGGAGCCATGTCGCACAACCGCGCAATTGTCTGTTAAAGCGACGCAGTGCCGAATCGCAAAAACCCCTTGGGTCATTTGGCAGCATATTGGTCCGGGTCTTAAGTGGTTAATGCACATAACACTAACCAAAATGCTCTCTGTATATCTTTTTCCAGTTTCCCCAAGCCATACATCATAATTTTCCACCCACCTGACACATTAACTCCCTTAAGGTTACACACATACTCCTCTATCAACCACTTTCTTGTCTTCACTTTATCTCTCTCCCCTTCTCTTAAATCTGCCAACTTAAACTCTATCCTAAACTTTTCTAATACACAGTATTCACATGCCACCACGTAGGCCATTGGTATCCTTAAATCCCTTCCCAACCACCCACGTCTCTTAAACAACCCACCCAAAACAGCTAAAAATCTAGAACACACTCCACCATTCCACAAAAACACTCTTACATTCAGAAAACCTATGCGACTTTAAGCCTAGGTTCACACTGGGCTGCGGGAGTGAAGCCGGGCGAGTTCAGCTGAACTCGCACAATTTCACTCCCGCTGGCAGTCCTGATTTCGGCCGCGATTTAAGAGATATCTGTGCAGGTTTCTGCACAGTGGTCAATGTAAATCGTGGCCCGAAATTGCAAAAAGTAGTACAGGAACTGCTTTTTTTTTTTTTTTTTTCATCAATATTTTATTAATTTCAAAACAAGAAATGTAGAGAGGCATATTACATAAAAGATAGGATACATCACCCAATCAGAACAATGTAATGTGACTAGATATAGAACAGATAATATCAGTTGTTATATCTTATGCTTAACATAGAAGAAAAATAGCAAGTCCAGTGCAGGAGTATAATAAGTAGAACAACGAATCTAGAACCTGCTCAGAATGTGTGAACTGAAGAAGGAAGAATGGGGGTGTATAGAGTAGGGGGGAAGGAAGAAAGGGGTAAAGAGGGAAGAGGGGGGAGAGGAGGGTGGGAACCTAGACATAAGACTGTGAGAAAGCAAAAGTATACAACATATTACATCTCATCAGGAACACTGATAAACAAACTTCAACCTCAGGTTTATTACATCCACTTAGCAGAGTAAGTAAGGTAAGGAAGATATCGAATATTCGCAAGGTCGGCCAGGGGGGGATCGAGGGAAGGGGACACCCGGCAGGCCATCTAGAGCATATAAGTGGACATATCAAGCAATCAACCGGGGGGGGTCACCTGCCCGGTGGGGCCCCTAGTTGAGAACCTGAAGGGGCAAGATAGCAAATTTTGTTGTTCGGAGACAGACAGATGAAACTTGATAAAGGATTCCCATTTCTTGTTGAAACTGTCTCTCGATTGCGAGGGATGCGTATGTAAGTCTAGATTTTCCCTGTACAATAAAGTCCTCAGGCTTTGAATCGCTGCAGCAAGGGATGGGTGGGTAGACAAAATCCAATGGTTAAGGATAGTCCTGCGAGCCACCAGCAGAGTGAGGAGGATCCAGTGCCGTGTATCTTGAGAAAAAAGATTGTAGGCCCCAGACTGGGCCTTATCCTCTGGTGGGCAGCCAAATAATAACAGCCTAGGCTCTCTTTCCAGAAGGCAGCCTGTCACATCACGTATGTAGAGTAGAATCTTAGACCAGAAGGCTGTAACAGCAATACAGTTCCATAAACGATGTAGCAAGGTAGGTCTATGTTGGAGGCACCACGGGCAAGCAGGACCTATATCAGGAGAGTGCGTTGTGGAGAAAGGGTAGTATGCTCTGTGCATCAATTTAAATTGTGTTTCTCTCCAGGATTCACACGGAGTAATACGTCTAGTGAGCCCATAGCCCCGAATAATGTCATCTATATCTATTTGATTCGGAATGTCTACAGTCCAAGCAGACATAGAAGTGTGGCGTAGCGGTTTTGCGAACCGTAAATTAAGGGGGGAGTAGATATCAGCTATAGAGTACTTTTCGTCCTCAATCAGCTTGTCCAAGAAGGATGGTTGGAATCTAATATATTTTTTAGGGCACACCTTGTTAACAAAGTCCACATATTGCATAACCGGGAGAAAATGACCTGAGGGTAGCGAAAACTCCTCTGCCAGTAATGTGAAAGGTTTGGGGTTACCAGATAAGTCTTGGAACAGAGAGCATACTTTGGTTAGGCCCTTGTCCTTCCATTTAGAGAAAGGTTCGTAAAGGAGACTGGGTGAGAACATAGGATTGCCGTGGATCGGAAAGGTGTCTAGAAACATGAGGGGAGAGACCCAGTTTTTTCCTGATCTCTCTCCAGGCCAGTACTGTGTCTCTGAAAAGAAGATTTTGTTTGATGGGGTCAGGTAGAGTTCGGAGCGAGCTGTGAAGAAGGGTGGCTAGATTTATGGGGGATACCATGGCGGATTCCAGGGCATGGTTGGAGTACCGTGAGGAACCTATTAACCAATCTATTCCAATCCTCAATAAACAAGATAAATTATACAATCTGATATTTGGGAGACCCACGCCACCCTCGCCCTTCGGGAGATAAAGTTTAGACATAGCAATCCTTGGCCTACCTTTCTTCCAAATGAATCTAGAGATAGCTTTGTTCAAAATTTGGACATCTTTATGTTTCAAAAGTAAAGGCAAGGTCTGTAGAGGATACAGTAGGCGGGCAAAGCTCACCATCTTCAACAATGAACATCTCCCAAAGAACGAGAGCGGCAAATCTGACCACGTTTCCATTTCATTGACTAGTTTGTCGATTAAGTGTGGATAGTTCAGATAGTACAAAGAGGATTGTCCTTGCCAATTTTTAGCCCTAAATAGGTGATATGACGTTCCGCGATCCAAAGGGAGGAGCGAGGGGACGAGCGCTGGTAAGATGAACGTAGCCCAAGGGGAAGAATCTCGCTTTTAGTGAAGTTTATTTTCAAGCCTGAACACTTGCGGAATGAGTCAAATATCGTCTGGATTATGGGGATGTCCTTCTGGGGGGAAGTGGAAAAAATAAGTATATCGTCGGCAAAAAGAGCCACTCTCATTTCCTCATGTCCAAAAGGCAACCCGTGGAGGAGAGGGGTAGCATTAAGAAGACGTGAGAGGGGCTCTATGGCTAGATTAAAAAGTAAAGGGGAAAGGGGACAGCCTTGCCTCGTGCCTTTATGTAGTCTAAAGGAGGGTGATTGGATTCCTGCTGCAGACACTGTGGCCGAGGGAGCTGAGTACATGTTGTGAATGAACGTGTTAAAAGGGCCTACCAGTCCAAATTTGAGCATGACCATGGAAAGCCAGCGGAAGCTAACATTGTCGAAAGCTTTTTCGGCATCTAATGTAACTATCGCTACATCTTGTGAAGGGTGAGATTTTGCATATTCAAGAGCCGCTAGTACCTTGCGGATGTTGGCAGATGCAGATCTCCCTTTAGTGAACCCTGACTGCGCCCGGTGAATAAGTGATGGCATTATGTCCCCTAGCCTAGAGGCCACAATTTTAGAGATTATTTTGGAGTCGACATTCAATAGAGAGATAGGACGGTAAGAGCCCGGGTCCAGAGGGTCCTTCCCCTTCTTGGCAATAAGCTTGATGTTGGCTAGATGACCAGTGGGGAGGTATGGTCCACCAGTCCAAATGTAGTTGTAGACAGATAGGAGAGTAGGAGCAATTGTTTCTAGCATCATCTTAAAGAACTCAGGCGAGTAACCGTCTGGGCCCGGGGCTTTGCCATTGGAGAGACTACCTACAGCTCCTCTAATTTCATCTAATGTGATGGGGGCATTTAGTCGGGTCAAAAAGACCGGGTCAATTTGCGGCAGAACGACACCATCTAGCCATTCCTGAGCCATGTCAGTATCTATGGGTGCTGGACCATATAAGAGGGTATAATATGTCTCTAACGTCTTATTGACATCTTGTGGTTCCGTGGACAGCGAGCCGTCCGGGTTGCGCAGAGCTGTGATATGAGTTGGGGTGTATGCACCTTTGGTGAGTCTCGCAAGTAGCTTCCCGGCTTTGTTGCCAAATTTGTGATAGTGTAGCTGTGAGGCAGATAGCTTCATCAGCTCCACTCTTTCTGCCCAGGTGTCAAACTGGTCTTTAGCATCTCGCCAGGCGACCAGATTGTCATCAGTACGATTGGCATTAAGGATCGATTGGGCTGTCCGAACTTTCATACTAGCATCTATAAATTGTTTTTGAGTGTTCTTCTTGTAGGCCGATGTAAATGATATAATCTTCCCCCTAATATAAGACTTACCCGCCTCCCAAAATAAGTTAGGATCGTCTAAGTGCTGATTTTATTGTTGTGCGCATATTCCGCCCAAGCTTCTGACATCATTGTCTGGAAACTCTCGTTTTGGGATAGAAAATTTGGGAACCGCCATTGCCTAGCCCCTGAGTTGACCTGAGGAGTGTATATTGAAACCGAAATAGGAGAGTGGTCAGAGATCACCAAGTCGTGTATATTTGAAAGGCTAATCTTGGGCATAAGAGAGAGAGTGCACAGGAAATAGTCCAACCTAGCGAAGGAGCCATGGACAGGGGAGAAAAAGGTGTACTCCTTGTCCAGAGGGTGATGGAGCCTCCATGTATCGACTAAGTTGAGTGCCTGTATCATATGCGATAGGTATGTAGAGAGGGCAAACGGGCCAAGGGTGGGGGAGAGCGCACGGCGGATCTATCTTCCCGATCGCAGAAAGTGCAGTTAAAATCACCCCCTATAAGATGTGGGACGTCCCCATCTGCTGCCAGTAGAGACGCTAGTTTAGTAAAGTACGCCTGGTCAGGGGAGTTGGGAGCGTAAATATTAGTTACCCTTATCTCTCCGATGGGAGCTTGAGGTGGACAGAGATCCGTCTACCATCTCCATCTCTATCAACCGAGAGGAGATCATAATCTAGATTCTTGTGAAGTAAAATGAGTGTCCCTGCTTTGCGTCCAGAAGAGGCTGAGCCTAATACCTTTCCTACCCACAGCTTCTGCATACGGGAAAAATCTCTTTCTCCCAAATGTGACTCCTGTATTAGAGCAATATCAGCCTTAAGCCTTTTTAAGTGCCTGAGTACTTTCATACGTTTGGTGGGTGACCTTAGCCCCTTAACATTCCAGGAAACTACACAGATCTGAGCCATGGGTGACATAGCATGGGATGATTAATACGAGGATGTAAGTGTGATTTACCTGGGTCAGGGCAACCTTGCACGTTTCGAAAGTGGGTGTATATTTGTAGTGTTCGGTGGTAGGACCATTGGAACCATCCTCTCAGCAGGAAAAGGGGCACAATCACGGAAATAAAGAAAGGTAAAGGAAGAAAGTTAGAAACAAGGGAAAAAAAAACATTAATTCGAGACTTCTCTTTTTTCCGCATGCATTCCCACCGCCGGATGTACCGTCAGACCGCCACCATGGGATACTAGTAGAATCCAACACTGCGGCTTTTTTTTTTTTTTTTTTTAAAGAAAGTGTTAGGGGTTAAGAAATATTAACAATGTGGTGTTGAACATATTGAGCAAAACCGCCCAAAAAAAGAAAAAAATATAAAACATGAAAAGGTTCAGCAGTGGGGATGCATGGTGACCCTCTAAGAGGGGAGACTCAACACAATATAGGCACAGCTACAATAAACATAATAAACATTGAACCAGCGTGTGTCATCAGGGTGGGTATAACTAGCTATGGCAGTTCCAACGAGAGTACATATAGCAGCATTGCTATTGGATCGTATCCACAAGGGCAGTAGACAACCTGCGGAACTAGAATCAGGGGTTATCCCCGCATGACCCAAAAATTAGAGAAGACATAAGGCTGCTTTGGAGCCGCACGGACCAATCCGGTTCCTCTTGGCCTGGGCCAGGAGATATGAGCTTTTTGTAATCAGTCAGATTCTTGGTGGCCCTGAGCGGACGCGTGCTTGAGGCGTTTTGGCGGGTCCTTCCTGGGGCTTCTCTGATCCCTGGGACCTTGCTTAGCTCTGTCAGCGTAAGTGCCTGATGATATCTTGTCAGCTGCGAGTGCCTGGAGATAAGCGCGGGCTTTATCCAGAGATTGCAATGTGAGCTGTTCTCCGTTCGGGGCTTGTAGGCGAAGGATAGCAGGGTATGCCAGCGTAAAGCGAATACCCCTCTTGTGTAATTCCGCGCACACTGGTTGGAACTCTTTGCGCTTACGAGACACCTCCGCAGAATAGTCAGCAAAAATCAGCAACTTGTGTCCCTCGAACTCCGCCGATCGAGCTCTGCGGAAGCTCTGCAAGACGTCCATACGGTCAGCATAATTTAGATACCTCGCAATCACCGGCCTAGGGCGGGCACGATCCTCAGACATAGCGCCGATACGATGGGCTCTCTCCACCACACACCTCCTACCTAGGCCCAGGGATTCAGGGAGGGCGACGGAGCATATGTCCAGCAGTGAGCCCGGCTTGTATGATTCCGGCAGGCCGATAATCCTCAAATTATTCCTCCTGGAACGGTTCTCCTGGTCTTCCATGCGTTCATGGAGGTGCTGTAGATCTTGGGTGAACCGTTCCAGGGCGCCGCTCATATTATACTGATCGTCCTCTACTGAGGAAATGCGCTGTTCTGCGGTGGTTAGCCTCAGGGAATGTTCCCCATGTTCTTTGCGGAGCTGCTGAATGCCTACTGCAACTGCACGTTCAACAGCTGCTGTGATAGTGGGCGAAAGCAGTGCTGCCACAGCTTTAGCAATCCGCTCATGTGTGTCTCCCTGCTCCACACAGCCAGTAGCCAGAGTGTCCATGTCCTCACTTAGCGATATGCCCTGATCAGGACATCCCTGAACTGGCTGTACTTGGGCATATTGTGAAGAGGAGGTACCTCGTGTTGCGGCCGCCATATTGGACGCGGCCGTGGCTTCCGATGGGACGTCCGTGCCGCCGGGATCTTTGGATGTCCGCGGCTGTGTCAGGTACCGCTCCATGCCTTGCGGGTAGGGCTATGCGTGGGCGCAGTGAAACGCCGTGTTCCGGGGCAGTGCCGGGGCTTTGTAAGCTGGTTATTCGGCGGTCTGAGCGGAGCCTCCGGAGCTTGCTTCCCCTACATGCGGCGCCGGAACCGGAAGTCTCGGAACTGCTTTTTTTAATCGGTGCAGCGCCGCAGATGCGGTGTCGCACCGATTAGGACGGTTCATTGCCGACAATTGCCGGCAAATGCCGCCGATTTGAGATGTGATTTGACAAATCATACCAAATCGTACACAGTGTGAACCTGGGCTTACATTGACATCTATGCACATATTTTCTCTTGACGCTTTCTATTTTCGACCCCCATAAAAAAGTAAACAATAACTTATTAATCTTATCTCCCCAGGAGGAAAGATTTTGCTTGCATACAAAATTAAAGGTAAGATTACTTCCTTGACTACTAAAACTTTACCATAAACTGACAGTTTTCTTAGGCCTCGTACACACGATCAAATCTGTCTGCTGGAAACGGTCTGCTAGACCGTTTCAGCAGACAGATTCGATCGTGTGTACGGGCAAACAGACGGATTTGGCCACCCGACAGATTTCAAAGCATGCTTTAAAATCTGTCGGCTGGGAACCCGTCCGCCCGACATGTCTGCTGGTTAGTACGCTAACCAGCAGACATGTCTTCTCTCACACGCGCCGAATGGTTTTGACCGAATGGTGTTTTACTTCCTGGTGCGGTGACGTGGCGGTGTCAACGTCACCGCCACGTTACCGACACGTCAGCGCGCTGTCTGCTGGCTGGGATTTTAGTTTGCTCGTGTGTACACGCGAGCAAACCAAAATGCCAGCAGACAGATTTGTTCAAATCGGTCGGACAGACCGTTTTGAACAAATCTATTTACTCGTGTGTACGAGGCCTTAGACACCAAAACCTCACCTTCTTGGCTATCTTTTCTCCCACTTCATCCTCAACCTTCCCAATCTGATCACCCACACATTCCACGTCTCACATACACACCCAAACTACACTTATTCCAATTCACACATACACATAAAATAGACAAAAGTAACTTCACCCTTCTTACGCCCACCACCGACTGACCTGTCATCTATATAACCTAAACATTTCACAATTTTCCCCCTACTCCCAGCACCAAAAAGCCCCTCACCACCACCATCCTTCTGTATCATCCTTAGCAGTGAATCAATAAAACAAATAAAGAAAATAGTGGGCACTCCTGTTTCACCCCAGATTTAACCAAAAAAGCCCCAACCAAGCTCCCATTAACCAGAACCTGACTACTGACCCCCCAGTACAACCTATTTATTACATTAATGAGCTGCTGTGAAATATCCATCTGCATCAAAACTTACCAAAATAAACATACCGTATTTATCGCGGTATAACGCGCTCCCGCGTATACTGCGCACCCCCAAAGTGCCCCCCAATCCTGTGGAAAAAAAGTTATTTTGTACTTACAGTTTTGGTGTCTTGCGCGGCGTCCATCGGCGGCCTCGTCGGGTTCGGCGTCCTTCTGCGGCTTCGGGTATCCTTCTGCGGCGGGTCCGGCGTCCTCTTCGGCGGGTCCGGCGTCCTCTTCGGCGGGTCCGGCGTCCTCTTCGGCGGGTCCGGCGTCCTCCCCGCTCATTTCCCGCGCCGAGTTTTGAATACTGCGCCAGCATATACTGAGCGCAGTACACTCGGGCAGGCTCGGCAACTTTCGCGCTCACGTCCTGTACGTCCAGGATGTGACCGCGGAGGAAGCCGAGACTGGCCGAATATACCCGAGTGTACTGCGCTCGGTATATGTCGGCGCAGTATTCAAAATTCGGTGCGGGAAAGCGGGTATCGTCGTATATCGCGCACCCACGATTTTGCCCTGATTTTCAGGGCAAAAAAGTGCGCGATATACGCCGATAAATACGGTAATTCACTTTATCATATGCATTCTCTAGGTCAAATGATGTCAGGATAATCAAACTATTCCTATCTTTACACAAAGGTATGATATCCCTAACTAAAATGAAATTCTCCGAGATCATTTGACCTGGCACTGCACAGGTCTGTGTCTTGCTAACCATCCTACTAATGACCTTAGATAATCTCCTTTCCACCATTTTTGCAAAGACCTTGTAGTCTGAACTTAACAAGGAGATAGGCCTCCAATTTCGAATATCCTTCCTATGCCCTTCTTATAAATGAATACCACTACTAGTGTTGCTCACGAATATTCGAATCGCGAATATTCGGCTCGATATTGATATTCGAGAAATCGCGCAATATCTCGAATATTGTGCCGAATATTCGCAATGTCGAATATTCGGATTTTTCTCAATTTTTTTTTAACACAGATCACATGCTAGTGATCTCCATCGGACTTGAAAAAGCAATGGTGGTATGATTAGAGGGACCCTGGGCCGAGTAGCGCATGTGATCCTTTTATGCTGCCGAATATTCGCAATGCGAATATTCGGCAATAGCAATATCGCGCGATTTTTTTCCCCGCCCTTCATTCACATCAGAGCCAATCAGAGTTCCATTTCCACAGGTGTCAGAGGTTAGCAACCTCCACATCAACCAATAGGAACCTGCCTCACGACCATTATATAAACTAAGTGCCAGCATGTGCTCATTGCAGATTCACAAGGTGGATATAGAGGGAGAAGTGTTTCTGTGCTCTTGTTATATTGCATCAGCATTGCAGTGCCTTTCAGTTCTGTGCTCCTGTTCAGTGTTCAGTTCATTTGAGTATTAGCAGCTCTAGTGCTTATATTTCTAAACTGCTTTTTAAAAGCAAGAAGAGACCAAACAGCTTTTTTTAAAGCTACTATTTGTGTGTTTGTGTTCCAGTTTCATTTAGTGTTAGATAGATAGGTTTGAGTGTACTTGTACACCTCTGTAAGCTAGCTAGCTTAGTTAGTGTGTTTATTTAGTTAGATAGTTATCTGTTTTATAAAAAAAAAAAAAAAAAAAAAAAAGTTATTTTTAGTTTATTCAGATCTCTGGCTCTGCTGTGTTAGCAGAGTCACTGTTCTATCTATATTAGTTTTCTTTATTGCTCTTATTCGTTGCCCAGTCAGTTTTGTCTGTTGTCTGTCAGTCAGTTAGTTAGTTTAAAAAAAAAAAAAAAATTTTTAAAAATTTACCTTTCTTTAATTGTTGTTTAGTGGCATAGCTACTAGTTGTTTGTCTGCGCGCCTGTTTTTTCTATTATCACATTTACCCCCCCCCCCCAATAAAGTTTACCCACCCCCCCATATCAGCATGAGCAGCATCCGTGGTCGTGGCAGCAGGGGTAGGGGAGTTACTCCCAGTGCTGGGTCGCTGCCAGCACGGGTACCTCTCGCGCCCCTACTACTGGTAGAGGATCGGGTGGAAGGGGAGTCCGGCTCATCCGGGAGTTTTTTACTTCGGGCAGCCGCCCGATATTGCCTTCCCAGCTCCAGCAGTGGTGGAGTACATGGGGCACAGCAGTGCCACTCAGTCATCACCAAGTAGCACCACCACCATCAGTACACGGTGCCTTTAGTACCCAGCCCCAGCGAGTCCAGCCTCATGCTGTTTGATGGTGAAAGTGACATGGATATCTTGGGGGAGGCCCTCGATCATGCAGACATTGATTTATGTGCTGATGGTCAGGGCCTTTTTGAAGGGTTAATGGAGGAGGAGGAGGATGGGGTACTGGCTGTCAGTAGCCCAGAGACCTCCCTTCATGTGGTGCTGGTGGTTTTCTGCAGGAAACACCAGCACCTAGTCAGAACCATGCGTCTGTGAGGGGACATCGGAGCCAGGCTAGCGGCTCCATGTCAGATGTCTCCTTCAGACCACCACATGTCAGCCCTGGGTCTGACATATCTGGGGCGAAGAGGAGGGTGACCCAACATGGGTGCCACCTGCCTCGTCGGTTCACAGCATCAGTGACGACGAGGAGGTAGGCACCCTGGGAAACGGTGCGCCAGTCACCAGGGAGACCAACGTCAGGGTCTCCACTGGTGATGGCAGCAGGAGGTGTCAGCAGCAGCAGCAGCAGCAGCAGCAGCAGGCAGCTCCACCTGTGCGCACCGAGTCCCAGCAGGTGGAAGTCAGCGTCACCCCATCTGACAGGAGGGCGACGCTGAAGTCACCTCTCTGGGCCTACTTCACCTTGGTAGCAGATAACCCGACAGTAGCCATCTGCCAGCTCTGTCGTGCCAAGGTGAAGAGAGGGAAGTGTTTGGCTCGGGTGGGTACCACGGCACTCAACCAGCACCTGCGCATTAATCACTGGCAGGAGCATGACCAGATGAAGCGTGCTGGTGGTAGCAGCGCCACCACCACAAGTGTGCAGGTACAGCAGCCCCTGCCACAGCTTCATCGGCTACCAGCAGGTCATGCCCCCCCGCTCCCTCCTAGAGGTACTGCTACCGACAGCCAGACCTCCACATCATCACCCTCCTCTTCTGTGTCCCGCACTGCCGTCCGGCGCCAGGCGTCTCTTTCTGACGCCTTTGAACGCAACACTCTCCCTTCCCCCCTTCAGACCGACGTGTGCGTTCCCTCAATGGGCTCCTGGCAAGGGTTATTGCCCAACATCTGCTTCCTTTAACATAGTGGACTGCAACCCCTTCAGGCAGATGTTGGAGCAGGCCCAACCCCAATGGCGTGTCCCCAGCCGCCATTTCTTTGCCAGACTGGTGTCCCTGCCCTACACCAGCACATTGTGCAGAATGTAACCCTGTCGCTGGATACATGCTGTCAGCAACAGGGTGCATCTGACAATGGATGGCTGGACCAGCAGGCATGGGCAGGGGCGCTACATAAGCTTCACGGCCCATTGGGTTTCCCTCCGAGGCGCCGGGGAGGGATTGGCGGCATCTGATTTTGTGGTGCGCCCCGGGGTGTCCAGGGGAGAAGTGCTGGTCTCCCTCAAGCCACTGTCCTCCGCAGCTGCTGAGCCACCCAGCAAGCGCCCCCGTAGCTATTCAAGTGTGGGGCACGTGCGCTGTCAGGCCGTGCTCCAGCTTGTTAGTTTTAGGGGAACGGAGACACACTGGACGAGAAGTGCTGAGCGCACTTCAGGCTCAGGTCCAGAAGTGGCTGACACCCCGAAGGCTCCAAGCAGGTCTGGTTGTCTGTGACAATGGCAGCAACCTCCTCTCCGCCCTCCAGGCTGGCAGTCTGACACACGTGCCCTGTCTGGCACATGTCCTCAACCTAGTGGTGCAGAAGTTCCTGCGCACCTATCCCGGGTTGAGTGACATTGTGCTAAGGGTACGCAGGATTGCCAGCCACTTCAGGCGCTCCCCAACCGCTACCCGCGTCCCTGTCAAAGTTGCAGCGGGACAACAGCCTGCCCCTTCACAGGCTGATTGTGGACAGTGTGACGCGGTGGAACTCCAGCCTCTACATGCTGGAGAGGTTGTGGGAGCAGCGAAGGGCGGTGAAGGAGTACCTGCTGGAGCAAGGCACTGCGGGCCATCACAACACACACTCCCGTACATCACCAGTCTGGGAGTGGGGGCAGATACACCAGGTCCTGCCATGTGTTGGCCCCTTTTGAGCAGGCGACCAAGATGGTGAGCAGGGAGCATGTCGGCCTCAACGACGTGCTCCCTATAGTGTTCCTGCTGGACAGGGCACTAGATCGCCTGCTTGGAGCTGGGGAGAGTGCCTTGGAGGAGCAGGAGGAGGCAACACTGCTCCCACCAAGACCAGCCCAGGCGAGGAGGAGGAGAGGATCATGATGATGATCAGGAGGTGACTGGTGGCGTCCTGGAGTCAGGGCCTGGTCAGGAGGGAGAGCCGGTGTTGGGGCACCGATAGTCCGGGGGTTTGGCATGACTGACCGCGAACAGCAGCGCCTCCATGACGAGGAAGCGGACGTCATGGACCCAGGCAGCCATGAGGAGTCACAGCGGGCTGTGCTCTTCCCCATGGCTGCCCACATGCTGAGATGCCTCAGGAGGGACCCCCGGGTTAAAGCCATCAAGGAGAGGGACGATTTTGGCTGGCCACCCTTGTAAATCCCAGATTTAAGGGGAAACTGGAGCAGTTCCTCCCAGCCAGACGGAGGCAGCCCCGGATGGAGGAACTGCAGGCATGCCTAGTCAGCCGTTTGGAGCAGGCAACTCCCCGGCCTCCAGTTGTCCCCCCTCATCTCACCAGCAGGTGGCTGCACCCAGCAGCAACATCAGCAGCCGAGCAGGGGACCTAATGGGTGAGATGAGGATGTTCATGGC